>OY982575.1:4380031-4793422 GCA_963859945.1 Euplagia quadripunctaria | reverse complement strand
CTCGTCTATTGACATTCTTTGGAGAGGACAATGAGGCAAATGAGACAAATACACACTGATATACATACTCTGTTTAAGAAAAAAAAATACAAGCAATAAAACAGGTTAAAAAAACCATTCCTTTATTTAAAAGATCGCAATTAAAAAGAAACCACCTAAACCGTTAAACAACATCCTAAGTAAAAAAATAATTAAAAACTCGTATTTCAGCCAGTCATTATACTAAATAAATTCAAAAATCGAACAAAAGGCTATGAAGGATTTAAACAAAAAGCGCTACATCCGCTGCGAGCGAGCGGTATCTATGTCTCGGACGACAGCGAGGAAATCCCGACTGCGAGCGTAGCTATACAATACCTACATACCTACCTACTGTTTATACATAATGTTATTATGTTGAATTATGTGTAAGCAGTCAGCTGATTGCTATTGAAAGTGAATTAAACTTTTTTTTGTTACGCATCCTTGTAGTAGTTAAGTTCTAGAAACTAGATTTTGATGCTGCGTTAGATGTAACGGGCCACAGTTGTTGTCCAGTGGTCTAGTCAAGTACTTGGATCATTTTAAATTTAAATTTACATTTTAAAGAAATTATTAACAATCGTGTTCACTTTGTTGAAACATCACGTAAACAAACATGAATAACAAAAATAGTATCTAAAACGCATATAAGTCTCAAAAGTTATATAAATTACTAGCTGCGCCCCACGGTTTCACCCGTGTAAGTCCCGATCCCTTGGGAATATCGGGATAAAAGTAGCATATGTGTTAATCCAGATCTTCAGCTATCTACATACCAAGTTTCATCGCAATCGGTTTAGTAGTTTTTGCGTGAAAGAGGAACAAACATCCAACGTTCATTCATCCTCACAAACTTTCACGTGTAATATTAGTAGGATTATATAGTTTGGAAAAACTAAAAAGTCATGTTTTAATAGCGAACTAAATTTAAAAAAAGTCTACATCTACTATCGACCTCCTGGCTTCATCATGACACCATTTTTAGTTAGCCCAATTTGTTGGACTCGTCAAAACGAAGCATATGAGCCCAAACTCAATGGTTCCACTTTATAACTCCATCATAAGATCAACTCCAAGATGCCAAATTATAAACATACAAAGTTTCATTTTAATAAGACAATAAGAAGTAGGTTAAAATTGATTTCCAAAGTTTGTTCACACAGCTGAAGTGAAGAGAATAAAAGGTGGTAAAAAAATGAGTAGATCTGAGATGAAAAGTATCTCTTAAAAACTAAAATGACACTATTTTCAAACAAATTGAATTTGTTACAATGTTTAGAATATACAAAAACTAATTTGACGATATGTTCTAATGTGTGAAAGATAAATAAACAAAACAAACAGAATAAAAAATATTTTTATGAAAAAATAATTAAACCGACTTCAAAACCACAAATAGGCACACTCAAAACCGAAAAATAAATTAATATAATTATTATACCTAAGCGCTACCCACTCATCTATTTGAAGTCGGTGCCAGCCAAGCCAAGTAGGTAGTAGATAGAATGTATGTATGTAGGTAGTAGGTAAATACTTGTAGGTACTACCTATTAGACTTGGCTGGCACCGACTTCAAATAGATGAGTAGGTAGCGCTTATAATAATTATATTAATTTATTTTTCGCTTTGAGTGCCTATTTGTGGTTTTGAAGTCGGTTTAATTTTTTTTTATAAAAATATTTTTTTACCCTTTTTAGTGCAAAACAAGTTTTAATTTAATAAATCCATTTACAAAATTTCGTTTCTTTGCTGTTCGTCGTTGAGGAGTTCCACTATCCACCTCCTGACTCCATCATCAGATCAGCTCAATAGTACCAGATTATTGCATTGTTACTAAAGATACATAAGCATGCAAAATTTCAGATCAATCGGAAACCGGGAAGTAAGTCAAAATTGACTTCTAAGATTTTATTACATTGTTAGTTAGTTTTTCCTCGATTTCCTTGAGATCAGATCCTGACTTGATGATAATGGAACCACCTCGGGAGTATATACCCTTTCGAACTAAATATTTTTTTTTAATCGGTTCACAATTGACGAAAACGTCGATGTACATCACAAAAAAAATACATACAGACGAACATAGAACCTCTTTCTTTTTGGAAGTCGGTTAAAAACGAAATACAGCTCACGACAACAAGACATAGTAGGCACATTTAGCTCATCTCTCTACAGTATAAAACAAAGTCGCTTCCCGCGTCTATTTGCTTAGATCTTCTAAACTATGCAACGGATTTTAATGCGGTTTTCATCAATAGATAGAGTGATTCGAGAGGAAAGTTTGTACGTGTAGTTTAATATTGTTCTGTGTTAAATATGACGATAATTGTTCACAACATTACCATCTACATTGCACCCATGCGAAGCCGGGGCGGGTTGCTAGTATCTTTATATCTTATACTAGCGGACCCGACAGACGTTGTCCTGCCGGAACGTAAAAAATATTATTCCTAGAACCCTATCGCAGCGCCATCTACCGGGTCCAATTGTAAATCTAAACCATTCTCAAATCCACCTCAAGACACACAAAATTTCATTAAAAACGGTTCAGTCGTTTAGGAGAAGTTCAGTGACATACACACGCACAGAAGAAATATATATATAAAGATGTATATTTTATACGTGAAGAGAATCATTTGTCCCCCTTTTTAAGCAAATTTTCAGCACAGTAGAAGAAGAGCGAAAGCTAAAATTTTAATCAATACTACATATTATAAAACGAAGTCCCCTGCCGCGTCTGTCTGTCTGTCTGTTGGCGATAAACTCCATAACTACCAAACGGGTTTTCATACGGTTTTCACCAATACACGGAGTGATTCATGAGCCAGGTTTAGGTGTATAATTCTTTAAGGTTTTGTGTAAAATAACTCAAATATGGCGATGATTGTTGAAGATGTCGGAAAAAAACAATATATTATGCCGTGTTACCCGTGCGAAGCTGAGACGGGTTGCTAGTATGTTATTATAAATTAAAAAAAAGCTAATAGGGTCCAGATATGTACATGTTGACCTGTCATGCTAGCTTATATATATATAGCTTTTAGCCCAGGGGGGGGAACTAAAAAATTGACTCTAAATATCTTAGTACTACATGAGCTTGCTAAAGCCAGGGGGGGGTGGGACAACTGCCCTTCCTTCCCCTCGGTACATAGGTACTGGTCAATGAAATTAAAGAAAATATTCAAAATGTTAACTGTGTTTGAATTCGACCCTCATTCTATTTTTGTCTCTTATACCATCTTTCACTGTAATTAATTAAACACAGTTACTTCTAGAACTTCAGTCCCTGTGTATTAATGGTTTCGACTTATTACGACAATTGCAAGTAAGAAACATCTTTATAAAGTCTTCTTACTGAAAAACATGATAGGCGTAATGATTTAAAGTTTAAAAATAATTCAGAAATCGATACGATCTCGACCTCAAATGTTATAAAATGCTTCCAGCTCACCTCGAAATACTTTTGAACTTTAAAATCACTCAATTGCATCGTCCTTTACTAGTAAGTTGTAACGTAAACAAGTCACGAACTGTGCTACTAAAGGTTTCTGGTTAGGCTTTCGTTGAACCAAACGTTAGGTCATGGTAACATGACGGTCACGGTAACAGATAAATGAAACATATTTTTTGAAGTAAAAACTTCTTTGGCGGCGTTGTGTACATTTTGGGATTTACAAAAAATGTTAAACACACGTCAGGACACGTGACCGGATCGAAAATTCGTAAGACGGAGCCGAGTTTCTCATATTTTAAAAAATTTAACATTCGAAATTCAAACATTTATGAGCGGCCAGGGGCGCAGAACTTCCAGTGTACCCTATGTGTACATTTAGATATGTTATTACTTACTTTTTATTTTTAACCTAATTATATATATACAGATGTGTGTGTGTGTATGTATATGCAAATACATTGTGAAGTTATGTTTTCACTTCTGACGTGCAGTCCTACGACTGACTGTTTTTTTTTCTACTTTAGGTTACGGACACCCCCACGGGTCGTCATCGCATCGGGACTGAACAGCCATTTTACTAGAACCGAAAGCCACACAATCACACGTTGTTAAGTCACGTTGTCTTAAAAAGCAAATCCCTATGAACTCCGACCCTATGCAGGTATGCACGCTATTTGTGCTCAAATTTGAGCAGATAGTTCAGCATTTGAATTAACTGTTTATGGATTCAAAAGGTCCTTTGGGTTAGAATGAACACTTTCGATTAACATCATAATCATTATCACAGCCAAAGGAGCTCAGCTGCCATAGGACTCTCCTATAATGATTGTAGACAAGACAGAAGTATGTATTTAACGTCCATGTTGTTAGGATCTACACTCGAAGTTGTTGACGAATAGGGGTTGATAGATCCGTCGTAGAAAGGATCCAACTCAAACGGGTGGCGTTCGCGAAGCCATTTTTCCGGTAAGTCTTTAATAACAATAATCATTTATTTCAGGCTGCATACGTTTATAGATAAATACTTTAGGTAATCTAAATATACATATTAAAACATTTTGTGTTAGTAAATATAACTTCAAACTAAGTGTTTGTGTGGTGTATTGGTGCTTGTCCGCGGGAGCGACGGAATACCACCTTGTCAAAGGCTAAGTCAAACTCCTGCAGATAACAGTTGGGTACTTGCACCACGAACGCCTTGAAGTTGATGTTGCGGTGCGAGTGCGACTCAAGCAGCTGTACTCTCGGCGCGTAAATCAGTTTCTTGAACACGTACTTGGCGATCTTTTATGCCTCAGTGGTGTAATGTAGGCGAGAGATGTACATCGGGGTGTTCGGCGCAGCGGCACACACCTTTACATCAGGGTCTACAAGAGAGCCACATCAGTTCTTAGTACTTCGCGATTGGCGCTTCCTCCTTTCCACAGCCACGAAACCTTCTTCATCAGCCCGAATCTTTGCCTTTATAAGCATGGGCTTAGCAGGTGGAGCAGCAGGGATGCTCGAAGTGACGGTTAGGTGAGCAGGTCGATTAGTTCTCGCAGCGCTGCGGGGAGGCGCGAGACGCGTTCACCACAAACCAAAGTCCCTTATTTGCCCAAGTACTAACCTGGGGGTGTTGCCAGTGATGATCTGCACCAAATGCTAACCGTATGCCTTTAAAAAATACGAGTATAAATAAAAGATATAAAATACCTCGCCTCGATTTTCTTTAAGTATAACTAACAGTAATAACACTCTCAAAAAAGTCTTTTCCACCAAAAAAAAACCTAAATCAAAATCAGTCTATCTGTTTCACAGATATGATGTCACAGACAGACACACAGATACACACGTTAAACTTATAACACGAAGGGTGTTTTACGTCGGCAGTTAAAAAGGTTTATCATCCAACGAGCTAAGCTTTATATATATATATAGGTTATGTATATAGTGTTTCATAAAAAATCCATAGTAGAACCAAAGTGACAGACGTAGCTCCTGCCATTAGCAAAATGAAGTGGCAATGGATTGGCCTGGAGAAATGTAAACTGGTGGTAAAACTAAATGGTTCTAATCATATGTGCACAAAAATACATATTAATTTTCCCGAGTCTTAATTTTGGTCTTCACCTTTTCTTACGACAGCGCTAACTAGACCTAAACTAAACATATCTTATAGCTCAAGAACACGGTTAGAACATACATAGAAACAGTGAACAACAATAATAACATTGGAATATATTTTTACTTCCCGGCTCTTCTATACCATCTTACTCCATCTATACTCACTATTACTTTCACTTATAAAAAACGTCTACAAATCGGTATTGATCGAAATAATCTCAAAAGTCTTTAATTTTTAACGGTTAATTTAAATGAGGGCTATGATGTACAACCTCTATTGTTACCGCTGGCATACACTACAAGTTCATCGCTTCAGCAGTCACACTAAAAAAAGAACCACAGAATACACATAGAAAAGCCAAATGTTTAGTGTGTACTCGGTGTCTAGCTACCACTATGTGCCATTATTCATTGGCGAAAGGATGTTACCTTGTGGGACACCCGTCACTAAGTTGAATAACTTATTAACTGACTCATATCAGAGGTTAGGTTTGGAGAAAACCAAAAACCAAATGGTCAATGGTGGAAAATAGGGGCAATCACACGCAATAACAGCATACTTCACATTATGTATTACAAAACAGTGATGGGCAAATAGTAATCAGATTAATAATAACAAATTACAGTTACATTGTAATTGGTTATTGAAATAGTTTGAATTTGAAAAAGAAATCCCACTAATATTATAAATGTGAAAGTTTGGATGGATGTATGGATGGATGGATGGACGTTTGTTACTCTTTCACGCAAAAACCACTGAACCGATTGCGATGAAACTTGGTATGAAGATAGCTGGAGACCTGGATTAACGCATAGGCTACTTTTTATCCCGATATTCCCACGGGATCGGGACTTACGCGGGTAGAACCTCGGGGCGCTGCTAGTACATTATAATTCATTTCATTGTACATCCAAAGTAATGTAAGTAATTCTGATTACAATGTAATTGAAAACTGTGTAATAAGGATGATATTACATTTTGATAAAATTATTTTGTAATTTAATTATAAATTAGATTACAGTACAGTACAGTAAGTAATTAGTTACGCCCATCACTGTTACCATACCATACATACCATACCTACATACTCAGCCTTTACAGTCAATGCTCCGCTCCTAAGGACCATTTTTGTATCACACATGAGGTATGGGAGCCTTATTAGTTTGTATTTATTTTTATTTTGTTATAAGTGTGTACCTTTGTGTGATAGCAAAATAAATGTTTTCTCCTAAGGGGCCGTCCATTAATCACGTGATGTTTTTTAGCAACTTTTTAACCCCCCCTCCCCCCTGGTGATGAGGATTTAGACTAACCCCCCCCCTCTAGCCGTATCACGTGTATTTTTTATTTCCAAATATATTAAACATTTTCAGAATATTTTCTTTAAATCCAGATATAATAGTGCGTTTTACGAAAACTAAATACACGTGATATCTCACTACACCTCCTCCTTCCCCCTTTGTGATATTTGGTGTATTTTCCGAACCGCTTCCCCCCCCCTTTCGAGCCTCACGTAATTAATGGACAATCCCTTAGGGCCATGGGCTCTTAAATTGCTTATAACCTTTCGCAAAAATTGGGTTAATGATCATTTGTCATTTGTTTTTTTGCCAACATTAGTGAACCTCTTTGAACAAACTTCTGCTTTTTAGGGATCCGTACACGAAGGGTAACCAACAGGACCCTATTACCAAGCCTCTGCTGTCCGTCCGTCCGTCTGCCTGTCAGCGGGCTGTATCTGATGATCCGTAATAGGTACACAGTTGAAATTTTCACAGAATGTGTATTTCTGTCGCCACAACAAATAATAAAAATATGTTAAAAATTTAAGGGGTCTTCCCTACTAGAAACGGGTTTTTTTGGTCGATCTTAATATTTCGTTCGACGATGGTAGGGAACCCTTCGCGTGCGAGTCTGACTCGCACTTGGCCGGTTTTTATATATTAGAAGATATGGATTGAGTTAGGTTTAACATTCTGGAAGTACCTACCTACGTAAAATTTTCTAAAAAAATATATTAACCCAATTAATTATAGCTAGTTAATTTTAATATATGTAACACTATGATGACAAATCGGATGCGCATAGAAAAAAAATTAAATAGTTTATAACTTCCGTCGTCCGCGTACAGCCGCGACCACAGATAATATAATTTTCTGCGCCGACGACGCCATTACATTGATTTATAATCCATTTCTTTCACTTCGACTGTATTTTGCGCGGGATTTGCAGCTCTCATAATTTTTGATACATATTTAAACATATTTTTTATTCAAATTCTTATATGAATACCTTGAAAAGACCAAATTTATTTAATATTCTATCTATCTATAACACATAATTTTATTCATATTATCCGTCTCTAGATGAGAAAGATCCTATTATCAGAGCTACTGAATTAAAATTACCGAACGAATGATTCATTCATGTTAAGTCGGTGTGAGGAGGGTCGGGATGGTGGCTAGATCGTAACCTCGCAATGGAAAAAGAAAACAAACACAAATCGCTTAAAATACCAACGGAGATTGAAAGTCAGAACTAATTTTGCATGCCTAGCTTTTTATTGATAGAAATTTATCGAAAATTCCCAAAAAAAAAAATTCTTTGTGAAAGTGGTAAGTAATAGATAATATAAAAAAATCAAAAGATATTGAAATTTAAGATTTTTATTGAAGTGTATCTGAGAAGTAAATTAAGAACTTACAACATGATTTCGAAATTGTCATAGTGTGTATAATAATCAGATATACGAAAAATACTCGGTTAAAAAGCCGTTTAATAAAGGAAACGAAATTGCCGGGACCTAAATTATTTATCAAGAAACCGTGGGAGCAGACCAACTCTCGATCAAGTTCTGACCCGGAATCGAACCGGATTTACCAACCTCTATTTTGGACAATATTTTTTGCTCAAAAACCTGTAGTTCAACTCTAAAGCTCCCGCAAATCGATATCGCGTTCCGAATTTAAAATGTCGCGTCCCCGCCATTTTTGCCGGATCTAATGAACTATTAAACTGCAATTTGGATGCGCGATGGTTGTTAGATGGCGCTGTGCGCACGTATTGATCGCGCGATGGGGGCCAAATATCTCCACATCGAGTTCTGCCAAGTCACGGAATGTATTGCTAGCTATTGTGGCGAAAAATGGGGGGGTCGAGATGAGCGTGGAACGAGCCTGGCCGGCTTTAGCGCACCTAGTGTAATCCAAAGATTTATGTGTGCCTGCCTGCCTCTATGCGTAGATACGTTGGTTTTTGTAATATTGATCTGCGTGTGTTGATTTTAATGGATAATAATCGTTTGAGAAAAGTAGCTAGATAGATAGTTTAATTGTTGCAGTTATAAAGATTAATATTTTCAGCTTCGAAAAAAATGAATGATTAATAGGTACCTATTGTTTAACATAAGTTTGAATAAATGGAGAAGACAAAAAGACGTCTTTTAACTGACTTGATAAAAGGTTCCAATGCGATGTGTTTATTTTTTTATAATGAACATTAATTGAATGAAATCTTTTTTGTAGTTAACCGACAGACAGAGTTACTGTTTCTTGAAATGGTAATACTTTCGCTAAGGTCCGTTGTAAATTTGTAATGTTTGGAAGTACTTTTATGGAATGGCCTTTGCTACCGTGGAAATAAAAAATTAAGACTTCATAAAAGGCATTTTTATTTACTTCCTCTATTACACTGAAATTATGTCTAATCTTTTTTAAACCGAATTTAGATTTAAAAGGGCATCTTCTGAAGGAGAGTTGGAACATTTTATTGCATTTTTAAAGATTGCTTTAATACACATATTATCGATGCCATAACTAGCGACATTCAGCGAACCTTTGCGTTATACCTTTACGTTTGGTACGACAAGATCTTTTGGCGCGTGGCTGAAATCGGAACTACGGCTGCCATATTATGGAACATCACTTCACCATTGGCAGATATACTACTTTTTCGCATTTTTACACCACGATATCGCAATACACATATCTGCCACTGCAGACATTCTTGGTAATGTACATATAAACAGTAAAGTAATTTAAACTAATGAGGTTCAATTTTTATCTGGTAACTTTCGATCATCGATCGAAGCTGGTAACCATAAAATGACACTTGCGCCCTCTTGTCAAATAGCACTATGTACTTAACCATAAACCATAGAGTGTAGAGTGGATAGGTTTCTCTTGGATAGGCGAGTACTATCTTCATCTTCATCGTCCCTTTCCCCAGGTGAGTTGGAAGACAAACGCCTATCCTATGCCATTTCACAATAAAAAAACAATATAATTCGAAATTTTGGATTCAAAATGCAAGGCATTAGGTCTTAGGGTCCTAATAATAAGTGTCAGAGTTAAGAGTTCCTAAGTAAAGTAAGTTGAGCGAGACATATTTAATTCAGTTGGTACATACTGAAGAGTATAACACTACGACACTATACGTACAATCGCGGACTATTCAAAATAAACTATCGACCAAACTTATTCAAATGTCGAACACTTTGATCCAGAATTAAATCAATCGATAGTTCCCGCCTTCTTGTAATAGACAATAGATGTGAGATATATCTATTTAGGTTAAAATATAAATATCTTAGAAAAGGTTGAATATAAATAAGTTAGAACTGTTTATGAAACTATTCTGGGAGTCAACGAGATGATCTATTTTGAACACTGTTTAAATAAGCACCTAAATTAAATAAGCTTTATTTTAGGTAAGTACTTATTAAACCTTACTATTGACCGAATATGAATTTACTGGTTTAGGTATTTACGGTGTCAGAGAAATTTGATGCTAGGTCTTTTGTTTTCATCTAAAGGGAAAAATACATTTACCTTTACATAGATAAAGCCGGCTTTTATAGCGTCTCGGCCAGTAAAAGACGTATTCCATATTCTATTCCTAAAATGAGTGGGGAATAAGAAATCATATCGTGATATTTACGGTATTTAGCTGAAATACTAGGAGTTCGGTTTTTCTTTCGCCTTGGCACAGATAAGATAATACCTAATTACTTTGTGAGCCTGGGTCACGACGTAATTTTTTCGGCGAACTTAATTTTGCACTGACATAATAATATTAATTTTTCGTAATCGTACTTACGAAATTATTACATATACAAAATCTTGATATTAAATTGTCTTGACGTTAAATAGAATAGAATAGATTTCTTTGCGTTTAAACACTGTTACAAATGAAGGTCTTATAAACTATGTAAGTAACAGTTCAGCATGATTAACCACATCAATGGTGTGCAATGATTAATTATTTGATTTTATAAATAACTAGCAACCCGCCCCGGCTTCGCACGGGTAGTAGACACATCTTCAACCATCATCATCATATTTGAACCAATTTACAAAAAAGGTTAATAAATTGTACACCTAAACCTTTCTCATGAATGTCATGAATCACTCTGTCAATGATGAAAACCGCATGAAAATCCGTTCCGTAGTTTTTCAGTCTATCCCGAACAGACAGACAGACGCGGCGAGGGACTTTGTTTTATAATATGTAGTGATATAAAAACAGCGGCTATTTATCTTTGCTGTTTTTTAATTAAAATATTCCCCAAGTGTGTAAAAGCAATATTAAATTAAAATTTCGTAATGGAAGATTCGTTATTGCTTTTGGAATTTGATTATATATTCTTATCGACATCAAGTAACTGCTTCTACTGTGAAGAGAAAAGTAAAGGAGTGAACAGTGAGTGTTACGTAAACATAGTTAAGCACTTAATTAGACACTTCCCTTTCATTCCTCACGTAGGTAGATACTAAGTATATAAGCGCGCGACTATAAAGTGTTGAAAACGTTCCTTAATTTTTCAAATACGATGAAACACTCTCCTTAGGTAACAAGTGACATTGAAGGCTTAAGTAAACTTGTTGCAGAGAAAAATGTCAACATTAGATTGCTCGGAAACTTAGTAAAATAATTCAATTCAGTTTAATTTTTTTTTTTTAATATATATTATAGAGGGCAAACGAGCAGGCGGGTCACCTGATGTTTCATTGTCCACACTGTCCAAACGATATTTGCAAACGTTCTAGACAACTTATTGTTTGTTTAACGTTATTATTCTACCTATATTATTAAAGTAGGTAATCAAGTTAGTTCATCAGTATCTTCGTAACCCAAATTTCTTAACTTGGACACTTAAAATACACTCGTTTAAATACCACCTACCCGTTTTACTTCCACCACAGATAACATAATACTATACTAGTACTTCCACAGAAAAACCTCATTCGGACTGTTATACTAGCAGCGCCCCGCGATTTCACCCGCGTAAGTCCCGATTCCGTGGGAATATCGGGATCAAAATTAGCCTATGCGTTAATCCAGTTATCCAGCTATCTACATACCAAGTTTCATCGCAATCGGTTCAGTGGTTTTTGCGTGAAAGAGTAACAAACATCCATCCATCCATCAGAACTTTCACATTTATAATATTACTAGCAGCGCCCCGCGATTTCACCCGCGTAAGTCCCGATCCCGTGGGAATATCGAGATAAAAAGTAGCCTATGCGTTAATCCAGGTCTCCAGCTATCTACATAGGTACCAGGTTTTTGTGTGAAAGAGTAACAAACAAACATCCATCCATCCATCCATCCATCCAAACTTTCACATTTATAATATTAGTGGGATTAAAAACATATTAAAAAAGAACGAACGCAATTTCAGTTAAATGATTAAATGACAGATCAAATATTAAGCTTCGTTGTGCGAATGAAGGATGACTACTTACATTATATAGATTATTATTGTGTATTATCACTGACAGAACCAAAGAGACCGATAGCTTACATTGACTACGAAGTATTTTTACATTTCATTTTATTACAGGGGGCGTGATACAGAGGCATCCGCGTGACCAAAGTAAATAGCGTTAAGGAATGTTGCAATAGTCCGCTCTATAGATGGGTGACTGGGTGTATAAAAACGAATGCCGCTTTGTGAGTTTGAGAGTAGGTATGAAGTCAGTGCCGGCTGTAAGTTGTAGCTTGCCAAACCTGTGGTTGGTAATCCTTGTGCAAAAAACGAGTATTCCCTGTCATGTCTAATAACGTAGATGAAGAAGCAGACCTTGAATGTACTTGGTTTAAAGCTAACCTTACTATCGCGTTTACTTGGTAGACCTGTATTAGTTTAATCCACTTATAAACTGCGCACTTCCTGGTGTCATCGTTCTAACGAACTAAACCTATTTGCAAGATTATTATTAAGAATTCAAATATAAATAACATGCAAAACACATTATTCTCACACTTAGTGCCATCTTTTCAGCATTGGAGGAAACTGATCTTGTTACTTAGTGCGCCATCTAGCAGCACTTTAATGTACCTAATCTGTAGCAAAATCTACAACAATCTAAGTGCCATGTAATATTGTTAGATGGCGGTATAGTATGTTGCGTAGTGTTACAAAAAAAATATTCTTTCTTGTTTGGTCTGTACCTACAGAATGATGATGGTGCCATAATTGAATATACAAGGTAGTGGTTGAATAACGGGAAAGACCGACCCGTAAGGAATCAAATCAAGATTGTCAATCACCAAAATTAGTTTTTTGTAGGTCTAGAGGGAGTAAATCAAAAATTTTACTCAAAATTACCTTAATACTACGTAAGCTATATATATAGTAGGGATGTTGCGGACCCAGAATTTTTGATGCGAATGCAGATGCAGATGTCAAAATCGATGCGGAAACTCCGCAATTGCGAATATTCATTCACATTCATATTTATTATTAGAATCAAATTCCAGGATTTTATTTAGGTGATTATATAATTTACTGGAGTTTATATAAAACTGCCTTTTAGCAAACGATGTACTATGAGGTTCTAGTGAGAAGACCTTGAATTTAAGTCTACCAACTGGCTGAACGGGAGGCCGGATTGAATGTTGCACATATAGTTGGCTGACTGTTAATAGTTAGCATTCTTCATATAACAGTTGAGTAGAGTACCTTAATAGACGAGAGAGCATAACTTATTGGTCAATCAGCATGTGTTTACCACACACGTCAGTCGCCGGCCCCACTAACTTTCTTTCTTGTATCGACTTGCACTACATCTGCATCCGCATAAACATCCGCATTGATTATTGCGGATGCGGGTACGGATGCAGATGTCAAAATCGATGCGGAAGCTCCGCGATTTCGGATGCGGATGCGAATATCCGTAACATCCCTGATATATGTATAGTATATTTACTCGTGATGCCAGGTTCCTATATTCAAGAAACGAATCGCTTTGCTTACGGACGGTAAAATTTTTGTACGTGACGTTTGTAGTAATACATCCAGCCTTTTACGTAGTCGTGTGGTAAATTTCGCAGAAATTACGCGGCAGTTTTTATAATCCATATATATACGTGAAGCGAAAACTTTGGATCCCTTTTTACGAAAATTGGGCGGACGGAGGAGTATGAAATTTCGCACACTTATAGTTTATACAGAGAAGAAGTGACGAATGCTAAAATTTTTGAACAATATTTGCTACAAAGTTAAAAAAAATGCAAAAACGGGTACATACAGCTATGAGTGTCCAGTATATATTTTGACCTGTCATGGTACAAAAGTCTATACAATGACAGGTCAAGTAATATTGGCCAATGAAATAAACCATGGTCGTAATTCGACCACCACGCGATCTCTAGTAATAATAATTATATAAACCTATTGCGTGATTTATGCGAAATTTAGGTAGGTTTCAACTCTTAAAAAAAGTAGGTACTTACTTTTTTGTGGTAGGTACAATACCTTTGACTGCTCTATTATGTTTCTACAAGTCTCTATTTTTAAGCGACGAAAAAAAAGAGAAAAAAAAAATAAAATGATTAATTATATCTACGTACAGTTGGTTATTTGGCGCCGACTCAAAATAAGATTATAAATTTTTTATAGTTATTTATTTTTTGCTTTTTAGTTCTTTTCGTCGGTTTAATTTTTTGTTAAAAAGATTTTTATAATACGTAAATTGGTACCTAGTAGGATATATATCGCAGAAATGAAACTAATTAGAGATTACGTACGCGTGTATTTGTAAAATGTATAAAAAAAAATTAAAATTAATACCATGGTTCTTAATCTTCTGTGGACGTGTCAGGGTCCAGGCAAGTCGTGGTAGCGTATTGGATACGTGAGCATATTACCGCGGTCCCAGGAGTACAGCTCCTAAAAAGTGAAAAACTTAGTCATTCGGGTATTTACTCGAAGTGGCACTATGCTGAGCTAAGGACCATTTTTGCATCACACATAAGGTATAGGACCTTATTAGTGTTTATTTTTGTTTTTATTAGTGTGTTTTACCTTTGTGTGTTAGCAGAATAAATGTTTCTTTCTTTTCTTTTCTTTCATTTATACGGTTGCAAAGTACGTTACAATCAACACGTACCTACGTTGCAACCTGCAACCTGTTGACTGTAATTTCATAATTTTTGTAAAATAATGCAACATATTTTGTTGCTAGCTTTTTTGGTAGGTAGTCATATTGATATTAGTAGTCATATTCAGTTAAGTAAGTGCAAAAGTAAGTTATGCCAAATGTGATTAAAAAAGAAACTGAACTGTCAGTCGTAGGATTGCACGTCAGAAGTGAAAACACATTCATAAATATTATAAAATAAGGAGCTGACAAAACTCAATGTTTAGATTAGCGCCCTCTAGTGGATCTATATATGTACTATTAGCGTAACGGTAACGAGTTCAGTGCTTTTTACCATAGCAAAAGTACACAAACGTGCCTAAAGAAGTTTTCACTTCAAAAATTGTGAACGACATTTCCGAATTATTAGGAAACAATTGAGATATTTCTTAATTATAGTACTTAGATATAAGTGAGTAAGAAAAAGACAATTTTTACGGAGACGGGAAAGGATGATTAGTTACGTACGTTGACAATCATCGCTATTGAAGCAAAAATAAATAGAAATGAATAAAAAGGCATATTTAGAAACCCAGACAGAAATGAGGGAGACGGCGCTATACAGAGAAGAATAATAAATGTTGCTACACCTACTGTCATTTTTTAATAAGTAGGTAGATATGTACGCTATTCTTACAAATAAATCAATTATTTGTAAGTAATTGTAAGTAAGAACATAATTTAACTAAGGTCAGGTAAATAAACCTTTTATTATTATGATTGTATAGTTAAATTATCTACAAATTAAAACGTGAAGAGAATTCTATAAATGCATTTTTAAGAAAATTTCGTGAAGGGAGGAACGTCAAATCTGTATAACTGGAAGTTTATACAATTATGTTTATAAAATACACGCATTTAGTAGACATATTGACCTGTCATATAGGTACAATGACAGTTCAATACTGGTCAACGATACAAAACAAAACATTTGAAGTTGAAATGTTGAAATATGGTTGAAAGTTAACCGCCAGGCAATCTCTAGTTTTTATTTATCTACATAGTGATTTACTCAACCTCCGCGCCTTTTCTCAACCAAGTTGGGTCATCAGGCCTCCACAACCCTAGTACTAGGCGATATCGAAGTTCTGTAGTTAGACCAGTTTGTCGGACTATTTTAGGGTTTCAACTACCCATAACGAATGCTACAGATGTTTGTATGACACCGGGGACTGACGGTTTAACGTGCTCTCCGACGGAGGGGTCTCAATGTGTTATGAATGGTCACCAATCCTAGACAGACCTGGCTAGTATTACTTAACTTTGTAATGTTTTAACCCACTCGGTTACCACTTAGCCACGAGCCACGACGATGATGAGTGATCTATTTGAAACTATTCAAAATAAAATCGATTACAAAAGATGTTACAGTAAAACAGTATATTACAGCACGTGTCATGGACGGATAGACACAAACCTTATGCATATGATCATATCCAAGCTGTGTGGTCTTCCTGAACGGGTTTGTGAACTGCAATGATACCTCCACAGGTTTGCTTTGATACAAGTCGATGGCGACAGACACCTTGCTCTCTCGTTCTGTCGCAGAATCTAACGCGTATAGTACGCCACATACTATGAACATTTCGCCTACCTAAAACGCGAAAAAAGAGGTTAGAATCTGGTATCGGCCATTTTGTGTGTATAAATTTGTATTAAGGCGGCTCAAGGCCTAAATAGCCCAATCAAGGAACTGAAATACCTAAATTTTAGATTACTACGCATTTTTATTTTTGAATGAATTAAAAAAAATGCGATGGTGATACCCGCAGTCTGGACAAGTGGGGAGTCATTTTTTTTATCAATTCAATGAAAAAAAGCCTTTTTTTTACATTTCGTGTATATCTCGTTTTCAGTTCGTTTTTCGTCATGTGTGCCCAACACATTTTTGTTCTCATTTAAATTACCTACAATTTTTTTTTAAACTACTAAAACTAGTCGGGGCAACTTAGAAAATTCAAAAATCCATTTAAGTTTATAAGCCGTGGGAAATTTTAAGAAATATCGACACTGTGAGGCCGTGGTATCACTCCGGTCGACCCAAAACATGGCTCTACCACGAAAAATCCCACTTAGTTATTGTACTTTAATAGGGCTTAAGTATTATAAAAGTGTAACATGGTCTGATTTGTACAGTGTATGTACGAATGTAAGTGGACAAAACATTTTAGAAACATGCAAAGTCGAATATGTTTATCTCAAATTTTCAATAACAATAATTTTTATCTCATTTCGACAACCAGGTGATCTCTAGTACCTATATATGAAAAGACAAACAGTTCAGTAGTTATCGTTTCTTCCTCTGTTTATCAACCGATTTTATGTTTTGAAAAGGTTTTATTTAACTTATTTGTTTTTAACCGATGTAGGAGCAGGAAAGCTCCGAAATCAAACGCGGAACTGTGTTTCACGCTAAAAGCTGAAATAAGTGGCGCAAAGCGTTACAAACAAACGGATTTTGATATTAATACAGATTCAGTGTATTTCCAATGAAATCAGTATGAATATTATAATTTACTTACTTGTTTGTTGTTAAGGGAAATGTTCCAAGTATAGTCGATATTCAAACCATCTTTGTTGGGATCAAAGCTAAGCTGAAACAAAACGAAGTTCGCGAGTAGAGAATATCAATTAAAAACAATCCGCAACAATGCCGCATGATCGTCTAGGGAACGCTTTAGGTATACGTAGCCATTATAATGTTATGGCTGCATTTATAAGTTTGTACGTCATGCGAGTCGTGACGTACTGTGACGTCACAGTACGTCACATGGTACTACAAGGGGTCTTGCAGTTTGCACAATTGCGCAAATATAATATCGCAATTCCTCCTTTAATTTTGCAAATGGAATTGCGATATCATTTCGAGCGTTTTGTACTGACAACTTATGCAAAATTATGTAAGGATCCCAAGGTAAATAATGGCTAAATAATGGCTAAATATTGGCATAGTTTGCGGTCAGAATGCCACGTGCGAGTTGTTAGGACATCATTATCAGCATCTGCCTACCCTTTCCCAGGTACGGCATACCTTGGCTACTGCAGTGTTGTTAGACCCTTCCATGGAGTAGATAGCCCAGAGTCCATTGTCATCAGCGCTTAAATCCACCTGCAAAGCACCACAATATTATAAAGATGAAATGAAGCATTTCGTACACATTATAAAACGATATCATCAATAATAATAATAAGTTAATAACACATTATTGGCAAAAAAATAAATACAATTATACATATTAATCCACAACACTAATAGTAATTATGTTTTGTTATTCTTTTTTTTTTTTTTTTGTGGTATAGGGTGCAAACGAGCAGACGGGTCACCTGATGGTAAATGACTACCGCCGCCCATGGGCACCTGCAACTCAAGAGTCACAAGTGCGTTGCTGCCCTTTAAGGTGGGAGTAGGAGAAGAGGGGGAGGGGGGAAGAGTGGGAAGAGGGGGGAGAGGGAAAGGACGGGAATAAGGGAGAGGGAAGGGTTAGGGCCTCCGGTAACTTTACTTACGCGGCGAAATGCAATGCAAGCATTGTTTCACGGCCGGTTTTCTGTGAGGCCGTGGTATCGAGCGGAGTCGAGCAGGCCCATACATGCCGAAGCATGGCTCTCCCACATAAAAATAGGGGTCTAAATATATATTTATAGCCTATACGTGTACCCACGGCTTGCTGTCTAATGGGGGCAATATTATTGTCATCTATCGGGTATATTTTTAGGATATATGCTGATGCTGCAAAATCGAAGAGCCATATCCCCGGATATGGGATTCAATTCGAATATTCGAGAAGTGACTTTATCGAGAGTGTTCTTAGATATAATTCAAGAAAATCTGTTCATCCGTCCGAAGATCATCAGCTCTTTTCTAATCGTTGAAGCGAATTTTGAGCCGGGGGTAGGTATTTAAGATTTTTAATAAATGCTAATACTAGCAGTGCCCCGCGATTTTACCCGCGTATCCCATGGGAATATCGGGATAAATAGCTTATGCGTTAATCCAGGGTTCCAGCTATCTACATACCAAGTTTCATCGCCATCGGTTCCGTGGTTTTTGCGTGAAAGAGTAACAAACATCCATCCATCTATCCATTCAAACTTTCACATTTATAATATTAGTGGGAAAACTTTGCAGCATGCAATGTCCTACGGTATGGTAGGCTTATCACTATGGGAGTAACTTCATTAATACCACAGTTTTGCTGATCAAAGGATGTAGTATTTTGGCTATGTACCTGATTATGCTGTGCGGTGTATAACCTTCCATCAGCATATGGCAGCTTCACCGACTTGATCCTGCTCTGCGTCAGGTCATACCGAATAATTTCGCCAGGATTTCCGGACTCATTCGCTTGGTAGAAGAATGAACCACTGTACACTATGTGCCCGTTACCCTGGGAACAAATAATCACTTATACTTATTATTAAATCCGGTTGTAAACACGTGTGTGTTTCGGGCAATTCCGAAACCGACGCAACAGGTAGCTTCACCCATCCCATAAAGAGACCCAAACTTGTCAGGTTTCCGAACCACACACGTGACGCGTATATACAACCGTATATATCGCGGTATGAGTGGGCACTTGGATTTCTAAGAATGATCCTGGGTAATTATACCAACAAAATGATGGGCTCTATAATGTCAAAGTATAAGCAGACTGACCGATGTGTTGTGTCAACGCACAACCTGAACTAGTGGGGCTTGAAATTTTGAAATTTCCCAAGTAGAAGGAAAACTATCTTTTACAGCCAAAGCATCTTATAAGGTCAGACTCAGTGCGCGTTGCCGAACTTTTAAAAACCTGTAAAGTAAATACCTGCCTATATAAATTTATACTTTTTAGTTGAAGACGGGAAGCGGGAACACTCGTAACATTTGGCATTGAAAAGAAAAAAACCAAGAATCGAATTATTGGCTGTGTAGTAGCTGTAGATTGTACTTTTGGGCCCTTTAAACGTCTGTAGGCTAGAGATGATGTTTATTTTAAATTATAAGAATTAACAGAATACTATATTCTGTCCGTCTGTTTATCGAAGATCGAAGAGGTCATGGAATGCCTTGTCTTACCCATACTTCTTTCTTCCCTTAGAATTCTTGGTCAGCGAGCGTGTCCATCAATAATACTCACTGTTTATCATCCTTATTATTATGTCTAAAAACAAAGTATTATCGTTTGTGTGCTATTTTATAGCTCGACTGACCGACATAGCTCGCAGAGTACTTACTCTTAGCATACTTATGCTGAAGTGACAATAGACTGGTCACGTCTGCCGAAAGACCAATGGCCGTTGGAGCGAAAGGACTCTAGGACTAGAGTGGAGACCGCGAATCGGTAAACGCAAGATGGAGGACGCCATCCAGCCAGATGGACTGACGACCTGAAGAAGGTAGCTGGGATGGAATGGATGCTTAGGAACGGGTGCTGTGGCGCATATTGGAAGAGTCTTATGTCCAGCAGTGGACTTCGAAAGGGTAATTGAGTGAGTTAAGAGTACTATTTTTGCTATTTTCCAAGGTACCTAACTTATAAGTTAGAAAGTAAATAATGTGTCAATACTCACGAAGAAAGGTTTCTGCAGTTTGTGGAACTCATCTACATCTCCTTTCTTAAAGGAAACTTTACTTCTATATTCCCTTAACCTGTCTACGTCATCCTCTTGTGTCGTCCATAATTTCTCTCTCTGAAATGTTCACAAATAAACGATTATATATATAACTACAAGTATGGTCACAGATAAGCTACACTCCTAAAGGTTGAAACGTGGTGTTGAACGTCCACGGAAAACGTAAAATACCCTTCAAAATCCCTTCAACGATTAGAAAAGACTTGATGATCTTCAATCGACTGAATAAATTTTCTTGAATTTGCTAAGAACACTCTCGATCAAGTCACCTTTAAAAAAATAAACTATCAAAATTGGTTCATTCGTTTAAGAGCAATCAAGCTCATCACAGAGATATAGACAGATACACACGTTAACTTATAACGCAACTCCGTTTTGGTCCGGGGGTAAAAAAATTAAGTTTCAAATCCAACTGGTGGTTCCTAAACAAGATAAATCGATCAAAATATCTCTTCAGTTTTGTTTTATTAGTACTAACTGTCCCAGTTTCGAAACGTTTATGGTCACAGCTCCACTTCTTAGGATCCAATAGCTTCGTGATGTTTTGTTCCTGAAAACCAGCGCTGCACAACATTATATATTGTTATGTACAACATTATGCTGAGATCTAGACCTATTCAGGCCCTCACTTCTATACAAAAATGTATTTTTTTTTTACTTTGTGTGTTCTGAATACTTAAATATTTTTACTTTCTTTCAATAAAGGTTTATTTTATTTATTTATTTATTAAATAAAAGTATGTTTGTTTTACTGATACCTGAGCATCTGATGCATTGGAATCTCGAAGCCAGGCACCAAACAACTCGTCTTTATATCGATGGTATACGGGTTTCCCTATAGCGTACAGTTGACAATCTGAAAAGGAGATGTAGATTTTTTTAAATAACTATTTTAATAAATAGCGTAAGGAGACTCCTATTCCCTAAGATTCAGCTAAATCAATTATTTGTCGGCTACACATAACTCTCATAAAATTTGACCACACCTTTTTGTAACATCAGGTGTTTTTCTTTGACAAAGTAAGGAGCTTCCTAACTGACATATTATGGTGGTCTCAACTTACTAGTATTCCTCCTAGCTTTATACGGAGAAGTTCCATTAATACTGGATATGAGGAGCTGCGCGCGGTCACACCGTGGGCAAGATGGACACCGCTGGACCTGGCACAACTCCTCGTATGACGTCAGGATCGGTGGCCTGGAGCCGTACTCCATTGGTTGCTGTATCGGTGGCGGCTGGTTCGGTCCTGGATCTGAGGATTAATTTAGGTGAGATGTACCGGACGTCCCGGAAATATGTAAGTACCTCGTGGAATGTTTTTTAATTTCCATGCAAACGAAGTCACGGGCAACAGCAACTATTATAAATGCGAAAGTAAGTTTGTTCGTTTATTAGGCTTTAACGTCGTACATGCTCAACCAATATTCATGATATTTTGTATATACGTTGTCAGGGGCACAGAAAAAGACATAGGGTACCTTTCATCCCCAAAAAAGGTAACGTTCCTGAAGAATACCTGAATTGATTGACAAAATCTATATTCACGCGAGCGAAGCCGTGGAGTACAGCTAGTCAAACTATAAATTAAAAACAGGGCCGCTTTAAAAAAGGAAGTTACGGAATTTGTTTACAATTTTCAACCGATTTCAAAAAAGGAAGAGGTCCTATGTTCCACTGTATTTTTATTTTTATTTTTATGTATGTTCACTGATTACTCAAAGAGGCGGGGACCGATTTCGAAAATTCTTCTTTTGTTTGAAAGGGCATCCTTTACAGGTGGTCTCATGGTCAGGATCTGATGATGGGATCTTCAAATGTTATAGGCACACTTGAAGCGATTCGGGTATTTTGAGGCGCATTGAAGTCGGTGATACTTTTTTAAAAGTTGTGTGTTCCTCTAGTTAGTTTAGAGACAAAGCCCTGCAAAAAACCATTTTTTTTCCTTTTCGCCATTTTTCCCTAAAAGATGTTGTTCATATGTATAAGGCGATTGATTGCTGGACGAATATGCGTAATTGTGAGTATCTAAATCTAAAAGTCCTGTTGTACGATACTTACACATCAATTGAATTCGACCCTTCACAGTCTGGTTATTAAGTTCATTTTTGGCCACGCAGCTGTAGTGTCTTAGGTCGTGATCCCTGATGCCGGGGATTTCGAGTCTCATGATCCAGCGCCAGGAGTCAGAAGTGGGAGCCACTTCAGTTAAGAAACGCTGACCTTCGAGGGTTATGTCGTCGATTTCCCAGGCGAGTACTGGTTCCGGCCACGCTTGGATCTATAGCAGATTTATTATTTCACTAAGAAATGTACCACTATTAAGCTTGATGATCTCAGTAAGAAACAAACACTAATAAACAGCGCCCAAAAATTAAAAAAAGTGTGTGTGTATTTATGTACGCACGTAAGAAGTTATACTTTTATCTAGGTAAATAAAGTTTATTTAAATATCATAATAAATAATACATACCGTCAACTAACCTCAAACTGTACAAACGTACTCAAAGTAATACGTAAAAACCATTTTAATCACTATCGTGAAGTTGGTAACTTTTTGAAAAATTAAAATGTTGACTAGCGAACTTCAGGGTGTCGGTTTTCCGTGACGGTGTGCGCGCGCATCGTAAAAATTTACTCTCATAATTTTTCCATAACGCGCCAAAAGAACTATAACTTCAAAAAGCAAAAAAGCGACTCGCAGGGACTACAACATCTATCAAGGACTTCAACGATGAATGACGACGTACAAAAATACCTTTTTAGGTATAGGCCCAAGATATAATAATGTTATCGATGCCTATTACCGAGTCTAATAATATTAGCACATGAAACAATAAATTGCTAATGAATAACTTTTAAACTTTCGCGTTTCATGATATAATTATGTATTTCCACGGGAGTTAACGCGATCACGAAAAGGTATTACATCTCAGCCAGTCAGCCTGTGACCACAGCCAGTGCAACCTAGTCGAAACGTCAGGCAATTCACAGGTATATAATACCTTTTCGTGATCGCGTTCATTGCTGATGACATTGCAAGTAATAAATGTATACAATTCTATAAATTAATATCCAAAAGGGGATTCTTTCATTTAAAATCTCAGATCCGATTTATTATAATTTGAAATCAATATTTAATTTGAATGTGCATTTCTAATTTGAATTGCAGTTTTTTTCATTATTTATTAGTGATAGTGTTATATTTATTTATAGCCTTACTGGCACGTGACAAGCATCTTTAAATAAAGGTACACATATATATATATATATTTTTCTAGATTCAGCAATAAAATTGGGATTTCGAACTACGATCATCCTAGTCCTAATCCAAAATAATTTTTAATCAATTTTAAAGTAATAGTACTTTAAGATTGATTTAAAATAAGTTAAAAAATAATTAATTGAACAGTGAGTGACGTTAAAATTCATTAATCACACAGACTGTGGTAAGGTAGTTTGACATCTATACAGTTCACATCGAATCTTTTTGTTCAAATAATAAAATCTTACCTCACACTCTAGTTTGGCAGTTTTGTTATAAACGTAGACGATATTCTTCAGCACGCGGATGTATGGGCTGACTGAAAGATTAAATAAGAGTTATAGGTTATTTAAGGCCCTTAAGAAAAGAAAAGAAGACGTGTTTGACAAGAGGCAACGACTCGACTCTGCAAGCAACGTTCTAGATGAACCCTTCCGCTTTTCCCTTCCAGTGACCTTATCTTTTGTACAGCAGTTTAAGTTCCTGTAGACACTTGCATCGCCTGTTGAAGTTAATTGCACTTCACTAATTGAACATTGGCGATCCTACTAAAAGCGACAGTAGCGTGAAGGCTAAGGCGTCGGATTGCGATCAAGTGGTTGCGGGTTTCAACCCCATCCTGTGCTCTACTGACGTGAACCCATTCCTTTTTTTTTTTGTGCGTGTGGAAACCCCCTCGGGCCGTCACCCCACCGGGGTTTTCGGTGGGGCGATGTGTCAAAATCGAACCGACTAAAACCACATGGTATGCCGTACTGCGCCTTAAGTAGGAGGGATCCGGGAACAGCTTTTATTAAGATATCCGGACCCCCCCTAGCGCCTGACAGCAAAAGTGCGGGCACCACCTCCGAGTAAAAACTTAAAATCTCTCAATTAGGCGACGTCCAGGCACACGCGGACGCCGCCTCCTCGCGGGGGGGCACTATAGCGGGTGGAGAGGAAAACCCGTCCCGTCCACCCGCGGCCACACTCAGGGCGGCATGAGGCGCTGGTAAGCGCGTCTCCGCCGCCCGGTTCGCCGGCGGCGAATTAAGTCCGAGTGGAGGTCATCCTCCCGGACCCTTTCCGCCGCCTCCTTCTGTGAGATGACTTCCTACGTGAACCCACTCCTAACACAAGCATTTAGCTTAGCTTGAGGAATTAACGAGAATACTAGTAGTGACCAATGTTACAAGTACCTAGGCTTGGAAAAAAAGTTATGGTTTCGATTCAATTCGATGTCAGCTGTGTCCTAGCTCCTATTAACAAAAAAGAGCCAGTGTGATAAGCACGACCGCTAAAATTGTAGTATTTTAAATGTATATAAATAAAATTAAATGTTTGTCCTCTATGCGTTCCGAAAGTATGATTATAGAAGAAAGAATTAGAAGACGATGAAGGATAAAAATTAAGAAAGGAATGCTGCGATAGTTGCGACATGTTGAAAGGATTAGTGAAGAGTGAATATCTAAACGAATTTATAAGGCCTAATATGTATGGTACATGTAAATATGATTTATATAAATGCTTACATCGCACTTCAACATCAGTAGTCTGGTTAGCTGATGGCAGCATGCCGTTGTTGGCTAAGCACACGTACTTGCCCGTGTGCCATCTGGACACGTGTGGGATGGTCAGCATTTGTCCATTGACTGAGGCGTCACGCCAGGAACCCTGGAATAGTGTTTAAAAATACTATAACTCTTGTATTGGATCTCACACGACACTCCTGTATGGAGCCTTCATTCAGTGAGGTGACGGATGTCGGCTAATATTTAAGAAATCTGTTGTATCTTCGTATGGTTTATTTGGCAAATCTAGGAATCAATTTTCAGAATCCGAATCACTTAGAGAAGAGAAATCCCTACTTGCCTTTACGAGACAGAAGCGATTTTAAGAATAAATTTTTATAAATAGTTTCTGCATGAAAAAAATACATTTTACTTAACGTGATTACTACCAGCCAGGGGTTCAGAAAAGGTCATAAAATTTCCTTTCACCCAGAAAAAAAAAACAGGCAGTCGTAGGACTGCACGTCAGAAGTGAAAACATAACTTCACAATGTATTTGCATATACATACACACACATCTGTGTATATATAATTAGGTTAAAAATAAAAAGTAGGTAATAACATTTCTAAATGTATACATAGGGTACACTGGAAGTTCTACGTTCCTGGCCGCTCATAAATGTTTGAATTTCGAATGTTATATTTTTTTAAATATAAGAAACTCGGCTCCGTCTTACGAATTTTCGATCAGGTCACGTGTCCTGACGCGAGTTTAACATTTTTTACCCATCCCAAAAAGTGCACAACGCCGCTAAAGAAGTTTTCACTTAAAAAAATTACTATACTAGAGGGATACCTGAATTCATTCGCATAATCTCCGTTACACCTCGAGACAAGCGGTTGGCAAACGCTACTTCAAAATGACTTTGATTTTCAAATCAAGGTAAAAAAAATGCGCTCCAACTTCCTCACCTGAATAATGGCAGTACCATCAGCTCTTCGCCACTCCACAGTCGGGTCTGGGCGACCTGATGGATTACAGCTGATTCTTAATACTTCACCTTCGCGAACGATTACACGAGATTTATCCTCTGTGGACGAAAACAAATTTCTATTTTTAAATTACCTATTTCAAAATAGGAACATGTTCTCAATTCGAAAAGTTTTTAGGGTTCCGTACCTCCGAAGGTAAAAAAGGAACCCTCATAAGATCACTCTCTTGTCCGTCTGTCTGTCTGTCCGTGGGTCACCACCGATTTTTTTTTTATTTACTCCGTTTACTCCGAGAATAAGGTAGTTTATCATGGTTATAAAAATTTTAAACAATCCTCATAAAATGAAGTATGACATAATACTTTGAAAAACTATATTCGTTACTGATTTCAAGTTTCTTATTATTTTTTAATTGTTAAACCAAATATTAAAAGTAGATGATTTGGCAATAGTTAGGCATGACTTTGTTTTTGTTTGAATCTAACGTCAAACTTCGTAATAATGGTAGTCACTATCACTACATAATATAAAACAAAGTTCCTCGCCGCGTCTGTCTGTCTGTTCGCGATAAACTCAATAACTACCAAACGCATTTTCATACGTTTTTCACCAATAGACGGAGTGATTCATGAGGAATGTTTAGGTGTATATTTCATTAAGGTTTTGTGTAAAATAGCTGAAATATGACGATTGTTGAAGATTTCGGAAAAAATCAAGAAATGTTTTGTTACCCGTCCGAAACCGGGGCGGGTTGCTAGTAAATGAATAAAATTGACTGTGATAAATAAAGGATATGACCTTCTACTATAAATAAAGTATGAGTTATGGTATTTGCTTATTGATAACATTTGCTAATGATTGTTGGCATTTTGTAAAATAACTAGAACTAGGCCAGGGCTTCATGAAAAACACCTGTGTTCGTTAACATACTTTATCTTAATTTAAATAAAATTATGATTGTATTTCGTTATTATATTATTATAATAATAGTACGTACTATTATTCTCTCTATTATATAATACATATTAATTACATTTCTGAATATATTTATATCTATACAAAAATATATTTAAAAATATAAAAATGGCAGTATCCCGCCGATTAGGGTTCCAGAAACAGAAACCTCCTCACTATGCGTCGACGAGCTCGTGGGCTATTATTATTCTCAAGCTTATTATTATTATATACTAGCTGTTGCCGCGCTGCTTCGCGTGTACATCTATATTGTACAATTATTTAAAATAATCTTTAATTGCACCTACTTCTTCTTTTCTCTGCATCACCCAATGGTTGACTGGTAGAGAATGCCTTAGGCATTAAGTCCGCCAATGTACCAAATGTGCATAAAGTTATAAATAAATAAATAAATATATTTTTTTGCGCGGAACCCTAATTCTTTTCCAAAATAAAAGGAGTGTAAGTTACTCTTTATAACACCAGCTATCTGCCTGTGAAAGTCCCGTGGAAATCGATCCACCCGTTCCGGAGATTAGCCGGAACAAACGAACAGACAGACAAATTTTAAAAACATATTTTTAGGCATAGGTATCGTGTAAAAAACTATTAAAAAAAATAACTATTATTTGGACATTACAAACAGACACTTTAATTTTATTTATTTGTATTGATGATAATATTTATTATAATTAATTATTTTATGTTTTTTTTTTTATAATTGGCCCATTAATTTTATTTTAATAATTATTTTAAATTTATAATCTGATAAATAATTGCACCTAAAACATCATTATTTATTACCGTCGTCTAATATCAATGATGGTAATATACAAAAGAACTTGTACATATAAAAACGATAGAGTTAATACAGAACAGAACAGAAACATTAAAGAAGAATACGTTCATTACTTACGAGCGAATGTAGGTGGTATGAATAGTTCTTTCTCGAGCGTGTTGTTGTAAATAGAGAGGCCTGGTCTTCCGGGAGCACCATCACGTCCATCGTTCCCTCTCTGACCTTTGGCTCCTATTGCACCTCGCTCACCTTTTGGTCCACGGATACCTGGAGGACCAGCAACGCCTGGTCTACCTGTTTAAAAAATAGCATTAATTAAGTCCTTGTTGATTGGTTTCTTTTTTTTATGGTATAGGGGACAAACGAGCAGACGGGTCACCTGATGGTAAATGATTAAAGCCGCCCATGGGCACCTGTATCTCGAGAGTCACAAGTGCGTTGCCGCCCTTTAAGGTGGGAGTAGGAGAAGAAGGGAGGGGGGGAAGAGTGGGAAGAGGGGAGAGGGGAAGGACGGGAATAGGGGAGAGGGAAGGGTTAGGGCCTCCCTATAACCTCACCCTCGCGGTGAAATGCAATGCAAGCATTGCTTCACTGCCGGTTTTCTGTGAGGCCGTGGTATCGAGCCTGGAGTCGAGAGGTTCTTGTTGTGGTAAAAACACACTGTTGTATTTCTGGTGGTTGGTGAGGTCACTTGTACGTTGTAAGCCCTACGTTTGCAACCCATGAGTGATGTTGTATGAGTGTTGGTATGCATTAGAAACTGCTAACACTCGGCAGGCCATAAGCTTGTTTTCTTAGTGACTATCCCTACCTCAATTTCCGTAAAAATTGTACCCAACAACCAATAGATCAACACATTGAGGTACGTAAATGAAACTGGATCCATGAATTCCCTTTGGTAATCTTCAAGACAAAGATGGAGGACCAACCAAAGTGACCTCAGCCAGAGTGGAGTTCTAAGGTTAATAATACTGAATAAGGAAAAAATACTTACCGTCTTTTCCATCTTTTCCATTTTTTCCTGGACTACCATCTTTTCCTGGGATACCATCGCGCCCATCTTTTCCTGCAGCCCCGTCAGCTCCATTTCTTCCTGACATGCCATCCAGCCCTGGCTCACCTGGCACCCCATCTCTTCCATCAAGACCTGGATTGCCAGGATACCCTCGCTCACCTGTTTATAAATAATGACTATTTTTTATTCCTTTCTGCATACATATTACTACAATAATATATCTGGGGAGCAGATAAACTAATTATGAGGGCATTGTCCAAAAACTTGGAAATGATCTGGCATTTTACAGCACTGTTTTCCAGAAAAAATTCTGTAAATTATTTTATGCAAATCTAGTAAAGATTTGCCTAAATAATTTACAGAATTTATTCATTCATTCAATTGGGAGAGTCATGCTTCGGCACGTATGGGCCTGCTCGAATCCGCTCGATACCACGGCCTCACAGAAAACCGGCAGTGAATTGCATTGCATTTCGCCGCGTGAGTGAGGTTACCGGAGGCCCTAATCCTTCCCTCTGCCTTATTTCTATCCTTCCCCTCTCCCCCCTCTTCCCACTCTTCCCCCCCTCCCCCTCTTCTCCTATTCCCACCTAAAAGGGCGGCAACGCACTTGTGACTCTTGAGTTACAGGTGCCCATGGGCGGCGGTAATCATTTACCATCAGGTGACCCGTCTGCTCGTCTGCCCCTATACCATAAAAAAAAAATGAACGAACCCCAATTTATCTAAGAATAGATCTGACAGAAGAGGAAAATCAATTCATTCGTATTCTCATCTGAAGGTAGTATGTGAAGCAGATTATTTAACTTAGAAGTTGGTGACGTCGTGCAGCTATGTGCGGATCCAGCCTATACTCATCTGACAGTAAATAGCTAAATAAATATCTAAATCCTTCCAAGATCCAAAAAAATATCTAATATTTGTTACCTTTTGGCCCGGGTGGGCCCACAGGTCCTCTCGCACCAGAATGTCCAGGAGTACCTGGTGCTCCTGGGTCTCCCCTGTCACCCTTTGGTCCTGGTACACCGGTTGGTCCTTTAGGGCCTTGGACGCCAGGCGGACAGTAGTCTTGAGTAGCCTTGCAGAAACCTTGAACCACTTTGTACTAGAAAAAACCATATTATTAATATGTGGTTTTACTGAAAATTCTGAGAGAGACTAGATGGGCTCGTGGCTCAGTGGTAACCGAGTGGATTAGCACATTACAAAGTTAAGTAATACTAGCCAGGTTTCTGATTAATTACTCACAGGCACTCTGGAATAGCTCGTTAGCCAAACCCACGTGTCACCTCCAGGCGCGGGACCTTTGGCACCAGTTCTTCTCATTTCTGCTGCGTCCTTTTCTTCTAGTTCAGGCCGCATCTTCGGATTGAAGAACTCCACGTGAGGAGTCATTGTGTTGTCTTCTTGGTTCACTGGCTGTTTCTGAGTTAAAGGATTATTTATTATAGTAATTAAAAGCAGACAGTGGAACTTAAATTGTTGTTACTTATAAGTCAGTAGTTGTGGTTTTTTTTTTTAAATTTATTTTTGGACTCTATCTTGCTTAGTGGTGTTATAAGTCTCATCAGAATACCTAGAGAAAAAGAGGGGAATAAAAAAATTACAAAATATTGTGTTGTTTCAACATGTCATAACAAATTGACCTCTGTTTAACAGGAACAGAAAATACACCAGAATATGAAAAAGGTTTAATAACATTTTTCATATTCTGGTATATTCAAAACTAAGTAAAATGTTATATAATTATGTTAACATTACCATGGATTACATATTATATTATCATGGAACTCGATAGTTCAAAAGTTAAAATGTTATATTATATGTTATAATAACATACTGCTCCATTATTTATTAATTTCTTTGTCAATTCAGCTGCATTTGTAAATACATTCATTGGCATATTTAAATCTTTGAATATTTCGTTCAAAATTATTTGCTTTTTAACTTAACTACGGGGTTTATCCCTAAAACAACATGTCGGAAGTAATTTCGTTCTAAATACATTTTTCTTCTTCATTGAAAATTCTCAGATATTCAAACTACTAGACATATTAATAGTAGATCTTTAATTATTTTACAACCACATCACGTCTTTTACTTAATAATAAATATAGGAAATAAAATAGATAGGAAAAAAATACCATCAAAACACTGAAGTAATAATTGTTTAGGTATCTGTAATTTCTTTTACCGACCGAGTTTTTCTTTTAACAACCGAGTGTTATTGTCTGTTGCATATTTTAATTTCCATTACGGTATTACCACTTTTTTTTATTTGTACATACCAACATCGCCTCTCTTTTTATTCTACGCGAAGTACTCCCACTGATCTCCATCAAGTAAGCATCTATTTTTTCTTCTATTCTCTCATCTAGAATATTCTTCATTAAATTTCTAGCTTCTAAATCAAACTTCACTTCATTTACTTCAATAAAATTATAAGAATGAACTAGTAAAGAAATTACAGCACACGCGCAAGCAAAAATCGAAAATTTTCGGCAACATTTTGCCTCACTAATGCCTGCAGAGAGTTTTCTTTTAGTTATATTTTTCATTTTGGTATCACACACATATTCATTTATTACAAAATTTTATTACACAGCACTTTTATAAGGATATTCTGTTAATATTTTACCATTTTTATCAGTATTTTTAAGTGTAACACTGTGCAGTGGTCGAGTTATCTGAATGAAATCCTGACCAATATGTTTCTTCCGGCACGATACGCGTGTATAGTTGCACAACGAGCCCGATAACCAGCAATTGAGCCCCGGGACTATTAAACCAATGAACTAACTCAATCAGATCATCGACAGCCGTAGTACGGCAACCAAATTGTTGTTAACTGTTTTATTATTTTAGCTTTTTAGGTTTAGGATAATTTGGAGAAACAGTTTTTTTGTTGATGATTGAATACGGAATTTGGGTAGAGACCATAAATTATTAAGTAGCTAAGAAAGCTATAGCGAAAAAAATACCTAAAGTAACAGATACATTTATTTTATACTAATATTAGAAAGAACTAAAATATTTGTGTATGAATGGGAGGTAATTTTGGAGCTCCAAAAATAAAGGTTACACAATCTTTATTAATATAGCGGTATATAACAAGTGGAAATTCGACGGAGTAAAAATACACAGAAGCCATCCCTAATTATCCCTGTATTAAGCGGTCGAGGTCGATTGCTAGTTTAAAATTAGGGCGTTGCAGTTATACACATACACTGACGCCTATATCCACGTAACGGTAGGCAGAGGCTTTATAAACCCCCACATTTTGCTAAATATATTTTTGTCCGACTAACGTAATACATCGGGACAAGCCTATATTGTCGCGAACCGGGCACATTGGGATTTTAAGGGGAACAAATTGGTAGTATATTAAAAGGCGAAGGAAGAAAGAAAGTAAGGCAATGGAAGGAAAGGGATGTTGCTTTTATGAAGGATGAATGATGGATTGATTGGAGAGAGGAAGCAATAGCAGGCAGCAGGTCAGAGTCGCACTTGTGTAACTCAAACTGGCTGTTGGCTTGAAGTCCAAACCCCCTTAACCTCTAATCTTGTTCTATATTCAAATGAGTTTTTAGTTACCCTACCTAAATTACTTACACAGCACAACGCAACTTAACACAGCACAATTTAAATATCTAAGAGATCTTTTACGTCTTGACGAGGAAACGTGAAGTAAGGTCGAAAACATTTATTTGACTCTCCACATCCTTTGAAATCGTATAACGTTCCCCGATTCAGCTGGTTTTTCCTGAAATGAAATCATATCAAACGAATTTGGCACAGACACTGGCTTAAACATGGTTTTCTTGATTTTCATACGGAGTAACTTAGTTCTTACTATTTAGTTGTGTTTGCTTCTCTTCGTTTGGAAATAAAATATACCCTAAACTATTTCTGGGTAAAATTTCTTCTTAATGATACAATAATTGGTTTTCAAATATTTTTTCTTTATAATATTGGTATAGGCTGATATTATTAAACAGTCACAAAAATGTTGCAACCAAAATACATTTTACGTTTTCTTGTAAAAAATTAAAGCAGTAATAATAATTCAACAAAAAAATAAATGTCAAATGTTTCATCTAAGGCGCTGAGACCTTCAAGAAAATATATGTTTATTCTCTTAGTCTTAATTAGTTTCTACACGCAACATGACTTGTTTTACCGTCGTAAATAGCTTTAGCTAGCACGTTTGTTTTACTAACTGTTAAGTAGGTAAATAAAACTTTGAAAAATATAAGACCAGGAGTTTTGACTTGTGGTGGTTAATGCTGACACGTAGTTCTGAGTACGGTGCAACAAGCGATGTACCTAAGTAATATTCCACACAGAGTTTAATCGTTGTTTAAACTTCGTTATCGATACTTGTGTTGTAGTTCCTCAGTAAGAATAAATTGTATTTTCGGTGACCTCCGGTATTATTTCTCTCCTGCACACATTACCTTACACGCAGTTTATAGTGAAATAGCTCCAGACACCCCAATAGTAGTACCCCAATACACAATAGACACATTTTAAGCAAAATCTTAAAGAACGAAAAGGTTAAAGAATCAGATGGAGGTTAAATGTTATTTAGATGAAAACATTAAATGTACCGTTTGATGATAAAGATACTTTATCATCAAACGGTATTACGTTCGCAAATCATTTTAATAATTTGACAATAATATAATAATTCATAAACTAAGCACAGCTTATACTATAAGTTCTACTCTTTTGGTTTCGGGTTCGTAATAATATATCCAGCTTTCGTCACCTGTGACGATGTCATATATAGCATTCAAGTCACCTCCGTCATACTTTGCAAGCATTGAGCGGCACCAATGCAAACGACGGCGTTTTTGATCTTCTTTCTAACGTCTAAATTTTTATGTAAGACTTTTGTACTTGACTCATACCAATGCCTAAAGCTGCCCGAATCTATTGACATGTCACCCTTCTATCAGCTTCTATCATTAGCCGCACAGCACTCACATTATCTTCAGTAGTCGCCATAGAAGGACACCCTTCTCGAGAATTATCAGCGAGTAGCTTCGACCACGTTTAAACTCATTAAACCAGTTGTAAACAGTGGCATGAGATGGGACTTCGTAATGAAATGCCAATCGAAGTCTATCGTAACATTGTTGTTGAGTAAGAGCGCACCGAAAGTCGTAATAAATCATTGGATGAAAATGTTCTCTAGTCAAATCCATTTCGATGCACGACAGACACTTTTTAAATTGCCGCCAATTTTTAAAAACAAATGACATAATATGAAATCATTAAACAACTACAGATTGCCAAAGAGTTCCTAATTCAAAATTTAAATAAATTTTTCATCGGCTGCTTTTTTCCTGGCCTATTCTAAAAAGTTTGAGTGTGACCCACGTATAGTATAATATAATTTAAGGTAGGGTACAGGATACTTCTGTTGAAACGCACCAGTGCCATCGCCTCCCGTGGAAAGTAGTTTGATTGTACAGAAGTCCGGGGTGAACCAGAACTCTGATCGTAGTGCAGTTTATCTGATGATAAGTAGAGCCGCCAGATATCTATTCTAGGGTTAGCAACGTACAAGTGACACTACGGATGTTGCCAATGTATAGGCATCAGTGATAACTTACCATCCGGCAGCCCATGTTCTCATCGGCCAACTTGGCGCTAACCAGAAATCTCTTGACGAAAATCAATGATTTTTAAACAGTCTTCAATCATACTCTCAAAATCTGTTGTCTCATAGTACCGTATTTCTTGGGAAACCATCGTACCAGTTTGAAGTTCTCTCAAGTCCTTCGCGCATGCGTACAAATATGTGTCAAGGTCGTGACCTAGTGTGCAAGGTCGTCACTGTTTAGCATCCACTGACACTACAGCCTTTAGTAGAACTACACGTCCCTGGAAAATAATAATGAATCTAGTGCCTCTGTTACCCGTAGAAGGTAAGTCAAATCGTTTGTAAAGATTATCATGTCATCGACATAGATTATTAACATTTCATCTCTTATTATTTATTTTGTCCAAGAAGTAAATAATGTTGCACTGTTGAGCCTTTTGTTTAAATAGGTTGTTTTTATCAAATTTTGTTTTCGATGTTCGCTTTTCTTACCTTAGTAAAACATTCTATCAACAGACACAAAGAAATTAGTTTTCTAATATTAACTAAAGTTATATTTCCATTTGTTGGACGTAAGGAGAATAATGTTTACGAAGGAGTTTAAGTCAGGCCAAACATCTACTTAGAGTTTCGCATTTGTTGAAATGAGTGTATTTGGATTAAATTTTGTATCCATTACCAAGTGTATTACCAAGTTTGTTAGCAGATGATTGGACAGTTTTCTTATTGGTTTTCGTATTTTTGTAAAATTCGCCTACTGTTAAGTTGACGGGTAAATCCAATTAGAACTAATAGTAATTTATTAAGTCGGCAGTTTGAAGTAATCATTCGTATTTCTACTATCATCCCTGGCATGTGCTTTTAATAAATATTTACTTTGATTTTATTGTTTTTCTTACAGTTTTACATTGAAATTGAAATGCATCGTTCACAGTCATCTTTTATGCGGGGTAAGATTGACTACTTAATTATAAATGTTTGTGTTGGGATTTACCCGTTGTATGTGTCTAAAAACAAATACCTTCATTATTTTATTACAATTTTACATTAAAAATATGTATAGCTAACAGCTTTATCCACATATTATCAATGTATAATATATACATTCAACAACCTGTTTTTTTTTTAATGATAATAGGTAATTCTTTAGTAAGTAAGTATTCTTCTTAGTTAGACATATCATGCATTGTAACAAGAAGAATTGAACAGTTTGCGTTATCTCTTAAGTGGTTTTAAATTATAACGTGCTAAATATGCGAATTGAAAGCAAAACCTTCTAATAAACCTATAATTAATTACAGAAAGTAATTATCTACGCGTCCGCTACGAAGTTTCAGTCATTAACACCATCAATTTATGAAGAACATTCTAGATGTTATGTGACGTTAGATATGGCCGTTAGACTATATTTAAAGCAATATCTTTTGTCACTTTTATTGAAACTAATTAATTTACAGCGTTTGAATTGGTACTCATTAAGAAATTGTTTTTAGAGTTTACCTAATATCTATACGTACTTATACTTACATATTGTCTAGTATATTATCATCGTTTAGAAATATCTTTAGATGATACAAAGTAAACTCAAATAGACTAGTGTTTTAGGTCATTATTCAAAAATATGTGCTTTTAATGTTGTTTATACCAACTGTATTTGTTATCTTGACTGCTATCTGTACTAATATTATTAAGCTGAAGAATTTGTTGTTTGTTTGGTTGAACGCGTTAATCTTAGGATATATTATTTCGAATTGAAAAATTCTGTTAATATTAGCCCATTTATCGAGGAAGGCTATAGGCTATATAAAATCACGTTACAACTAATAGGAGTGGAGCATCAATAAAAAATGCTGCAAAAACGGGGAAAATTTCGAAACGCGGACAAAGTTGCGCAGGTCAGCTGGTCTGATATAAGGCCAAAAAGTTTTTAGTTTAAACGTAAATCTTTGGAGTTATGAGTCTGATTTCAATACTTCTTTTTGTATGGGATACAGAAATAATTGAGTAAGGTTATAACCTAGCCTAGCGGAGCAGTGAGCAAACACAAGTGAAACTGCGGGAAACGGTTAGTAAGAAATAGGAAGAGAAAAGAAATAAAGTTTATTGACATCATTTATGTTTCACTTACAAGGAAAAGGCACAGAGTATAAAAAAGCAGTCTTCTTGTTTAAAGCTATTTGTTACAAACAACTATTTGATGAGCAAAAGCGACAGTAAATTAATTAATTATGTCTCTTGTTTTAGATGTGTAAATCTAAATGTAGTCGCGAAAATATTTATAAGCTACCATACCGTTTTGGAGGAGTCTGGAAGTTCGTTTCCGAATTTCGGTACCATTGGGATTTTAATGTGGATTCTCTTAATACGGTTTTAAAACCCAGCTAACATCAGCTACTAAAATAGTTTAAATATGATACTTGTACTTCTTTACAGCATGCAGCATCCAAGCAATCGAAGATTATGACACGCCTCGAGCTCCACTTCTCCGTCAAGTTTCACTAGATGAGGAACGTCGTGATGAGTGTCAAGGTCATTGGCGAGGCCCAGATCTACAAGGAGAAGAGGAGGAAAGAGGAGTCAGATTATTCAGGGCACTGCTACTGCTGCATTTGAGGCTTGAAGAATTAAGGCCGCCGCCTTGTATTGCTGCGCCAGCGAAACCTGATCAAAGGTACAAGTATTTATGACATTTTCCCATTTGTAATGTTCCCATTTGTATATACGACTCTGTTGGTTTTATTTTGCATTAGGGTATTCAATGTAATACGGAATACCAAATGATTAGAGGTTTACTATGAAAAACAATTTCCAAAGCGAATGATGTCACTTGCGCTTTGCCAACCCGTACATTTTCTAAAAAAATATATTTCTATTACATACTCTACATGATGGATGGTGTTATATGTATACTAGCTTTTGCCCGCGACTTCGTCCGCGTGGTACCCTCTTTTCACCACTTGGGGGTGGAATTTTTAAAAATCCTTTTTTATCGGATGCCTATATCTTACAAGGAATACGTCCTCCAAGTTTCACGTGTCTACGACCAGCGGTTTAGGCTGCGCGTTGATCCGTCAGTCAGGATAAAGGATTTTATATATATAGATAACAAGTATAAATTAAACGTTTAAAATACCCCTGACTCAAAATTCTCTTCAACGATCAGAAAAACTGATGATCTTCGAATGGCTAAACACATTTTTTGAATTATAGTAAGAACACTCTCAATCAAGTCACCTTTCAAACAAAAAAAAATCAAGATCGGTCCATCTGTTTTGGAACTATGTTGCCCCTCTTTTATGACTCGGGGGTTATTAAAATTAATGATATCAATTTTGCTATAAACATTATATTATATGCCAAACGTAAGTATTAAAAGAAAAGATGATTTGAAGTTATTGACCAGCGGCACCACAATCATACAGGTGATGTTTTAAGAATACTTACAAGGTTTAGTTAGAAGGTGCAAAACTAAAAACTCTGGAAGTGGAAGTGGTTTCCAAAGTTTGCTCCCTCGCGGATCGTTCTATTTTCATCCTTCAGCTCCTTTTACCACGATTAAACTGATATTGCCAGAGCTATGAAATGACTGAAGCTTCTTAATCTTAATGTAGTCCTGTATTTCCAGAGGCTGGTGGTTATACTGGCGTGACTGGCGGTCTTTGGAGCGAGCAGCACGCCGGTTCAGGGAGACGAAGGCACAAGCCAGGCTAGCGGCAAGAGCAGAACACATATCCCTGCTTAGCCTTGACGAGGTGGAGTTTGAGGATATCATGCAAGAGCTGTGTCAGGTATTTAATGGCTTGTCTTACAAGCGATGATAAACAAATTTTATTTAGCTGGAAAAACACTAAAGCCAATGGAAGATTACTTTCAAATAGTTCAATCGTAGCAAATTTTTTTTTTATTAATTCTTCCTGCAAATACATAGCAAAAGGTTAATGCCGTAGGCATTTTCTTCCAGTCAACCTTTGGGTGATGCAGAACTGTGTCTGGCAGGTGTATGTTTAATAGTCATAAGATAAAGTAATAAAGGAATTTATCACTGCGGAAGAGCTTTAGTTCATCCTCGTTTTAAATTGTATTTCGAGGCAGAGCAGATGATCCTGTGTCCAATGTGTCCAATATGAATGAGCCATGTACATATATTTATTATTATTCTTCAATCCAAATTCATCATCACCCTGATTTATTTTTATTTTTTTATTTTATTTATTTAAGGTTCACCAACAATTACTTCCGCATAGAAATAATTACAATAAAATATATGCAATAATAAGAATACAGTGTAGCAATTACTTAAAGATAAACACCACTTGTTCATATTATATTAAGTCAATAAAGGAAAGACTAAATTTGTTTTATTATTATAAGTTAGGAATAAGTTAACAAAGTATTATTAAGTTTCTGATATACTGCTAATAAGTTTTGACAGCTGTGTGGAAAGGGAGTCGAAATGTACGTCAATTTTGTCACTAAAGCTATTGATAACCTTACATATTCTTGCATAGGGTGAGCTGGCACCCAAAACAGTTCTTCTTATTGGTGAATAGAGTGGTGTGACTGGGACACGAGGAAGTTTAGAAGGAACCCGAAGCTTAAACATAGTCACCAAGACCAGATCATTAAGCAAGCTAGTAGTGCTCAATTATTTAGTAAAGGAAAATAAGCCAGTAGGTATACTGGTATCATTGAAGATATCTCAACTTAAATAATGAATTCATCACAATCATCATTCACCCGAAGATGCTTTATTATTCATTAGCGACCCGCCCCAGCTTCGCACGGGTGCAATGTAGATACTAATGTGGTGAACAATTATCGTCATATCATTATACAATCAATATAAAACAATATGAAACCTTCTTCTTGAATCGCTCTATCTATTGCTAAAAACCGAATTAAAATCCGTTGCGTAGTTTAAAAGATCTAAGCGTAGGTAGAGACGACGGCAGCGACTTTGTTTATACAATGTAGCGACAAAACTTTCATCCCCATCATATTTGGCAATCCACCACTGTGCGGTTCTCCAGAATTTTTTTGCCTCGCACAACCAATCTCTGGAACAAATTGTCGCCTGCGGTATTTCCGGACCAATACGACCTTCAAACCTTCAAGAAAAGAGTGTACACACATCTCAAAGGCCGGCAACGCACTTGTGACTCTTGAGTTGCAGGTGTTGGGCGACGGTAGTCACTTACCATCAGGTGACTCGTCTGCTCGTTTGCCCCCTATAATACAAAAAAAAAATAGTTCACCTCGAATGCCCGTTGTTACACGTTTGTCCAATACATTACAGGCCATGTAATTATAAATTTCTAATTTACCGCTCCGACAGATAATTCAAAAGTTCAAAAACATGTTTATGCTTCAATTGTGTGCGATTACTGTATTGTGGCTTATAGGCAAACCTGTCATAATAAATGTATCTGAGAGTATTTCGATAAAAACCTGGGCATGTTCACCGACCTACAGTCGGAATTAATGTATCAACGTATACGTCTTGGTCTATCGGTTTTAAATTAACGATATGGTAAACACTTGTCTTCTGTCATCATATTGTCATTGAATGCAGTAGTCACATATCTTAAATAGCATAAAACCCGGTGTGCTATAAATAATAATTCATTCTTCATCATTATGAGTGACCATTTATCTTAATCACGAGTAAAATGAATTTGCTAAAATTTATCAACTGTATTAAAGTCGTAGTATTTTTTATTACTTTTCCAGGCTTGTGTTCACACCGAGCAAAGAGCTCTTGTGGTACTTGCATTTCTATGCGAGGTTTGCGCACGAGCTGTTCGATTCGGAGGCTGGTGCAGAGCTGTGGATTGGGCAGCCAAGCATGTCGCGCAGTGCGCAACGCCATGGGCCATCAGGCATGGAGGTTGGGTATGTTACATTAATTAATAAATATGTATTATTAATATAGATTAGACTATTAGAATGTACTAACTAACATTCCAAGATTAATGATGTACATTAAATTAAATCAAAACTTAAAGTAGTATTGTTAGTGTTATAATGGCTTTTTTAATTCTTACGAAAACTGCATTCTTACTTAATTTAAAAAAAAAATAGATGACAAAGCAAGAGTTAGGGGATTAAGGTCCATGAAGTGCAGGCGTCATAAGGTTCCTGTCATCACTCAGGTTCAGGGTTGGCAGCATTGATTAGATTGACGATTGCGATTATTTGTGCAAGATAAGAGCATATATCCTGAAATCTTTAAAAGGAATTATACTTAATTAAAAATAATCGCATTTTTCTCATTTTCAAAGGATGGATAATTTCCTGTATTTAATTTATTTTTGATGTAATTCTATTCTAGAGCACTGTTGTGGAGCGCGCAGGTGGAGCAAGACGCGATGATACAACACTATTCGCTGGGGCAGCACTCGCAGCGTTACTGGCATTTCTTATATTTTGCCGATCACGCTTGCGGACGGCGCTTATTTAAAACTACCCTCTTACTTACAGGGGATCACTTAAAGCGCTTTATGCGATTGATTGTAATGACGATGGAAAGATTTGAAAATATACCTACAGTAAGCGCGTGAGTTGAATACAGAGTTCAGGAATGCGCTCACTGCGTGTGTGTGACGTGAGGCTTGCTCGCGGCGGGCGGTGATGCCCCGCTCTTCACCTCAGGCCCCGACTGCATTCAACTCGCGCGACTACTGTACTTTTGAAATGATGATAAGAAATGCAATTATATTTTCAACTTTGGTCAAACAGGATACGATGGATGACAAGGATATTATATAAATTAAAGATGTTGTTATAGTGGTAGTAATGTCTAAATGTCAGTAAAGGCTTTCTCGGCTCAACTTCTATCTGTATTTTACAAATGTATGTGTGGGTGTGTGTGTGCGTACGTGTACGTATGCTTGTGTGTATCAAATTTTTCTTTTTATCTATTTTTTTCCCTTTTTGACTTCTTGAGTTTTAGGATATTTAGATTTCTTACTAATTCCTATGTTTTTTTTTGTTTTAAGTGTAAGTATAGTCTCAAGCGTGTTTGAGTGTGTAGCAACGGTAATGTGTACTTTATCGGCGAAAAAATCGGCTGTAATATTCTTTAATAGCGTCATGAAAATATTCTATTTTTAAATTAATATTTTTAATAAAATAATAATAATGTTCGAGTTTCTTAAAATTTTTGTATTTTTAGGGTTCCGTTCCTCAAAAGGAAAAAGGAAAAAGGAAAAAAGGAACCCTTATAGGATCACTTTGTTGTCCGTCTAACTGTCTGTCAAGACCTTTTTTCAGGAACCCGTGAACCATAGAAAATACCATAATTTGGTAAGAAGCAAGGTCTCGTAACACAAGCAAAGGAAAAAATCAGAAAGTCGTTAATTTGTTGTTATATCTGTCTGTCTGTCTGTGTGTCTGTCCAGACCCGTTTCCTCAAGAACCAGAAAAGGCATCAAGTTCAAATTAACACCAAATACTTATGTCAGCGGTCCCTTGAAGCTGTAGTAATCAAGCTTCTAAGCCATCGCAATCAAAAGTTACGATCATTAAGGCTTGGATTTTAACAAGTTTGAACATTTCGCAGGTAAATCAAAACCTACAGGGTACTTGTCATTGACCTAGAATCATGGAATTTGGTATGAAGCAAGGTACTGACAGCATAAGTGAAGGAAAAAATCCGAACGTTGTTAATTTGTTGTTATATCATATAAAAAAATAGGTTTTGTGATTACAAACTTAACTTTCCGGTTGCGATGTATGACAAAGTCAATAATCAAACCGCAAAATCTAAGACTTTGCGGTTGGATTGTTGATTTTGGCATACATTGCAACCGCAAAGTTAAATTTGTCTTTCGAAAAAGATTGGCAAAAGTCTTAGAGAATTGATTCCCGAGATGGACGTACTATCTAAATACAAGTTTGTTTGCTTGCGGAACCCTCGGTGCGCGAGTTAGACTCGCACTTGTCCGGTTTTTTAAATTAATTTGCGATCATAAACTCGCGACGGTATCTATTCAGGTTTTTTACATGTTTATGTTAGCTGGTGGCCGGCTGGCGATGTTATGTGGTGGGTTCGATTTCCACTTAGTGTAAATATTTGTTGTAATATCTTTATTGCCACTTGTCTGGCTGTTTTTATGTATGTTTAACCGTGTTCTATAACCTAGTGTTCTATGTTTAGTTTGGGTCCAGGTAGCGTTGTGTAACAATGTCACAGTATACCTATTATAATTTTATTTTATTTCAGCCAAATAAATATCAACATTCTGTGTTGGAATTATTTAATTATCTAATTCTTAGCATTATATTGGATTAACAAAAAAAAATTATATGTATGAAATAAAATATTTATATTCTTGGGGTTTTTTGTATTTTGTTTTGGAAATTGACTAGTATATGTTCCTCCTATTTTACCAAATAAGTGACGGAGGAGTTTGGATTCTTGATTCATATATCTATACTAATATTATAAAGCCGAAGAGTTTGTTTGCTTGAACGCGCTAATCTCAGGAACTATTGGTTCGAATTTTTTTTTTTTTTGTTAGCCTCGCATTTGTCCCACTGCTGGGCAAAGGCCTCCCCCCTACGCTTCCACACACACACTCCTCTCGGTCCTCGGCCACCCTAGGCCACATGTTTAAATAAGTGTCGAGATCGTCCCTCCATCTCCTCCTCGGCCTTCCTCGCCGTCGCCGACCACCTCCAAGTATCCACTCCGTGGCTATTTTCGCCCATCAGAATGGCTCCATTCGACAGATGTGTCCCGCCCAGCACCACTTTAGCCTCTGCATTTATCCATTTATGTCGTTTATCACATAACTGGTTCGAATAGAAAAATTATTTTAGTATTGGATAGCCCTTTTATCGAGGAAGGCTATAGGCTATATAACATCACGCTACGACCAATAAGAGCGGAGCAGTGACCATAAATGTAGTTGGTAATATACATACAATAGAATGGAGCGTCAAAGTACGGAGGAAAAGAAAATCAACAAATCGATTTTGTATAGGTACCTGCAAAAAGTTGCATTTGGTTAAATTTTATGGAAATATATTTTTGTTTGTTATGCAACTTTGTATGTGTTTGTAAATTTTATCCGTTTTTGCAACCCGTTTTTTCATTTTTATATAGCCTATAGCCTTCCTCGATAAATGGGCCATCCAACACTAAAAGACTTTTCAAAATCGGATCATTACCGGAGATTACCCCGAAAATCCAAACTCACAAATTTTACCTCTTTATAATATTAGTATAGACTTTAGTATTAGTATAGCAGTTCCCGCGCGGCTTCGCTCGCGTATACCTACCGGAACCCTAATTCTTATTCTAAAATAATAGTAGCCTAAGTTACTCCTTATAACACCAGCTATCTGCCAGTGAATGTCCCGTGGAAAACGGTCCACCCGTTCCGGAGATTAGCCGGAACAAACAGACAGACAGATAGACAAACAGACACTTCATTTTGATCTGTTGTATTAAGTATTGATGTTACAAAAATTACATTTCTATAGATAATATTTTAGCGCACAAGTAATACAAAACACATATTTTATAGACTAAAACGTTTATTTAGGAAAATGAGAATATTATCATTTAAGGCTCATTTTCCGTCCGACACATTTCATTAAAAAAAAGTAATTATGAGACTAAAACACGTCGAAAATAATAAAAAACATCAGTTTCTTGGTGTCTCGTGCCCTAGGCCCTTACAAAATCAGTAGCACAAGTAAAGTATTTTGAATTCTCAGCGCTGAGTGTTTGCTGCAATCACCAGAGACGATTTCTCACTGCCTATGTAGGCGCTATCAGCAGTGACAAATATGTTACAGTCGCAATCTTCTGCCTACTCGTCTCGCAGAAGGAGGTGGCGGAGTGGATCCGAGACAAGCACCTCAGAGGAATATTTTGCGGTCGGCGAACCACTGATGACGGATTGAGTATGGTTGTTGGTGGTCTGTGTAAGCTTTGATGCAGGCTAGCTAGGGAGTTACCGAGAGCGCAAATGATCTTTGACCTCCATGAGCGCTGGTCTGGGCGTAACGGGAGAGGCTGCTCGTTACCCTAACAGAAGCAGGCCTGATATTGTGGCGCGATGTGTTCCATGGATGGATGATGGAAGGGGGGCGAGGCTCCCCCGTACGTTTTGGTGAGGCGGCCAAGGTCTGCCATTGTTCTGGGGGACTTATTTCCTAGGGTATACCCAAGTCCCTTGCAATAGACCCATTTGTGTCGGTACACCGTGTGGTTTTAGTCGGTTCGATTCCGACATACCACTGCACCGCCAGCCCTGGTGAGGTGATGATCCGTGAACAAAAAAAGGGAGTTATCGAGAGAGGATTTTGGGTCCACTACGAGCAAGCGCTAGGAAGGTGATCGTTGGAGTGGCCACAGCTGTTACCCATACCTCATCTAATTTATAAATTTAGTGTCGCACAACGTGTGGTTTTCGTAATAGCAAACTGAGGTTCAGTTGACAGATCCCAATATAAAAAAAATTAACGCCAACTTTACATTCGTGAACAAATCACTACATCACTACATATTATAAAACAAAGTCCCCCGCCGCGTCTGTCTGTTCGCGATAAACTGAAAAACTACTGAACGGATTTTCATGCGGTTTTATTTTGGATAAAGAATTAGGGTTCCGCGTAAAATATATAAATATGTACAAGCGAGCAAAGCCGCGCGGGAACTGCTAGTTATTCAATAAAAATCGATTCTGACCTAGACAAAATGCGTCGTCAGCTTCTTAAATTACACTTACTCTTATGAAGGCATAGTGAGTAAAAAACCTATTGAAATTACTTGCTCGCTAGATGCGTTGTTGGCTTGATAAGAGTTAAATACCTACTGATAATTTTTCTTTGCTTCGGTCGATGGCGTTGTGCCACTGATGTCACTAAATCACGGTGTTAAAATTCTTGTCTATATATACATTACAGGCTTACTAAATTCTGGACAGGAAACGTGCACGAACTATAGGTAGTATCACAAATCGACACGAGAGCCACAGTGTGGTCGAAAAAAAAACTTTTTAGACCTGTCATTGTGTTGTCGTCAATGTTTAAATTATATTTAAATTGTTTTTATTATGATCAAATTTATTAGGGTTCCGGCCGATTAGAAATGTTCGTCAGCGTAGCCAGAATATGTCAAAAGGCCAAAAACTATTCGAGTCCGGGAATTTCTCAGAAGTAGAAGAAACAGTTGGGAATCACGAAAATGCAGTAATACGTTGAGAATCTCCTCCTTTTTGAAGTCAGTTAAAAAATTTAAAAATGTTGATCGGAATGTAAGTTACAGTGACATAGACTGCCAAGTTGTTAACTTGTCAATATAAATCACCTAATTAAAGTTATAAATAAATCGTGATATTAATATATAAAAAAATTGGTTGCCTGTAAAGTCGGTATACGGGCGAAAGTTTTACGTGACAACGACTTTGAGTGGTAAAATAATTTTAATGTGAATATTCATTCGTATAGTAGGAAGAAGGATGAAATAATAGTAACAATTTAAAACATTTATTTATACAAAGAATTATATTTAAAACATTTTATGTCTGTCTCTCTCGCTCTTAGGCGGGCTAACCATGCCCGAGTGGAAGGGACGCGTGCCTCTCACTCGCTCTCATTGTGAGCGCATAACGTGAGCGGAGCGTAACGCAGTTTCTTGAAGTGTCACCCGGCAAACCAATTTATAAGACGTTGTCACGTCAAAAAAAAATAGACAGTCATGGGGCTGCCGACAGAAGTGAAAACTTAAACGAAACGACGAGCTTAAAACGTCACATTAACAGGTTTTTGACATTAATAAATAAAGAGCTCTAGTGGATCTATCTCTGTCCCTGTCCTTGGCTCTGTCCGTGTCCCTTTCCCTGTCCCTGTTCCTGTCCCTCCCTCCCACCCTCTCCATGTCTCTCTGATGCTGTACATGTAAAATATAAGAAACTCGGCTCCGTCGTACGAATTCATACGTACGTACGTACGTCATACTTAGAAACAGAGGACAGAGGGCAGTCGGACATCAGGGTCACGTGTCGTCGGACATCAGGGTCACGAGTCCTGACACGACTTTAACATTTTTCTCAAAAAGTGCACAACGCCGCTAAAGAAGTTTTCAGTTAAAAAAAGAATTGTAGCTCAAACGAAAATTTCTAACGTTTATGATGTCAAAATAACTGTAAAGTATTTTCTGAACCCGGTTTTCACGTAAATATTTGATCTAAATTATTATTACTGTCGATGTCGCCTTCTTTTTAGCTTGATTGTAATAGATTAGAAGAGCAAATTGCAAATGTAAGGCAGGCCTATCTGAAAAATGTCACATCTATGCTTTAATTTACTATATAAATTCTCGGGATAGCAGTATCGAAGACCAGTGAAGCACAACATGGGAGTAAACCACCCCACCGACAATTATTAGGCTTAAATACCATAATAAATTAGTCATTTCTAAATGTTTTTGAAACTCATACTCACATATGTTTTTTTGCTGCATTTATCCACTTATGTCGTTTATCACATAACAGTGAAAAGTGAGTACTATTCATGGGAAAGTAATAGAGTTTTGACTTATTTTTATTTTTCTTTGAAGTGTTCGAGCATGCAGAAATGCAACAATATCGCCTGTTCCATATATCCCTACCAACTAAGCTAAATATTATTATTCACTTCTTTAATGTGATTATTTAATAACGTGAAGTGCGCCACCAGGTGGCAGAGCAGGGGTGTAGCTATCGCCATATTAGCCGTATCAATGCTACGGGGCCCCCGGGCTACAGGGGCCCCTAACGTGTGTAAGCAAAACTTAGTAAAACGTTATCCACAATGTCACTTAATCTCGTGCTTCCCGGGAAAAAAACATTTAAAAAAACTGTCATACGTATCATAGAGAGTTTTCACTTCAGAAATGACAAAAGTCAAAAAAAGCAATCTCTTAAGGTTCCGTACCTCAAAAGGAAAAAAAAAGGAACCCTTATAAGATCACTCTCTTGTCCGTCTGCCGTGTGTCACCACCGATTTTCTCAGGAACGGGTGGACCTAGCAAGTTGAAATTTATACCAGATACTGAGGTCTATAGTCCCTATTAGGTGTATAAAAATCAAGGTCCTGAGTCAACACGATATAAAGATATGGGCAAATTTCGATTTTCGAACTTGTAAGTACCATAATTTACCTTAATTTTCAACTTTGTTTATTTTTCGGAATTTTTCCTTTATTTGTGTTGTAAGACCTTGCTTTTAACCAAAATTGACAATTATAGGTCAACCGGAAGTACCTTATAGGTTTTAGGGTCGAAAACCACTAGGGTACTTCCCATTTACCTAGAATCATGAAATTTGGTAAGAAGCAAGGTCTGACAGCACAAGTGAAGGAAAAAATCCGAAAGTCGTTAATTTGTTTTTGTATCACATAAAAAAAAGTTTTTGTGATTACAAACTTATATTTTGCGATTGGATTGTTCACTTTGTCGTACATCGCAACCGCAAAGTTAAGCTTGTCTTTCGAAAAGGACGGGCAAAAGTCTTTGACAATTGTTTCTCGAGATGGACGTATACAAGTTTGTTTGCTTACGGAACCCTCGGTGCGCGAGTCAGACTCGCACTTGTCCGGTTTTTTTTCCCGGGTTAAGCGTGCGCCTAAAAGTTGGCAACATCGTACATCGGTTACTGCGGGATTTGTTTCTTTTGTAAGAAATCTTTACCCTTCATTGGGGCCCTCCAACAAATTTTGATACAGGCACGCTACGCCACTGTGGCAGAGCCTTCGTCGTGCACGTTCCCTATAGGTAGTGTTTTTCCTAAGAGCAATAATTACTTTTGCTCTGAAGTGTATTCAATATAATTAATGATGGAAATTAAATAAAAATCAAATGTTCACTCACTATTTTATTATTTTTATTGTAATTTTTCATAATACCGTCGACAGCCGACGCTTGGGTACGCCGATGCTCTTTGTGTACGCCAAAATTATAAACACTAATAAACATACCAAATTATTTCACGATATGTATGGAATAAACTAGTGAATTCATTAAAACTATCACAATATTAAATCGTCAACAATTATTAGAAGCTTTGAATAGCACAACAACTGTCCGATCGGAAAATATATATTTATTTATATTTTTATTATAGGTACACATAAAAATTACTGTGCGTTACAACTAACTCGAAAAAATACAAAAAATGTCAACTGCATTCAAAAGTACTTCTAATAAATTCTTATTTTGAATGCAGATTAAAATATCACATTTTAAAAATAACTTTTGTACGGACCTTTTTATTATTTCCGATCGAGATTCATAGCAAAAACTACACAAATTCAATGGAAAAAAAAACTAGCCAGAATAATCTAAGTAAATATAATAATACTGTTTAAAACTTTATCAAAACCACAATCCCATATCGTTTGACAAACAAATTAAAACAATCCGACAAGAGCTTTCTCCCCCATTTTTGACCTCGTTACAACATGATGAAAATTCCTAAAACTTATCTACGTTTTTTTTTTTAAATTAATAACATTTTTTACTTTTACCTAATTTGTAATATCACTATTAACAACCTACGCTGTGTCTCGATTTCAATGACTCTTTTAAATTCTTTCATTATATTTTATTTGTTATGTTAACTACGACACGTATATTAAAAAAAAACCCAATGACAAATTTTGAAGCTACAAATTCTTCGGAGAGTTCAATCCTTGCTATGTTTTAAATGTTTTTAAAAACGTCAGCCGTGAAAGAAATTCGCTTAACAAGTGCAAACGAATACAATGTAAATTACATCAGTCGAAATCGAGACTAATCAGCTATAAACAAAATGGATGACTATTTAAAACCACTCCACTTTTCTCTCTACGATTGATTTAAAGCTGAAAATTTAAGAGAGAGCACAATACTTATTTCCACTAAATATAGTAATGGTGTTTATGTTGTCGTCAGAAAAAAGTGGAATGATCAATATTTTTTTTTATATCTGCAATAATTTTAAATTTATAATTTTATATAAAAACCATCATTCTAGTAACAATCTCTACCTGGATATCATATTTCAATTTTTTTTATTAATAAACATTTTTATTATTAATGATAGCTTTTAAGCCTAGATCTTAAACTACGAAGAAGTTATAAAGGATATTTATTATGTATTAGTCGGTATCTGTATCGACACCTTATTAATAAAGTTTTAACTTCTATAGATACTATTGGTAACGAATTTTGAAATTTAATGAAATCTAGCTCGGCTTGTGCTATTTGGTACTGAACAAATGCAATTTCAATGTAACTACACGGTGTGACATGCAAAAAGACGCGTTTAAAATCCACTTCTCAACTTGAAAAGACACTGTAAAAAATAAATAATAAAGTGTTCGTAACCGTTCCTTTCTACAATGTCTTGTCAATTAAGTAGACTCATGTGATATGATTACAAGTCTTTATCAGTTCAATAAATTTAAATTTTCAACGCATTAAATAATGTGGAAGGTTGGTTAATTTACAAAGACTATATTACATTATATAAGAGATAGATAGAAATCTAGTGTATATAGTTATATAATTTTATAGCAAAGACTTCATAGATTTCCCAAAGATGTTCTGTGAGTTTAAAATTTTAACATATGGAAATGACTGGACGATATTTTCTTAAAAAAAAGAACTATGACAGATATGTCGCTTTTGTTTGTTCCATATTCAAAACAACAAACATTTTTGGTCTTATTTTCGCGCTCAAAATGTGTTGCCACTTTTATTTTAAATCAAAATGATTTAAATTAAAAAAAAAACTACACTGTTGTCATTTCACTTAAGCAATTTAGAGTAATTTTTTAAATGTTTTTTATTATTTTTTTTACAGTTCATCTGTGGGAATCTTCATTACAGGCATAATACAATGTACTTTTGGTACTTGGTGCGTCAGATAAGTTCAAGGATAGTTTGATTAACATACTACATTCTAGCTTGTATCACCAGAAAGAAATGTTCCAATCGAATAAAAGTTACATTTAAAGATTCAAATCCTTATTTTTTTATAGAGTGGCCACTACGTCGTACAGTTTTATTTTCAGATTTTTGTTATATCTGTACTTTGGTATATATTTTTTGTAACGTACAGATTTCGGAAGTATATAGTTTGAAACAGTAACGCTCTTGTAAAATAAAATACTACACTTCTAAAATTAGGCGAAATAGAATAGAATCAACAGCATTTTTGGTAACCATTGAATTATTTAGAGAAAATGTTAGAACGTTTGTCTTTGTGGTTGTATTGAAAGTGAAGATTGTTAGGCAAAATACTTTAATTATATTTTTCCCCATACAATATAATCATTATAGTTCTGTGATTATTATGATTGTATTGCATTTTAACAAAACAAATAAGACCACAATGTGAATGCTTTCGTATACTACAGCGTTAAAGGTTTCAAAAACCACTCTACTTTTTTATAACAGTTATGTAAATTATATAATAACAGTTTTGAGACATATTGGTGCTTAAAAATACTGCCAACATTGTTTTTAGAAATATCATTTTGTAAAGCCATTGTTTTGTTTCTACAAAATAACTTGTTACTATCTGATTCAACCAAGTATTTTAAAATCATCCTAAATAGGAAACATAAACATATTGATTACTTACTTGAACGTCACTGCATTATATACGAGTAAAATATCTAAGGGAGTATAAATCATTTTGCTGTCATAAACAATACAGTTAATAACAAACAAAATGTCCTTTACGCCCCAAGATGGCCTTTACGGCCTATGATATCAGTATTTTAATAAGTATTTTTATTTTAAATACAGAATACGAGTATAATAGGTACCGGTAACTGTTTAGTAGTGGCATCGCTAAGCGAACTACAGAAGGATATCAAATTCAAGCTTATACATACATAATACTATATGAAAAATTTGAAGAGAGACGATGCCAATATAAATATATTTATATATACGTCATAAGCATGTCCTTATCACAGATTATGACCTAAACGATGTCCGGTAACCACCGATATGTAATTATGTCTCAATATTTTTATATCAACGTTATTATTTGTGAATATAGTGATAATTTGAGACATTTGATCAACGTTATTGTAAAATGTTTACCATAGATTATTTTAATATTTTTGTTCCTTTAATATAGTTATACTGTCCAAACATTATGTGTGAACAAAAACAGGACAATTAGTACCATATTTATAATATACTGTGAACTAAACTAAAATCAAGGACAATAACTATTACAATACATAAAATCATAAAATATCAATTGTTCTTAAAATAACTTAAGTAAGAAAGACTTACATGCATACATAATGTATGTTTAGACAGAATGGTATTTTTATAATAATATCATACATACATATATAAATTATCAAATAAAAAAAATAGTTCCGATCGCTTGCAACAATCGTATTTTATTTTTCAATGTATTTTTAATTATATATTCGCAATGTCGCTGATTTGACTAAGAAATACGCTATAATTGAATATAATATAATAAAACCTTAGTCATTTATAGTTAATAGTAGTTTATCAACCGATTTATACCTTTGTATAAATAACAGTTATGTAAGTAATACATATCAAACATTACAAACCCATAATGATTAAGGTTTCATTGTATTAAATTCAATTATAATGAATTACCTCGGGGCTTAAAAGACGTATAGCACGTTTAATTACATGTGCTATACGACCTTTGAGCCTTTAAGGTAATGATGAATCTTAATTCTATTATTAAGTTGTACAAATGTTCCAAATTAATACACACTGCGCATATTAACGATGAATATTGTCAAGAGATGAACAAAACTTCCTGAATTTGTACGAAGCGATTTTTAAAAAAAATTGGAGTATTTGTGCGTATTATATTATGTAGGATGATGTTCAGCGACATAGAGGACTCGGAAATGAAGGAATCAGGTATCTAGAAAAAGTCTTTGTTACTTTTTAAACCACTAGTTCTCGAACTCGCTGCCTCAATGAAGTTCGATAATGTTTTAAACTACTCAACGTTATATTGACGCACTGTCTGAAGTGGTAAAGCTTAACAATATAAATATTTAACTATCTATTCTAGACTATTTATTGCTATGTCAAATAGGCGGGTTATCAATATAAAATTTTGTGGGATATCAACAATTGAACTTATTATCTTTTTAATTTAAAGTTTTCATGAGACGTAGAAGCAGAAATACAATTTTAAACAGAATCTATGGACGGCCATCAAGATGTTTTTAATAGCATAGAATTTGTCGAACCGTGCCTTTAATGTTAGAATGAAGAAGAAGAAATTCTTAAAGATATAGCTGTTACTTAAAGAATTGACTATTTGTCAGACGTTACATCCAATATCTTGTCTAAAGTCAACATTAAAGAACAAAGGTAGGAGCATGAAGAGTTCTTTACAATTACAGGTAGACTGGAGAGATATATAGTGTAAATACTAGCTACGGTACAATATGTTAGAGCGGGACAGATGCGTCCACAGATATCTATAACACTAATGAAAGCCATAGATCACCATTAGATGATAAAGTGACAATTATCATTTTGTTATTTGTTATAAAAATCGAAGCTAAATGTTACTGAGTTCTTTTAACTCTTAGGCACATTTTATGGAATGAAATTTTTAATAAAACATTGACATATGCCCCGCTCTCTCTCTCCCATTCTCTACTTGTGTATATACATACTAGCTCTTTGTGCGACCGACACACATTTACATCAAAATATCTTTCATTTCACGATACATTAAAATTGAAACAATTGAGACGGACCGAGGGTCACAATGACCGACCAGTTACAGAGAGAAGAAATGAATGATTAACGCAACTTCGATTATGTACAAACACATGTGACACGTATAATATTAAAGAAGTTAACCCTATAACTTTGTAAAAGCGAATTAAACAACTAACATTCATATAAATAACTACAGTCTCTAACATGGCTAAATATTTACTGATACAAAATGTACCATGTCATAATATTGTACAATGCAAAATCTTATAATTTATGATAAGAATCGTAGAAGCTTTATCTTTATTGCATTTTCATAGGAATGTAATTTTCGTTATTATTTCTACTGTCTTAAGTTTCACTTATGTTTATTGGTGCTCATGTTTGTCTCTCATCATTTCAATTAACACAACGTTTACAAGCGTTCCATTAAAAATATCTAAACGAAACTACACGGCAAAGCAATCATAAACTAAATGAGTATTATTGAGCAATATTTTAGTGCTGTACTATGGATTCTATAACTAAAATACAAAACTATATTCACAACGCTAAAGTAACTGTCTTATTTAACATCGCTTCCCTACATAGTTTCCTCATTTTTAGTTACAGCAAAACTTTGATCGATATCTGATATTTTTAATATAACATTTGAAGTCAGGATTCTGCGGCTTTAGGTCATCGTCATAATTTTTTTTTTTAATACAATGTTTTAAATATTGTTTACGAATTGTTGCCCTATGAAGCAGTTTTGACTTTTAGAAGAAAAATAAAATAAAACTATAGTCTAATTACAAAGATAAACTTCGTTAAAATCTTGTTCTAAGTCGTCTCATAATAATAAAAGCTGCATTTATTTTGTTGTTTTTGTAAGTCATTATTATTATTCATTATTGTTTATATATATGAAAATATAAATAATAATTTTGGTAGTCATTAAATGAAAAAGCTGACCTGGCCTCTTCGCCTGTACCTTTAATTTAATTTAATAATCATTACCATTTTGATAATTAATTTGCTGCAACTAATTTACAACTGCTGGCAGTATCAATTTCAATAATGACTGTTTCTTTCAAGTTATTAACTGTTCGCGGACCAAATTTAACCTTATAAGAAATAAGTTCCATAACAAAGAAACACTAGCTATCATCAACAATATTTAAAATCTATTCATTCTTCAATTCTTATCTTCTCTTTTTTTAATCATTCTTCATTTAACTTTAAACAAACAGCCAGTATCAAATCGCTTTCTAGATTCCTTCCATCCAAAAAGCATCAATTCTTAATTTAAAATCAGAAGCCCCGAACAGTCTATTCGCTTGGACAGTGAAGGTAGCCATATTCTAACGAAAGACTGACCCCGACGAAGACAAAGTACAGAAGGAACATAGTGAAGCCAAGACCTTTGTTCATCTTCCACCTGAAGCAGGCAATGCTGATGATCACGAAGATTAACATGGCGAAGAGTAGCACGATGCTGCAGACCATGCCTTTGGAGTTCACTTGGACCGGCTCACCGTAGATTATCCCATAAAGGAGCCAAGGAAGAGGTAACCTGAAAAGTTTAGAATGAGATTTTAAATGATGATTGCATAAGTTTAAAAACATTTGTGGTGACATATATTTAGCACCCATGTACAATTACTTCAATGTTTAAAATGTTCACTGTAATTTTTCAATGTAATTACTCACTGTACCTAAAGGTATCTTTAGGTACAGTGAGTAATTACATTGAAAAATTACAGTACGCTTCTGTATAAAAGCTACGGATAATTATAATTTATTGAAAACCTATTTATAACAATTATAATGAATATGCTATGTATTTAAGATCTACCACTGAGGTATGAAAAACTGGACAACTACGAGTCTGACTCATGCACCCAGAGTTCCGTACAAACTTGTATGTAAATAGTTCGTCTATCACGGAAATCGTTCTTGTAGTATGTCTCCCCACAAAATTAGTCCCCAAAACGTATAACTACAAGATTGGTACCTTTCAATTCGGTTTGAAAGACAAACTTAACTTTTCAGTTCTAAAAATATTCTTCCATACATCGATGTACGTTACCGTCAATATTTCAAGAGCAAAATGAAAGTTAGTAATTGCAAAATGTTTTTTTTTAATGTTAACAACATATTAACAACGACTTTCGGCTTTTTTTACTTATGCTGTAATACCTTGCTTCTCGCTAAATTTCATGATTAAAGGTCAATTGGAAGAACAGTATAATAGGTTTTGATATTACAGCTTCGAGAAACCGCAGATATAAGTATTTGATGTCAATTTCACTTTATACCTCCTTCATGCACTCACATGCAGAAAATCGGTCTTTACATATCTGTCAGGCAGACAGACTGACGAGTCTAGATATGCAGATAGACGCACATCGAATTGATCCTATAAGCGTAACGTTTTTCCTTTTGAGGTACAGAACCCTAAAAATAGAAAAATATATCAACCCCTAAGAAATACTAATAGAATATCATACAGTTAATACTTTCATTATTCAGGGTCATCAAAGTAGATTATTATTTTTGAAAAGGCAGTTCGTTTAGTTATGGACATTATTTATTCAACTTAAATTGCCAAGAGATGCCATAAAATGAAAAGCGATGTCATAAAGCCATGCTACTAATGATCACGAAGAACATCGACTTAACAATTCATGTACAAAGGTTAAATTGCGAAGTTTATAGAAACTTTCAAGCTATAGACCTTCCAGTTACTGTCATCATTTTCATAAATACTTTCTTAGAAAGTTTCGACGTAAAAGGAAGTTAGTTTCCAAGTTTAAAGTATAAAGACAAGTAGTTACAATTCAACGTTGGTGATCGGTCAACATATTTGGACAATCTTCCTAATTTTATTTTAATAAAACCTTAAGGAAATCGCTTAAGTCAGTCCACTTGCATAGAGTAGCACTAAATGTCTAACGACCCTATTTTCTGATCACGGTTGGTGCACACAGCACGCTGCTTGGGGCACGCATGACACGTAAGTAGATTTAATGAGGTTAAAATTTAAACGTTTAAGTTTTGATAACGGTTAATTAATTTTGATGTTACACACATTTGTGGGAGAGCCATGCTTCAGCACGTATGAACCGGCTCAGGTTGCACTGGCCGAGCGTCACAGGCCGACTCAGGCCAGTGCAACCTGGTCGAAACGTCAGGCAATTCAGAGGTATGTTTACTTATATAATTTTTTTTTATGGTATAGGGGGCAAACGAGCAGACGGGTCACCTGATGGTAAATGACTACCGCCGCCCATGGGCACCTGCAACTCGAGAGTCACAAGTGCGTTGCCGCCCTTTAAGGTGGGAGTAGGAGAAGAGGGGGAGGGGGGGAAGAGGGGGGGAGAGGGGGAATAAGGGAGAGGGAAGGGTTAGGGTCTCCGGTAACCTCATTCAAGCGGCGAAATGCAATGCAAGCATTGCTTCACTACCGGTTTTCTGTGAGGCCGTGGTAACGAGCGGAGTCGAGCCGGCCCATACGTGCCGAAGCATGGCTCTCCTACATGAAAAAGTCCCACATGAAAAAGATCGTGTTAATTTCCGTATAAATACATAATTGAGTATATCATGGAACGCGAAAGTTTAACAGATAATGTAGGTGAGAAATTACTTCATGTTTAGTTTTTAGGGGGATCTTACACATTTACCAAGAAATTATAAAGATAGTCTAATATACAAGAAACTGATGACTGGATTGGCCATTAAACGACGTTTAGATTCTATGATACAGCGAATAGGCAAACATTACGGCGCGTGTTTTTATACAACTCGTAGACCCGGCCCGCCCAATAGTAATACTACATCTGAAACTAAATTTTCTTGCACATAAACACGCTCATTTCATAATCAATTCCTATACAAAATACGTACAAAATTTTCTTTATAGTTGTTGGCATTATGTTTGACCTCATATCTGGGACATGACCTTGTGCCGAATCGCTCAGATAAATATCAACGATATTTTTTATCGTAAATATTACCCTACAGGGGTGGTTATGGCACGGTAGGGTCATATAATGCGGCTGTTATTTTTTTATTTTACGTATGAGACCTACATTTTGTATTTTGATTACAAAGTATTCAAACAAAACTACAGGCTGATTCTTTTTTAGCTTCCACAATTTTAAATGTTTTATTATATATTCCATTGCAGCGTAGTTTCAGTGGTTTATGAGACCAAATCTAAGTGGTGCGGCGGTAGAGCATTCGATTGCAATGTCAGGGGTTGCGGGTTTGATTGAAACTTATGAATATTTGTATGGTTTAACAATAAAAAACCGGACAAGTGCGAGGCTGACTCGCGCAACTAGGATTCCGTTAGTAAACAAACTTGTATGAAGATAGTACGTCCATCTCGAGAATCAATTCTCGAAGATTTTTGTACGTTTTTTCCGAAAGCCAAAATTAACTTTGCACGTCTAAAAATACTATCCCATATATAGATTTGCGATTTTTTTTCAATTTATTGTTTGGTGGCAAAGGCCAGACGTATCATCTAGATAGCAAAAAAACCTTTTCTTCTTTTTTTTGAGTGCTTATTGCCACCTCGACCATTTCTGGTCTTTTGTAGAGCACTTTTTACTTTACAGCTCACTGCTCAGACTTATGGCTTCGAGAAACCTCCAGATCCTTTCAGCAGTGACTGTTTGTGTTTCCTGCGGTTGCATGATGTGCAACCCTAGGTTAATACTTCGGTGCCGCATTAGTGGGCCACAAGAGCATAGAATATGCATTGCAGTTTCCTCTGCCTCTTGACAGAATCTGCATATTGTGTTCTCGCCCAATTTTAGGGTGAACATATGTTTGTTCAGTTTGCAGTGTCCGGTTAGGACTCTTGTTACTGCACAGGTTTTGTATCTTTTGAGCTCTAAAAGCTTGGATAGTAAGTCTCTGTGATATGGGGTAAGGATTTATATTAGTATGCTGTAGGAAGTTATTTTCTCTGTGCTCACTATTCACAAAAACTATTCGAATAAACTTGTTAAAAAACGTGTTTCGAGTGTTTAAATCCTGTAATAGGTTGTAAAAGAAAACAACCGGCATCTTTGAATAACAAAAACTTTGGAAGTTACAACTAATCAATTATGGTAGCTAGTACGTGTTGCGAGTGGTATGTTTAATGAGTAATAGACACCCAGAACCGTTATCCATCAGACTGGCCTTGTATTTAGTTGCTAATTAAATAGTATTTTAAAATGCTTCAAACAGGCTTCTCTGGATCGAGCAACCTATTACAAATTTGCAAAGTGAAAACCAATCAATTACCAGTTGTCATTTTTATGTAACCCATTCCGTAGGCGGTCTCTAGCTCATCCACGCTTTCGTTAACCCAACTACCTACACGGTTTGAACCCACCCTGTATATGTAACTTTTTACTAATTACCTCCATATGTTTACTACAGACTCGTGGTAGCGTGAAGTCACGAATATTTTCTTATGTTGATTATATCTATTTGAAAATTAGGAACTTTAGAATAAAATAGTGTAGGTACATGTTATTATAATCACTCTTTTAAATTAGAAAAATTTAAAATTACAAATATCATCTTAAAGTTTCAAACAGTAAGTATATATTTTTAAAGTGAAATCTTCTTTAGACACGTTTGTGCACTTTTGCTATGGGGAAAAAGCACTGAACACTTGACCGTCTCGCTAATAATACATATATAGGTCCACTAGAGGGCGCTAATCTAAACATTGAGTTCTGTCAGCTCCTTATTAATTAATGTCACCAACCTGCTAATGTGACGTTTTAAATGCGTCGTTTCGTTTAAGTTTTCACTTCTGTCGGCAGTCCCATGACTGACTATTTTTTTACTTGAACTCCAGTCTCTTCATTTGGTTTAAGGTTAAAAGCTTAGATTTTCACAACATATTTGTGGACAACGAACATATTAAATGAAGCTACCTAACGTTTTAGTATTCGTGTTTGAAATTATTTTTATATACTCACGAGCGGCTTTAATATAATGATTCAAAATGACAGTAAATATAAAATATTTACTAGAACTAATACTAGAAACATTACAATAATACACAATTACAAATTCTAAACACGTCACACAAATCTTGTAACAAAGTGAATTGGATCACGAACGGCATTAAAAAAAATACAAATTTAAAATGGCGGGTTTTATGGCAGATTCGTGTTTCGAACGTTCAGTGTTCACATGTTACTTAAAAAATTGCAGTTTTATTTGTCGGATTGGTTTACAAGGTTTAGTGGTCGTAAAGGGTCAGTTCACTGAATTATAAAGCTTCAAGATAGGGTACCGGCTTAGATAATTGAATGGTCTTAGAACCCGGTAGAGTACACATTTAGGGTTCAAATCAAAAAAATGAGTAAGGTTTTTTAATTATATCAGCCTTTGTCAGCTCATTAAGTTTATGCTATGAGGCGGAGTCTTTTATCGGACATTATTCCTGTGTTACTCACTGTGTCACATAAATTTTACTACTGCTTTAGGTTACCAAATCACATTTTTCAAATGCATTCCCTACAGAAGAATTATACTTCTTGTTTACCGAGGAAAGCGTAATTCTCAATTTAAATTCCGTAGTTGTTTTGTAGTATCTGGTAAGGCAACTGTAGTAAATATCCATGGAATCATTTATACAGATACCGTCACATAAAATTCGTGTGTAAATATTTTTAGTACGAAGCATTTTATGGGAAGTTCAATGGGTGTGTTTTATTGCCGCTCTGATTGAGTTTACGTAGCCCAAATAGTTTGTTTATAGCCGTGTCATTTGTCAAACGTTTTAGATATCTTTTTTACTATTATGTTAGTTTTTATTTGCTGTAGCATCCTCGCCTTGCCCTTGTAGGTAAGTACGGCCAGTGAAGATGTTAAATTAAACATACATTTATACCTTCATCTAGAACCAAACTACCAATAATCCAATTACAGAACCAACTTTAACCGTCTTAAATAAATAGGCTATTTAACATGGAAAGTCTATCTAAAATTTAAAATCGGAAGCTTCTGAGATTAAGTAAATCGAAAACTATTTCTTTTAAGAAAATATTTTTATATTGACATTTCTATGTTCCTGAAAAATGTGCGCCAAAATGCAAATACATTTTTCCCCTTAGTATAGGGCCTATTGTCTGCTACTGAGCATTTCCTAACAGAAAAAAAAAACAACAATTTGTTTGTCACTTGAATCTAAACAAAGACATTACAACTACACTTAAAAAATCACGGCAAGTTATAGAACGGTTTCACGCCCTTAACTCCTCAACCGAAAAAAATACACTGTTCGAGGGATACCTGAATTTATTATCAAAGTCTATATTAGTTCTAGCAAAGCCGCGGGTAAAAACTAAGATGTTACAAGTTAAAAAAATAATAATTGTAAAATCAAGTTTATCTGTCCCGGAATTTGTAGCACCACTATAACAAATAACATTGAGGAAAAAATATAACCTTTTACAAACTACACAATTTAAAAATAGGTCAGGTGCAGTTCAGAAACTGTCGAGTACCAAGAACAAGTTTAAATATGACCTAAATGTAAATACTAAAGACAGATTGCAGGTCATTCGAAACTGCATTGGCGCGATATCCACCTTCATTCAGCTTCAAAGGAAAGCATCCTATAATTCCTTTCTGTTTACGACAGAACTTTTATTTTCCTAATATGTAGCTTACAAATGACACAGAAATAACGACTTTATGGTTTTAGATATAAGATATATTGTTTCTCTAACCGTTCACGTATCCAGAACACGTTTGCAAAGGATTTATATTGCGGTTTCCTGATGTACAATTGTTGGGCGGTACTGACCAAAGTGCAGGTGAATCGGAGTAGTTTAACTATTTATTGTCGCTTGTGTGTAACTGGTTTTCTTAACGCATTCTCATTTTAGAGGAAGGTTATCATAATTAACTTACTTATTTTTAAGGTTAAGAAGCCGCAAGCCAAAGTCACATAGAGTAGAGGATCTTATCCAGTCGCAATAGTTCCAAGCTTACAAGAATAGCATCAAAAACAATTAAAACGTTTTCTTTTTAAACTCTGTGGCTTATGGGCAACCGAATAATTTACGCAAACGGATGCCATACTGAGGGTAGTCTTACAGAATCCTACTTAAAGCCCGCAAAAAACTGTGTTCAACTAATTATTGTTTGACTGAAGAATCTCGGCTTAAGCAATTATTTTTGAACAGAACTCTCTTCAAACTCCAATCACACAAAATGGTGCTAGAGGAGTTTGAGTAAAATACCGAGTGATTCAGTAGTGAGTCGACATTTAAGCACTGTTCTACAATAAGCAACAAACATGACAGCACTGTGGTGATTTTTGATTGACGTTTCACTGCTCAAGTTGGGTTCGTAAATTCAGTTCATTTAAGTGTTTCCACAGTTCAAACTTCAGACTAGTCTTAACACTATGACGATATTGTAACATTGCAATATTATGTGACTGTAAGTGTACGTTTCGGGACATTTAACATTATATAAAGCGTTTCTGTAAACTTGTAACAACAGTATTGTTAAAAGGTTAAAAGGGAAAAATCCTAAAGGTTCTTAAAAAACAGTGCTTCTTAAAAAGTATTTGATAGTAATTTCGATGTTCGAGTTCTATTACGGTGTTGAGGAAAGAAACTTCATAGTGCTATCACACACGAGATATGCTAAGTGTCTCAGGATGTAAAACAAACTGCGGTCTCCACAAGCGCTAGCTCACGAGCGGTGATAAAGGCAGCCGTATTCATAGCTAAACTACGCGCGAGGACACAACAACGTAGTCAGGGAGTTACGATCAGTGCGTGTCTCTTTGAATAGTAGGGGCAAGGTCTCAGCGACTCAGCACGGCTGTCTTTTGTTTGGCACGTAACCGCGGCCTGAATATTCCTTCTTAGTGTATATCTATCTGTACCTACCTACAGAACCATAGACATCTTTCAGTTTTTTAACCGACCAAAAAACGGACGGACCCGTATTTTTTTTTTTCATTTTAATGTATGACCACTCAAAACTTTTTACAGGGTAGTCTGATTTCTATAATTCTTATTTTATTGGATACTTGGAAGTTGGTCCCAATTAAATTTCAAATAAATATTTCAACCCTAAGGGTGAAAAAATAGGGGTCGAATGATTGTTCACCCATTTACTTTTCACCTGTGAACCGATTTTGTTGAAACTTAGCACACACATGTAGTTATAATAATGCTACAACATGATGGAGATCTGTAGTTGATTATTTTAGCCACAAAAAATTAATTTGAAATTTTTTAATTTAAATGGGACCAATCTTATAAAAAAAGAATTATCGAAATCGGACTATCCTGTTCAAAGTTATGCACTCCGTATGACCACGCATAACTTGTATGTATATAAAAAAATATACGGGTCGACTGGAGAACCTTCTCCATTTTTTGGTCGGTTAAAATTTAGTTAGGCTAAAATGTTTATTTTTCACTTTTCAGTTTATTTCTTCTTTCGTCGGTTTAATTTTGTTATCGATAATAAGTACGAACATATTCATCTCCCCCTGGCCTCCGGTGACGTTACCGAGGTCTTAAAAATACATTTTACTGTTCTATTTTTAAAAATCATTAAAGTCCTAATAGAAAGTACTACTATACCATTTTTACTTCTGCCAAAGTGTACATTATGTATGAAGCCAAATGTGTTTTGGAGCGTAATGCCAAAAGTATTAGACGTGTTTAGCAGAACGTTATGCCAAATGGCGATGTTTTACCGATATTCTTGCTATTAGTATTGCGGTTATGTAAAAAATAGGTAGTTATAGAGTAGTAACATGACTGCCTACTTTTTTTTCTTTAAATATTAGGTGGTACGGTAACTGGTGCGTGTCCGATGGAAATCTCACTGTATGTCCATAAGGTCTATCTGTCAACTGCGTTATAGGTGTTTAAATAAGATAAATGTTTAAATGCATGTTAATAGTAATATGTTTATGAAGTTCGTAACCTAACCAATTTTATTACGCTACGTTACGTATAAATTTAGATGTACTTCGCAATCTCAATAAAAACTAGAAATGTAAAATAACTAAATCAAAGAGTTAACGGCAAATCAATCGCTACGATAAAGTATATCATGTGGGATTGAATGCAGAATGCATTCAATTCCACGTTAATGTTAACGTGAACGTTAACGTCAAGAACTTTTTACTACGTGGCTTGCAGTTATTCTACTGTAAATTTTCTATACTATGGTATCTAAAGTTTACTCGTTCCGACATTATATCTCGAACATGATCAAGGATTAAAAGCAAGTCGATTTCGATAATTCCCTTGTGTGTTTCTTATCTTTCATATTGCGTTTAGTCTGAAATTGTACTTTTATCTTATATCCTTTATTCTTTTAGGGTTCCGTTCCTCAAAAGAAAAAAGGAACCTTATAGGATCACTTTGTTATCCGTCTGTTTGCCAAGACCCTTATTTTCAGGAACTTGTGGAGGTATCAAGTTGAATTTAACATCAAATACTGTTCTGTGTCTGCCCTTGAACCCCTGGAAGATATAAAAAATCATGCTTCTAAGTCAACGCAATATGGCCATTTAAGCAATTTGAACTCTTTGTAAGTAAATCAAAATCTATAGGGCACTTCCAATTGACTTAGACTCATAAAATTGGCGGGAAGCAAGGTCTCACAGCATAAGTAAAAGGAAAATCCGAAAGCCGTTAATTTGTAGTTATAAAACAAAAAAAATATATATATGCTGTTACAACCTTATATTTTGTGCTTGGAAAATTTACTGTGGCGTATATCGTTGTATGTATACATAATGTTAAACATAATGTTTACATTTACAAAAAAAATAATTTTAAGGTCCTTACATTATAACCTCCTTACTTAAAGACTATAAGTCTGTACTCTTCCTTGATAGAGTCTGTGCGGAAAGAGAACCGTCAGCGTCGTAGGATTTGAGGTCACAGCAGTGCTAAATTACTTTTTTAGACTGTTACGTCATTATTGTTTACTGTATTGTACAGTATTGTTTACTGCCAAACTATAATGACGTAACAGTGTTGTCAACATAACAAAAAAGGTAATTATGCACTGTTGCGACCTCAAACCCTACGACGGTTCTCTTTCCGCACAGACTCTAACCAGAACCAAGCGCCTAGCACAAAATATTATTTCGTATTTTTATATATTAAAGACAACTGCCGCATTAGGAATGATTCCTATGTCGCGAGGGACAAACATTTAAACAAGGAACACAAAGGTTTTGTGGATCACACAAATTTTTGTCTCTTGAGGACCCGTGCCATCCGTGCAGTCAATATACAATATCATTTGCAAAATTCAGCATAACTGACTACAATTTGTGACAGTCTATACAAAGCACATGCCAATGACAAATGTGGTTCAACCCTTAAGCAACGTATTTACTTCCCCATAGGTTTTGTAACAAGGTCGGTTATATGGGTGTAATAATGAAAAGTTCAAGAGTAGGTCTTAAGTCAAGGTCGATAGGGTAGCCGATTCAGTGCATGTTGCCATTACAGGGTTGTTTCTGTCTAAATAATGAAACGAAAATATGAAAATACTGTAAAACATTTTGCTTCAATATCTTAACAAATATTATAAACGTGAATGTGGTTTGTTTGTTACGTTTTCACGCGTTAACTCATGAAACAGAAAAGACAGAAAAGGACATAAGATTTTCTTGAATCCACAAAAATGTACTATTTACTAAATCTAAATAAACGCGATTGAAGGCCGCGTGCATAAGCTAGTTAATCTTAGCTACCTCGTGGCTAAATGGTAACCGAGTAGGTTAGCACATTACAAAGTTAAGTTATACTAGCCAGGTCAGTCTAGGATGGGTGACCATTTTTAACACATTGAGACCCCTCCGTACTTTGGAGTTACGTTAACGGTGGTCCTGGGTGCCATACAAACATCTGTGGCATTCGTTACTGGCAGTTGGAGCCCTAAAAAGTCCGACAACCTGACCTGTTAGACTGAAAGCCGACCCCAATTTTGTTGGGAAAAGGCGCGGAGGAGGATGACCTTTGAAAGCCTTTATACTTGAATGGATGCTTTTTTAAATTTGTCGACCGACACAAAATTAATTTCAAAAATAAACGTTTGCCCACGTTTATTTCTGGACATCTAAAAATAATGGGAAACGTGTTTGTGGCGACACAGACAAACAGAGAGAGATAAAACAACACCACAAGGTTTTAAACATTGACTGAATTGGCAAACACAGTAACGAAAGTTACGTTTCGAAGTTGTGAAATAAGTATGACTGATTTGTTAAGATTCCGTAACTGAAAATTACATGGCTTATATTGACTTAGACGTTGCTTTGCGTGGCCAGTTAATAATCTACTAGGAGTGGAAGGCCTGAGTCCCCAAGGGATGGGATAAGGCATCTGCTATAGATAAAAACGTTCTTCCGGTATAAATATCCTCGTAATGTTGTTTTTAGTGGTAGCGTTTCCGAAGCAATCACTTCGTCATGCTTTTATTGGACATATAATTAAATATTGGCTAGTTTTTATTACAATCTTTTGATTAATTTTTTTTTTAATTTATGATGATTTATGTGGCGCGGTGATAGTACACTTGACAGCAGTGTCAGGGTTCTAGATTCTATTCCCAGTCACTGCAAATGTTTTATACATAAATATGTACAAGTATTTGCATGTACGTCTTTAAAAAAACTAATGTTTATACATCCATGTTCTAGAATCACAGACTACGCTTAGTTCGAGTATAGAAAGCGCCATGTAATGTGTACCAGAATATTATTTTTATAATTTAATATTATTTAATTAACCCCCGGCGCAGAAAGAGGGGTGTTATAAGTTTGACGTGTGTCTGTCTGTGGCATCGCAGCTCCCAAACGAATGGACTGATTTAAGTGCGTTTTTTGAAAAGTGAACGGCCATTTTCGAAAAAATCTGGGTAGGTATTCCATTAACATCATTGGTATTAAATACCCTTGGTTTCATTAAATGGCGCAATGGTTTAAGTGGTCCCCTCGCCACTAGCACCGAGTGTTGTTGGTTCCATTCCCACACTCTACAACATTTGTGTGATCCACAAATAGTTGTCCGGAGCCTAGGTGTTCTTTGTGTCCGTTGTTTGAATATTTGTGAAGCCCCCGCGACTCAGGAATATTCCTAATTCAGGAGTAGTCTTTTTTAATAATAAAAAAAATGTCAGCCCCCTCCATTGCAATATGTCAGTTTAAAAATACGATTTCTGTATTAAAAACTACGGATTTTTCAAAAATTGTTAGCGCTCTAAGTCATTCATGGGGTCGACTATACGACCCTAAAATATTATGACCACACCTTTCTGTAACATCCTGTATAACTATTGTGTAAACTATGCTGTAACATATATTCGCAATAGAGGTAACATGTCTCAGACAGTGAAGATGTAATTTACTCGTAGTTAAACGTCGCGTCGCTAGTGTGTTGATGCAGTTTTAAGACCGCTATAGGAAATTCTCAACTACACAACAAAGTCCTTCTTGTGTTTGAGCACCTTGAATGATATTTACAACCTCAATTAGTCTAAATTACTGTCCTCATTAAAATAACTACACCACTATTTCCGTAGAGCTTGCGTTTACCAGTTCCTTTTGACACAGAAAAGCGCGCCATTTTGTATCTACCCACATTTTTTGGCAACGTTCCAACTAGCTACTACGTAAGCATTTAAGATGGCATTCTCGTTATTTAGGGTTCCGCATGAACTTAAGAAAATTCTTATCTAAGTGAACAAGTTAGGGGAACTTTATTTAGTAATGTTATTTATGTTTCGGCTTGCAGGTGGAAGCTTTATCTGGATACCAGCATATGCTTTTACACGGATTGTAGTTAAATTTATTGGCGCAATATTTGCTTCGAATATTCTAGTTCTCCATCCTCCGCTCTGCATTATGTTCGAAATTCAATTTATTCGTATAGAACAGACAATAGGAAAAAATTGAGTAGTAGCAAGACTTATTATCATAGATAGTTCGGTGGAGGAATTTCTACTTAATGCGTATGGTAATGAATTTAATTTATATTTTTTTTTCTTATTTTAAAGGGGGCAAACGAGCAGACGGGTCACCTGATGGTAAATGATTACCGCCGCCCATGGGCACCTGTAATTCAAGAGTCACAAGTGCGTTGCCGCCTTTTAAGGTGGGAGTAAGAGAAGAGGGGGAGGGGGGAAGAGTGGGAAGAGGGGGGAAGGGGAAGGACGGGAATAGGGGAAAGGGAAGGGTTAGGGCCTCCGGTAACCTCACTCACGCAGCGAAATGCAATGCAAGCACTAAGCAGTGCTTTCCACTGCCGGTTTTCTGTGAGGCCGTGGTTGGTATCGAGCGGAGTCGAGCCGATGTAAAAATATAAATAAATGTTGCTGATGAAAATGTGTGACAATTGGCTTTATTAAATAATTATTATGATCTGTGAAGCGAGCACATTGTACATAATTGCACATAACTAGATACGTCACATTTATAGATTAATTTTATTGAAATAAAACAATTATACACACACATCACATTAGTATATAAGCCTAGTATGTATCTAAAATAAATCAGACTAAATATCATCTCGAGTCTTATTACACTCCTTGCCAAACACTGGCAAAATCTGCGTATACAGGATGTTATGGAAAGGTGTGGTCAAAATTTAAGAGCGTTATGTGTAGTGACAAATAGTTAATTTAGCTTAAAAAAACGGATTAAAAAAAAAAAAAAAATCCAAATGTTATTTTCCTATTCTTGGTGCACATTTCTTAACAACACATACCAATTTTCATGTCAATTTCAATGATTTTGTTTTTAATGTTTGTATGCAGACATTTAAAGAAAAATCCGGTCATTAAGAAGGTTAGTAATAATAATCATTTATTTTCATGAAGCGCACGCAAGCTATATTTATTTGGTTGGACAATATAATAACAATGAATAATATTTCATCATTCCGTCAACATCCTTGGTATTAAATATCCATAGTTTCATTCATGTCAGCCCTCTCACATACGAAATATTAGCTTTATCGGTCAATTTTAAAGTTAATTTTTTTAGTTTTAAAATAAGATTTCTGTATTGCAAATCACAAATCTTCATAAAATTGTTAGCACTTAGGTTATTCACATACGCTTCATTCGCGGCGTCTTCTATACGACCCTAAATTATGACCACACCTTTCTGTAACACCTGTATAAAGGAGATGTGAACCTTTCTGTAACATCCTGTATAAAGGAGGTATGTACCTTTCTGTAACATCCTGTGTAAAGGAGGTGTCTATCCGGTCTGTGTAGTCTATCTGTACCTAATATTATAATTTACCTTGTTCTACATGTTGCCGAAAAAAAGTAAAAGTATATGGAAAAGGTTTCAGACCATTTTTCTGTTGTGGTACAACAAATTTTTGGTTAACTAGGCGGCGTATTTGTGAAAGAAATTACGTGTACTGCCACTTTAAATTCGGTAAAAAGGATACTAAGGATACAATATTTATAGAACAGGCTCGGCACGTTAATAATTTGAAGGAAAGTACCAGTAAAAGTAAAATAGAAAAGCTGGTAGAGTCGGGAAAGCCGCGTTCCTTGAAGTTGAAATTAATCCGATTTCTACGAAACTTTTAAAAGACTTTGCTCAAGTTTCTCAATAAGATTCCTATTTAAACTGATAATTGAAGTATTTAACATAACTAAGCAAATGAGGTGTTATCTTTGCAATAGGAATTTAAGTTATTTTAAACGTATATAATTTTAGAATGAATTGGAATCGGTATTTAACTCTAATCATACCATCAGGTGAGTGTGAAGACCAACGCCTATTCCATTACTCAATAAAAAATATATAAATGTCGCATCTTCGGTCATTAGTACTGATAATTAGATCACCCTCTATAATAAATTCACCGGAAAGGAATACAAGCGCCATCTATCGGTGTTACGCAGAGTCTAGGTGAAGGGGGGTTGGCGTGCGGACGAACGAGTTCACTTTAAGTTTGGTCACCGCCGAGTCAACACTAGCCTGGGAACTGTACAGTGTTTCTTTGCGTGTTATATACATATACATATACAATACAATACATCAGTTATTAAATTTCCCACATTGTCTCTAATTCTATGTCTGAGGATTCGACATATATTTATTTTGATAGAAGGTTCAGTCCTCCTCTATATTAGGTCCCACAAAGTTATGACATTCTTATGTGTTACAATATCTGTAATAAAATGAGGTACGAGTAGCTATGAAATGCTTAGTAAGATATTTTTCTTCATTAATCTAATCCGAAATCTGCAATCATACTCGTTATCTAGTTGCATATCACTAAAGTGTTGTGTGTGGTTAGGAGTTAGTGATCCTATGTATGTATCGGCATGAAAGACGACAGTACCTCATACTAAAATTTATTAAAACACACATTAATGAAGTACTATATACTTACCCAACAGTTACATCAAAAATATTGCTGCCGACTGAGCTTGAGACGGCCATGTCACCAAACCCTTTCCTGGCGACTATCACGGACGTGATGAGGTCAGGCACTGAGGTCCCCGCAGCCAGGAGCGTGAGCCCCATCACTTCTGGGGGCACCATCGCCGTAGCACCCGCCACGTTCGCCCACCACACCATCAGATAAGAGAAGAAAGCTATCCAAACTATAGACCCTATAAATGTTATAGGGAACAATCCTTTCCCTGAAAAGAAAACATTGATTTATACGGTGGCGTTTAAGTAATAAATCTTTGCGCGGCTTTGCAGTAGTCACCATAGGATTAGAACATAGTTGTTGCAGGCGTTATGAACGTTTGCAGCAACTAAAAGAAGCATACGCCCGTAAACCGATAGCAAGCGGTTATGGGAGCTATAAGCTCATGCCACAACAGAGGTATTACGCGTTTTCAATCGTATGTTATGCAGCTCAGGTGGTGGTTTACTGTGAAGGGGTCCTTTATAATGGATTCTCCCATCTTCGAGGAAGGTAAGAGGCTAGGTATAGAAGACGTTTCCGCTTCTGTTATTCAGTTTGTACTGTTCATACATGCGCTGGAATACCTCCAGGTATTACAGCGCTGGCTGGAACACCCCAAGTACAACCACACTACCACCACCTCCTCTCTACTTATTCTATAATAAAAGGAACTATGAACATTTTGAAGGTCTATTTCTATTATACTGTTGTTTGAAAAAGAAACAAAATACAACAACATATAATTATGGATGGTCGTAAAGAGAGCTCATGACCTTTCCATTTTCGTCGCCTGTACGACCTTAACGAAAGCTTGACCTTTTGACATGCAATGGTGTGCAGTTATCAGTTACAGGTTTATTGATTACTACCTACACCACCCCATAAGCTGCTAATAAATTGATTGATTATTTAATTATCTCATCTTCAGCAATTATTTGTTTAGAATCGATTTTTATGTCCTTCTAACACAAAGGGGGGATCCTCCGACCATCTTTCTGACATCGACCTCGGACTTTGGTTTATATACATACACACACACACACACACGCACACGCACACGCACACGCTCACGCACACACACACACACACACACGCACACGCACACGCACACGCACACACACACACACACACACACACACACACACACACACACACACACACACCACACCCACACCACACACACACAGACATACACTCCCTCACACACACAAAAATCACTTTCAAATCCTCAGGTTTCTACTCTACACATTTAGCTTCAGTTAAAGTTATATATATTATGTAATTAGATAAAAAATGTAATGGAACATATACGCCACATCCGGAGGTGGGCGTTAGTGACCGCGCCACAGTGTTTCACTAATGCGGTCATTATCGAACACATGAAATAATTGTAACCTGTATCAGTTCCAAATAAAGAATTTATTATTATTATTATTATATTAAATTGTATTATGTTCTTAGCGCGTGAGTGCGTAAGAACTTTTGTTGGGTGATATCTGTAGTGGGGATGGCGACGGGTGGCCCCTTAGTAGTACCTTGGTAGTACCCTTATGTTAAACATACACGCTCCTTTACGTCATGTGTATGTTAAAAATGGGAAGCAAAGTTACCTCTCGGCGTCCTGGTGTCCGGGAGGGTAATCCATAATGGGAAGACAATTGGCGCGACCAACAGGTACGTCAGCCGCTTTCGGAAACCTGTCGGCCACGACATGTCTAAGGGCGTCGTGTCATCCTCCAGGTCTCCGATCTGGAACAAAGTTAAACGTGTGTTTTATACAGTAGTCATTGGAACATATTATTGAAGACATTTTTTTATAAATAAAAGTTTAAAAAATTAGAACGTCAAATAAAAACAAGAAGAAGTGCCACGTAGCGGTCGCTCGTGTGTCACAATTATACCGATATAAATAAAATTTACTGTAATTGATCTTCGAAAACTGGAGCGTATTTCTGTGTATTGCATTATACGAAAACGTTTGAAAATGTGTCTACGTACAAATTAAGCATAGACTCATTTTATTTTTTATTATTCTATGATTATATCTGAGTTCGGACCGTATCACAGAGCATAAGAACCTGGACCGTTATACATTTCTACTTCTGCATTTTAATATAGTTGTGTGTGATGACGCTTATATACCTGTGCCTACCCATTCAGGGATACAGGCGTGAGTATATATATATATGTATGTATTTCAGTTATGCAAGGATATACCGAACAGACGTAATAAGATAGAAGTTATGTGAAACTTCAAATTTATTTTCCTGGTTATCCAGTACTAACACAGGGTTTGTTTTCCTCACCATTTTAAATGAATTACCGATTCTTTAAATGAATTACCGATTCTAGCAATAAAGATTTTGAATGCCGTTCGTGTTCTCTTTTTCTAAAGTGAATCTACAGAAAAAAGAAACGTGCTATGCAGTAAAACTTTTGGTGAAGATTTTCCGGCGGATCCGACGTTCAATTGGATCCATTTACGCACTACGCGGGGACTGACTTAGTATTGCGTGAGTAATATTGTATACACATGTGATGATTTTCCGAAATCACAAACATTTACGGATTTTTTGCTTAAAGAAAATAATAATAACTACCGAGATATTTAAAAAAAATATTTGTTAACTATTATTAAATAATTTGACTATTTTATTGTTTATACATTTCTTTTTTTATATCGCATTATAAGCAAACGGCCAGCTGCGTTGTAAGTTTCTATGGGTGGCTATTATTAATTACTCCTAATACCAAAGGTGTCGCTTGTGTGTTAGAATTGTTGTAAACCCTATATCCCTATGGAAGTTTCTTCCTGGTGGCCCTACATACTAGAAAATATATAACGCTTCTAATGCTATATGACATTGGTCTTTTATGTCAAGTTTAAGTTCACAGTAAAACGACAACTATGTCTCAAAGGCTCTATTATATACTCAGTAGTGGATTATATACAGGACAAAAACGCTTGGGATTGTATTGTATTGGATTCACAAGCTATTTCATATACTTTATAGAAATGTAACGTGAGCCAATATGTTTCTTATTTTCCATCTCTTGTGTGTTTCTTTTTTTTTCTTTATTATTTTTCCTTTTATTTTCAATTTCCCTATTGTCATATCCTTTTTTGTTTATTTACTTTTAATAACATAATAGCACACAATAAAATGATGTACTAATAAAATTTACTGAATATTGTTAAAACTATCTGTCTTTTTAAAAGAGTGGCAGTGAGTTTGTTTGCCCGATTTCTTCTCACAAGGTTCAACCATTTGGAAACGGGCGGTTATAGATCGACACAGGCATATATGATATTATGTTATCCATTTTTTTTTAATAATTTTACATTTGAAAAAGCAAACTATTATTGCGGTGATTTTGTGTGTTGATCTATATGTTAAATTAAAATAATTATTTTTCGATTTTTTGAATTGTCTTACCTTCTTACCTACAATACCCTTTTAATATTTTCCTACCTTTTATTCCTAAAGTGCCCGGTTCATGGCAATAGGCTAGTCCCCTAAGCTACGTGTGTGGGACCAAAATATATTTGACAAAATGTGGATTTTTAGTACGTCAATGCTTACATCTTTGGGGTACAGGCGCTAGTGTACATTAGTTGGCACTTAAACCTGGCAAGGCCCTCGTGCTCTTTATACGCTATACCCCGCATGCATATGTACACTTCACTGGCTCGCCCACTCACTATAGATACGCAAGCTGACACGTCTGCACTCGCCTGAGGCTCATGCAATACTGACTAACCTGTGATCTCTACAGTAAGCACGGGAACGAGATGCAGTTAAACTGACCCTACTTTTATAACGATTGCGTTGGTGGGGTGGGATGCAGTAAAAACAAATACGTAGTTGAGGATAGGAGTAAGCACGGGATAGTAAAAAAGGTTCTACCCTACATAAAAATTGCTTTAGTTTTAACGATTGAAACGGCGGTAGGTGAAATTGCATTATCGATATAATGCGTCCCTTGAATGTCACTAGGTTATGGCCAGAAGGTGAAGGGGGGCAAAGACATTTCATAATGTAATCACGGCGACCGCGCATTTACTACGTGTACCTTTCTATATTATTCGGCTATAATTACTAAAAGTAAGCCAAGTAATAAAACTACTAATACATACTGTGTTGATGGCACAAAGGACCATATGTGTAAGCCCCGTCCCTTTTAAACAATCATTTTATTCTTACTATCGATCAGTTGAATGTCTGCGCACGTATTATCTGACTACAATAGTTTACACCATATCTATTCTATAAATAGTTCGTCGCAATAGCAAGGCTTGGACACAATAATTCCGGGCACAAGGGGTAGTTTTGGGAGCCGAGGACCCAATTTTGCGACCTATTTCGACATTCTATTATGTAGGACCCACTCGTAAACCTTTAGATAGTCGGCAGGCTAGTTAAAAGGAAGAATGTCCATTACGGAACGGACATTTTGTATGTTGTCACTCATACAAATCTGCAGAATTGTTAGAAATGTTTGTATGTTCTCGTATTTAAAACTATTAAGATTTACGAGCATGTTGGTTTAAAGTTGTTTTTTTGTTGCTCGTTTACCCGAATTATAAATTAGGCTTCGTGAAAATGTGGCGCAGTTGTTGATTTTTTATAGCGAATGATTTACTGTTATGGCAGTTCTTTCCTTCTGTGGCAGGTTTGAAGAAAAAGAAAACAGCCATTCGTCAGAAGTGAAAACACATAGGTACACACACACACACACACACACATCAGTATATATGTACTTGAGTGTGACGGTCAAAAACAAGATCAGTGCTTTTTCCCCATACCAAAAGTGCCCAACGTGGCAAAGAAGTTTCCACTTCAAAAACAAAAGCATTACTTAGAATAAGACGTTACCTACATACTATACAAGAGGTTGCGGAGGTGGTGATATAATTACTACAAATTTTGTAGTAATTGTGTCAATATTTCTGTATTATCTTCAATAAATTGTGAGGTGTCTTAAATTACAGCGGGACTATGTTTTAGCGGGGTGAGTGCCTTGGTGATCTGAGCTACAGGCTCACGCCTATTTTAGACACCAATCCTCTCACAATTGCTGTTTTATTGTTAGTTAGTTGCTGTGATGTATACTACTATTATACTAATGAGTGATTGTGAGAAGAAAATAAAATAAATAAATAAATAATAATATTCACCTGAAAATTTGTTTTTTTTTTTGTGCCTGTTGTTTAAATGGTTTTTTTTTTAATCCCTCGACATATAATCTTTTAGTTTTAGTGTGTCACTTTAAAAGAAAACATTATATACTACAAACACGAAGTGATATACTATGTTCTTCAATCAGTGATGCTGTTGTACAACAGAATGTGTAATTAATTTATCCAAGCAACATTTACGTAAATGTAATGAAAATTCACAAATAGAAAGTATTTTATCATCAAAAGGATCCGAGATCTGATACGATGTCGATGTGAATCCGACAGTCAAATATATAAGATTCCCATGTCTCATGGGATAAAACGTTACATGCGACTTTGACGTTGAGGGGTGTTTGGAATTGGTAGGGAGAGACGTCAATCACTATCAGAAAGAATCTGAATAAAAGCCTTTTACGCTTTATGTAAACTTGTTCTGTACAGAATGGTGTGGTATGGTAGATCCTGTGAATGACGTAAAGCGCTAACAATTATACGAAATGAATTTCATTAATAGTACTTTTTTGGATCAAAGGTACCCAGTAAAAAAAAAAAATAAAATAAAAGGGCTCAGTTGAAAACCAGCGTCAGGCACCCACCAGTGCCTGGCACAAAGCTGAACTGGGCTCCCATTTTGGTGCGATCGCGAGATGACTACTTCTCGTCTTGTAAACTAAGTTAGGTACATCTCCTAAAACTCAGCTAAGTATATGTTTTAGAATTTGAAAATTAAGTGTTTCACTCTGTTAGCGTCTCGTTTAGTTGTACCAGAATAAATGTATTTTCTTTCTTTTTTCTTCTTCTACCTTTTATTAAGAAATCGCTGATAAGTACACATAGTTTATATCGGCCTAGTTTATATGTTTTGCCTTACATACAAGTTATGCTAAAACAACATTACATATGAAAGAGCACAAATACATGTCGCAATTACGTCATATCCGCAACGCCAGCTCCACCTGTCGCCGTTTGACGGAGTCAATGTTTAAAGGCAGAGCGGCGCGCCCGACACTTCTTGTGCGGCAGTCGGACGGAGCGGTCGAATATTGAAACCGTCACGCGCTCCTAGCGATATACATACCTAGCTATAGTCGTGTGTCTCTTTGTAATAATCTACTTTGTAAATTCCAACATTACCCATCAACGCCCGCAGTTAGAAAGTGAGGAATTATGGGCCCTTTTGAGGATAATGATCAACCCCTCCGTCATTTATAATAAACTTCCGTGTCATAAAAATGTAAGCTGAATCAGCGCTTTTAGCGGGTTAATCCATCATATAAGTAATAATTGGGATCAGAGCATGCACGTACCTTGGTCCTAAAAGCTGTTGCAACGTTGTTCCTGTAGTTAATCAAGAAAGGAATGTAGTTTCTTTGTCAAGTTAAGGGTCAGCAAATTAAGGTGCAACCCCCGTACAACAGTTTGTAAACCTGCCTCTGCTATAATTTATACTTCGCTCCGCGTATTACCGTGAATTACAATCTCAGTATCATCAGCATAAGTCAAGATTTTGTAAAGTCAGCAGACAGGTCATTTATGTCCATACTAGCAGTTCCCGCGTGTCTTCGCTCGCGTTTATATATTTTGCGCGAAATCCTAATTCTTTTTCCAAAATAAAAGTACCCTAAGTTACTCCTCATAACACCAGCTATCTGCCAGTAAAAGTCCCGTGAAAATCGGTCCACCCGTTCTGGAGATTAGCCGGAACAAACAGGCAGACAGAGAAAGAAAAACTGATTTTTAGGCATAGGTAACCTGCAAATAACTGTATGAGCTTAAAAAGTGTTGTTTTGACATTACAAACAGAAACTTTATTTATTTGTATTGATGATGATCTCTCTTGCGTAGGCCTCTTCACGCTGTCTTGTAGGACCCCGTATGCGAGAGTTTTTTCCTTACAATACATAAAATTATTTTAACAGAGGTCCAGGGGTTTTTCGCTAATACTGACACCAGTTTAAGTAGAAGGATGGGGACAGAGACCGTATCAAATGCTTTTTTTTAATCATTGAAGAAGATACGTAGGTATTTCTGCTGTGCGTCTAATTGTCTTGCTACAAGCTCTGTTAGGTCCACAACTGCACCCTCATTAAAAAAACCGTTTCAAATCCATACTGATTAGATGCTACAATAATTAATTTGTTAAGGTAGCTAAATAGTCTCCCGTTAATTATCTTCTCCATGACTTTACAGATGGCGGAGAGTACCGAAATATCTATAGTTGTTGATATAATATCTATCTGTCTCCGCCCTTGTAAACAGGATGAATTAGCGCTTTCTTAAAATGATCACGGAATACTCCATTAGTAATAGAAATGTTAATAATACGAGTAATCAAGCGAACAAGAGTATTTCTACAAACCTGCAAGAGCGCGGGCGGTATTCAATTCCAACCCGTAGCCCTATCATGCGTAAGGATCATAATAATAGTGGACTCTATTTCCGATTTGTCTACGTCAAGGATTACGAATGAGCTACTCAAGGTTGTTCTATTAACATGCAGCTATGAAGATACAGGGGGAATTTTTATGAAGTTACGAAAGTTATAGAAACCAAAATACGTTCATGAAAAACATTGCTGAGTGACGTAATTGAATTCTTATACGTCACGGATATGTTAACAAAATTAATATCACACACTCGTGTCAGGGGAAACCATCATAAGGGCGAGTTCCAGTTTGTCATTTTGAAAGACTTGGCAGTATACGATTCTCGTATTTATAGATTGCTTTTCACGAACAGAGTAGGCACTAGTTTGTTTTTAAATTCGCGGTAATTGTTATAGTTTTTTTTGAAGTTATATATCCACTTCTGACATGAAGTTCTACGTCATGCCCTGGCAACTCGGAGACATTTCTTTATTTTGTTAAAAGAATCATCTTTACCTTACCTGCGGCTGCGATACATTGAAAAGGTTATTCTAGGTTACCATTTTTTAATTTTTTTTGTTAGGAAATTCTCATCAGAATTCTCTCAAAGATGGCTACACAGTCGATCGGTATTACTACAAACTGTAAATATTTTTGGCGAAATTTGGTTATAATTATCCTAACAAAGTAAGCTCAAAGCTTCAAACTTTACAAATATAATAATATCCTTTCAGTTTCACCATCGTATATAGTCACTGCTCTGTTACTAGGGGTCGTAGCGTGATGTTAAATAGCCTAGAACCTTCCTCAAGAATTGGGCTATCTAATGCAAAAATAATTTATAGCCGACTTAAAAAAGGAGGTTATGAATTCGATACATATGGATGTAATATTACTGGATCTGCAAATCTCAAAATTATGGCAATCTATTAAGGCTTGGAAACAAAAATAAAATTTTTAAATGTGTACGTTTGCATGTGTGTCTACGATTTATTCCGAAACTACTGATTGTATTGTGACCTTTTCTTTTCACGTACTAATTGTAGTTGCAGAGATTAGCACGTACAATAAAAAAACAAACTTCAGCTTTATTATTCGTATAAATAAATATATAGAGTTTATATGGTGTATGCCCGTTCTCCCCATCACCCGTGTCCCCATTAATGGGGACAGGGCAATGGGGACAACGGCCATACACCACATATTTGCCTATGTGATATGTAACGTACTAATATTTTCCCCCTATGGTGATCCAACCTACAATAACACCGATACGACACTGAAAAAGTAAACAGTAGTATTGTGTCGCCCCTAAATATTACCAGAAAGCGAGTATTCATCAATTAGGTCCAGGGTTTAAAGGTTTACCTATAAATGGTGACAAATCGTAGACCCTACTTATAGTAAAACCTGATAAATACGACCAACTTTACCTATGGAGTGCATTTAGGTGAGCATGTTACTTTTGTGGGGTTGCCATACGGAATAGGTAGCAAAAAAAAAATGTCAATCACATCGCTTATTTATAAGGAGGAATTTCTTATCGGAATCGGAATTGTAATCGGAGGCGAAGTCAATCGATCGTCGCCATCGAGGATAACAATAATACTCTTTATTGTAGACCAGGTATTGAAAAAAAAACAAAAAACTTACAAGTATAGACAGGTTTGTACTTTGAGGGTAGACGTAATAAAATAATAAAAACATAACCGTTATATAATAATCATTCTCTTTAATTAGAATGTAATTCAAATATTAATTAGGTATTACACATAACATACATAAGTATTTTGATATTTTATTTCAAATATGACTTTAAAATAATGATCACATCTTTCTGTGAAAAAACCAAAGCTGATCAAACAATCGCCATCTTGTACAGCGAAATTTAATGCCGGGTTCTCACGCTGACCAAACTTCGACAAGCCCTCACAAATCGAAACGTGTGAAAAACGCGTTTGACTTGGCTTGTGTTGGCTAGGACCGATCCGGTCGAGTATGGTTCTTGACACAAATCAAGTTTTTGTACTGGCAGTCAACGAATGTGGGTTCGAAAAATGATTAACTTGAAACGGAGATATTTTACAATTCAAGTTCATTCAATTCAATTCAATTCAATTCAATTCAATTCATTCATTATCAAGCAGATCTCTACATTTTGGACCCGAGTAATAAATACTATAAAATAGAGGATTCGGCTTCCTTTTTATCTTTATGGCTTCGAATTTTATTTATAACTAGCAGTTCCCGCGCGGCTTCGCTCGCGTGTACATATTTATATGTTTTGCGCGGAACCCTAATCCTTTTGCCCAAAATAAAAGTAGGCTAAGTTACTCCTTATAACACCAGCAATCTGCCAGCTGTCTACCCTTCCGGAGATCAGCCGGAACAAACAGACAGACAGACAAAATTGTTTAAAAATTGATTTTTAGGCATAGGTTTCGTGCAAATAACTGTATGAGCTTAAAAAAACTACTATTTTGACATTACAATGAGATTTCAATTTCATTTATTTATATTCATTATTTCACTATTATTTATTTAATTCCTAAAATATATAATTGTATTTATATATTTTAGTTTAAGCCAAATGTTACAGCCAACACAATCGTGACGTCCGTCATGCTTGGCTGTCAAGAACATACAGGCGCATTTGAAAGCGTGTGGATGTGGATGTTGATATTTGATTCCACAATTTTTTCCCAACGCTTGTAGAGGCTTAGAGTGGCAAGTGTCACACGTGTGGACCCGGCATCAAAGGAGGTGACGTTAGCTTTGTTCCAATATTCTAATTTTCAAAATTTGAAACGTTCGAAGCCAATTTCGCTTTCAAAAGTTCGAATACGAAACCAATTTGTATGGAGACTGTTGTGTGACGTCTTTCCGAATCTATATTGTATATGTCAAAACACGTACCGTTTTAGTTTGTCACCTGTTTTTTTATTGTTGTGTATATGTATGACGACGAGATTCAGAGCTTAAAAAATAAATTTAGAAGCAGTTTATGACCTCCAACGGAGCTTTATTGTTGTCAAGAATTTATAGAAGTGGTCGAATTTTGACCTCAGGGCGACCACTTGTCGACCACATTTATTGTTCTGCTCTTTGATACATTGTTGTTGCGATAGCGATAGTTTCCCTATCGAAAGTTGACCTTGAAAAATAGTAACTTTATCGATAGTGCTTTCGAAAATATCGACATTTTTAACAGCATCAATATTATCGATAGTATCTGAAAAGTTGTTGATACTGTTAAATTCCTCGAATACTGTCGGGGTACGATGATACTATCAATAACATCTAAAATTGTTGATAGTATCGGTACTATCGATGAATAATACCGATACTATGACCAATTGACGACATTCGATACTATTGAGGTGAGGTAAAAGATCTATTGCGCCAGAAATATTGAGAACCTGAAATTATTTCTTTCATTTATACATTTATTATATTATCTATAGAGTAAAACTATCAATGCCATCGATCCTATTGATAGTGTTTCAATTAATACTATCGGCACTATCGATATCTAGCAATTGTATGTTCTTATTGTTGTCTATCGATACGATACCATCAAAAGTACAATCGATGTCGATAATTTCGGTAGCACCAATAATAATACGACTGATTTTCAATTATCGATAGTCTATCGGTAGTATAACGAAACTATCGATAGACTGTCGTTATCGCAACAACACTACTTTGATACGCCACGCGTTTTCTCCCGGAGTAGTAACGAATAATGCGTCTGTGTAACCATGAACACGATTGAATCAAAACATTTCAACAAGAAACTCAAGGAAATAATAACCCAAATGCTCGTATGTACCTTCACGGACCAACAATCTGTGGAAGAAAAGCAATCACTGGGTAACAAAAAGTAACTCAATGTCACGCAATAAATCTCCATTCAGGTCCCCAGGTCAATTAATCATTTCCTAGTGCTACATACACAGAGAGATGGACATGGTAGGTAATAAATCTTCTTCGAACAAAGGGTAGGTTTATTCAGATGTGTCAGATATTCGATTATTATTTCATGTAGTTTCCTTTGTTATGGTTTACAGGGTGCGATAAGGTCCATGTCATTTATGTGAAAAATTACACCTGCATTTGTCACTTATCATTACAACTGTCTATAACTATTGGAGTTGGTTTATTTTAACATGTTATAGCTGACTGTAAAGCGGATAAAAGTATTTAGCTGGTATAATTAAATTATCTTTTAAAAAACTATAACCGATTTAAATGCGTCTAAATCATGACCAATTGCAATGTCACAGTTACACATACTTATAACTAACATTATTTAAAACTATGTATTGTGTCGTTGTTTATTAACCTAAATAAATAAAAAAAAATACCCAATATTATAAATCTGACGAGTTTGTTTGTTACGTCGAATGCGCTGATTTCAGGCTCTGCTCGTTCAAACTGAAAAATGTAGTGTTGGATAGCCCATTTATCGACGAAGGTTATAGGCTATATAACATCACGCGACGACCAATAGCAGCGGAACATCAATGAAAAATGTTGCAAAAACGGGGAAAATTTATATATCTCTCTCTCTCTCTCTCTCTCTGTCTCTCTCTCTCTCTTTCTCTCTCTCTCTTTCGCTAGTATAAAATATAGCTATGAATAGTCAAATTCATTATTGCACCACTAGAATTAAATCATTAGGAAGTGAAACATGTCTGTAAATTACAATGATTACTTTAACGACGAATCAAGAAATCTTAAAGCAGTTAATTAAAGTAAAAAAGTACTTTAGATACAATAAACGCCGGACTTCAAATATAATACACATACATATGTATACTTAACGTAAATGTCATATTATTTTACAATAAATTTACGTCACTAAGGCTTTTCATGATTTTATGTTTGACGGTCTGACCACTTATAACACGTTGATCTTACCTCTTCTATAGCATCTAATTGGACATCCGCGATCCCACCGTTGGGCAGGTCGAGGGGCGTCTCCTTGGCCTGCGCCGCCGCCGCGGAGTGCCTCGCTGCGGCAGCACCGGCACCTCCGGCGGTGGGCCTCGTTGCCTCTAGCAGCACCTTCAGCGATGCGATGGCATGCAGCTGCGTGGCTTTCTCGTCCACTTTACCTGCGAACAATCATTCGTTAAGGTGGATCAAAGTTGTATAAAGTTTTATAGCAGGTTGTCGGTGGATGCGGGCCGCTTCAACTTCAACATCGCGGGAGAACCGGTCTTTTTTCAGGTATTATTGAGGGAGGCCTATGTCCAGCAGTGGACGTCCTACTCCTGAAATGATGATGATGATAGTTTGTCTGACATTTAGTATTAAGACGAAATTATTAAGACTATTAAGACCTCTCGTAAGTTATGTCCAGCATACTACTGTTTTGGTACTCAATTTGTCTGCGAATTGCTTGAACTGAAGAGAATAACTCAGTAATGTAAATGTAAAGACATTTTTGTACCAATCAGTAAGCTTATAAGCATCTTCAATAACTGAACTGTCGCTAGCATAATGTCAACGTTCTCTTAAGTCTTTTTGCATTTCTGAACGCAAGGACATTTTATATTCTAATCGGTTAGTAGGCATCACCTACAAACATCTGCAAGACCTAGATCGTCACTAGTGCGATTCCAGCCTTATAAAAAACTTTTAAATGACTTACTGAAAGATCGTACACTCAAGTTGTGTTTTAGACTCATTTCTCACTATATGGCCGACACACAATCTTGCAGTCATTACTCAATCTGGCAAAGACAATCATTAATTAAAACAAATTACATATAGATAGTGCCACGCAAATCTCACATCAACTGACTTCCTTCTTAATGTTTCCTATGCAGAAATAAAGCACTTAAGTTAATAAATTTTATAATTAATTATTCAAATTACTTGTACCTAATTTCTTGCAGCTCCCATATTATGCATAGAGGCAATAATCAAAGGCATAGAGTAAACTGTATAGTAACCCAAGCGTCTTTTGATATTTCAAAAACTCCCGCGTTGCACAGATTAAATAATAATATTCTGCGCTGCATGACACGAAGGCATAATTTATAAATTATAAATATTTAATCTTTTTTCTTTTCACGTAACAATTTTATTATTAAATGCATTGCATATGTTCATATATATTATTACATACACAAATTCAGTAATCTTATCATTACTATTATTAGATATTTATTTATTTCTCTCTCCGAAATTGACGATGGCTCACTGTCCGTGAATATCATTCTAGGTGTTAGCATAATACCAGCGCTACTTCTAATGAGGTAGCACAACGCTGAGCTAACGATTTTTGGCTTATGCAGAGGTGCCTTTTTTATATTTGTTGTAACACTCCTCTTTTAATATCTTGTACCTGTGTATGAGTGCAAAACAAATATGTTTCTTTCTTTCAAGCCACTTAGGATTGGATCTACGTGACATTCATCTCAGTCAAAGAATATTCCATACTGACCATGGGCTCACTTAGTCACATACAATGACCACCAAATGAATAGAATAGAGCTCTTTTCTCTAATAGCTTCCAGCAACTATGACTTTGTTCGTTTGATCTTTGTTACTCCTCCACGAGAAAGACCCTCGAAACTTTTTTTTTCCTGCCAGCGGTAGTAATTCCGTACCATTCACCCCATCCATTGTCATGTTAACATGCTGATGGTTGGGGCTATATCACAAATAGATAATTTTGTAAAATAATATTTTGGCACCAACATAATCCAGATCTGATTAGACACTAAGGTTTCCATTCGAAAAAAGAAGATTTAGGGTTGGCAAGGCGCGATCGCTTTGCGATAGTAATCGCTTACTATTGGTTGTCTGTTCCCTCCTTCATAAAAAAGAAAGACAATTACTTTTCATAGATAAAATATCTAATTGCAGTATCTGCACATGTATGTCCAAAGAACAAATTTATATTGTTCTACATTAACTGGTTTGACCTATTTCTGCTAACAACAAGTAATGACATGTGGGTTTCAGTTTTAACCTAGTTTGAAACCTCAAGTGGTTAAACGCGGCATTTTGATGTGAACTAGGTTGTTGCAAAGTGATTAAGCGTGTTTCAGAAAAATATTGCAGTATGTGAACAACAAATGCGGAATTGCATTTTCTAAGGCTTTTGAATGATGTTTTCTGGCGAAGTAAGGTAGCTTTTGCATATTTGAAATATGAGAATGCTTTCGAATTCATCCGCAGACCTATTGTTTTTTACTATTTATAGGGAATCCAATCTAATTTACTCGCTACTACTGGTGATACGACTATAAATTATTGAGTTTCTAATTTAAAATTACAATGCATTTTTTCTATTCAAATCTGCAGCAAGACTTGTGTGAAAGCACGGATGTCAACGACAGTATTTTACATGATAAGATAGACACTTTGTAAGATAATGTTCACAATGACATTCGTTGCTTAGGATATTAGGATATCAGCGAACTACGTAGTACTATGTTACTTTAAATCGTAAATAATGTCGTAAATAGTTCGCAGTCCACGACATCTTTCTGTAATTGTTACAAGATGGACATGACCTCTAGTGAGAAATATTTCTATTCGTAAAAGTATACAGTTTTCAATTTATTTTATTACAGTTATGTCATGTAAGTTATGTAGAAGTAAGAAAAAATATCGTATGACAAATAACCAGGCTTATAAGTAATGCCACGAGCATTACTGGGACGAAATGGGAAGCAAGAACGGCATAACTTTGTTATGTGGGTAGCCTTAACAAATCGTAGCGATTAGTCGCTCTCATAGGCGTAGTAAGCCATTTTATTCTGCGCTTCCTACCGCGCTAAAGTACTGCGTGGATTATGCAATTGCTGGAATACGCATTCACTATTTAAGCTCTTTCTAGTTTTTTTTTCCGTATATTACAATTTATAAAGGAGTGTAAGGTTTTATCTGTGCCTAGTGAAATTCAATAAAACCATGTTTATAATGTTTGTATTGACTAAATTTCTAGGTTTTGTAAACAAAATATTAAAACTACCTCAAAATATTAAATCTTTAGGGAACGGTCTCATAAGCTGGCGTTTGCATTTTCCTATATGACTATATGTGTATTTTGCATGTTTGACTCTTGCTTCTGCAATCTGAAGCTAGAATAATTATCTTTTAAAAAAGCATCACCGACTTCAATGGGCTTTTTAGGGGAAAGTAGATGTATTTTGTTTAAATATAGTATGGGTAGGCCAACTAAACGCGAGGCGAAAGCCCTTGCGTTATTATACCAATGGCGCAAGGAGGCACTCGAGCGTGATCTGAGACCCGCACCTCGTGAGATCGAGGCGCAACGGTCTCAGCTTCGCCAGGTCCTAATGGCCGAGTGGAAAGAACGACTAGAGCGACCGAGCGCAGGGCACGCCACAATTGTGGCGGTAAGACCCATCATGGAGGATTGGCTGGAGAGGCGACATGGCAGCCTCTCCTACCGGTTGACGCAGGTACTCACCGGACACGGCTGCTTTGGTAAGTACCTGTGTCGTATAGGCCGGGAGCCATCGCCTGTGTGCCACCACTGCGGAGGCTGTCGCGAGGACACTGCACTCCACACTTTGGTGGAGTGCTCAGCATGGACGCAGCTGCGAAACGATCTCGTGACAGCTATTGGGGTGGGAAGCCTCTCGCTAGAGACCATGGTTCTGTCCATGGTCCAAAGTGAGAGTGCGTGGGATTTCGCCGCCTTGTGTGTGTGATGTTGGCTAAAGAGGCGGCGGAACGGCAACGGGAGAGGACAAGTACTCTCCCATCCCGCAGAAGACGCACCAGGCGCCGGAGAGCGCAAAATGATCTCCGGCCTCCATGAGCGCTGGCCTGGGGGTAACGGGTCGGGCTGACCGTTACCCTTGCAGAAGCAGGCCCGAGACGGTGGCGTGACGTGTTCCACGCGCACCTCTCTGATCTGGAGGGGGGTTAGGCCCCCCGTACCCCATGATGTGGTCGCCTGCTGAAGGCGGTCAAGGTTTGCAGGGGTTCCCGGAGGACTCCTTCCTAGGGTATACCCGGGTTCCCCTGCAATAGACCCACTTGTGACGGAACACCGTGTGGTTTTAGTCGGTTCGATTCCGACATACCACTTTACCATTAGCTCCGGTGAGGTGATGATCCGTGGGGGCTCCCACACGATAAAAAAAAAACAAGAAAAGACCAACTAAACGCACTGCTCCAATGAGACAGCGAGGTTTTATATAATTTTTAGATATTTGTTGATTTTTCAAAAATCGATCGACTGATTTCGATAAAATTTAAATGGGACCACCTGGGAACCCTTTGAAACAAAAAAGAAATTTCCAAATTGGTTCAGGTGTATTCGAGTAATCTGTGAACATACATAAAAAAAAAAGATTCCGACGAATTGAGAACCTCCTCCTTTTTTGAAGTCGGTTAAAAAAGTCTTGGCTGATTGTTTTTACATTGGTCGAGAATATGTGTAGTGCCGTGACGAATTTGGGAAGTCGAAAAATTTTAAAATTTTATTGAGGTTAAATTTTTTGTTGAGTATACAATTTTGATTACACGATAGGAATATAATTAGAGGTATGTAACAAATAAAATAAAAGACTTGACAGGCTATGCCAAAGCTAGAGTTGTGATATGAATGGTCGTATTTTAATCGCCTTTCAATTATTTTAATCTGTTACAAATTGTTTTTCTGTGATTGTTACTCGACGAGGCCTAAGGGCTTAACCGACCCCACGTGTATTTAAATAATATTTGCCAAACGCCTTGTTTATGTGTCTTTTCAGCGATTGATCTATCCTTGACTGTGACATCTTACGGATATCCGATTGTTCCTCCTTCCTATTGATCCTACTGCTCTTGGATATCGTTAATATCCGTATATTGTAAATAAATGATTCATTGATGGATGAAAATCCGTACTTTACACATATCGTAATTATATTTCTACTTAGAGATTAGATTGTTCTTTCTATATCTGCCTTGTACACAAGAGAGTACTTATTTCGCAATCAAGATCGAATAGCCCGAGCACCTCATACGAGGCTCCATCGTTGACCTGACCTTGACAATAGGGTCGCTTACGTATCGATTTTGCTGTTTTCGTTCGTTTAATAAACATACTGAGCTATTTTTAACATGATTTTACAAAAGGTTGTTTGTGTAGTTAACCTATATACACGTAGGATAATGTTTTCGCTCGACTGCATAAAGGTGAAGGTGGATTATATCTGTCCGCTTTCGGCTCTTTGATACTTTTATTCTTTAATAGAGGTACGCCTGGTGATCGAAATTCGACCATATATCCAATATATTTTAACTACTTATTTGTACTTTTTTTTACAATTTCACCCTTCAATATCAACCTTTAGATACCTTGCTGCACTTATGGCTAGTACATCAATCATTTAGTCGGTGCTTAACTATCGTTTTAAGACAGTGGCACTAGTGAGATAATTGTAGAACAAAGCAAAAATTCTTTGCAAAATAATTTTTTTTTTTAAATACTTGGCCCCGCGGGCACCGCTCACTTTTACAGTAATACTTTCAATACGCGCAGAGACATGAGTAAGAAAATCGGTGTTGAACTTCGGTCGCTAGCAGCTCTATAGCTGCACCAAATGGTTCATAGTATATATTATGAACTTACTTACATTTTTAAGTTAATTTTGAAAATAAAAAAGTATCTAATTAAAAAAACACGCAGCCACCATTTTGTTTTTGTTTTAATTTATGATATACTAGCTGCGCCCGGCGGCTTCAAGCGCGTAAGTTCCGGTGCCGTGGGAATATCGTGATACAAAGTAGCCTATGTGTTAATCCAGGTGTCCAGCTATCTACATAACAAGTTTCATCGCAATCAGTTCAGAAGTTTTTGCTTGAAAGAGTAACAAACATCCATTTATCCTCACAAACTTTCACGTTTATAATATTAGTAGGATAACGATACCCGATACTTCTAAATCTGTTTAGGCATTAACATGTTATGGTATAATAAAGAAAGCCTAAAAACATTGCAATCCTCTTTGGGCAGTCGGTAAACAATATATATTTGAAAAGAATATAATAAAACTAGCTGCGCCCCGCGGTTTCACTCGCGTAAGTCCCGGTGACAAGGGAATATTGGAATAAAAAGTAGCATATGTGTTAATCCAGGTCTCCAGCTATCTACAAACCAAGTTTTATCGCAATCGGTTCAGTAGTTTTTGCGTGAAAGAGTACCAAACATCCATACATACAGACATCCATACATCCTCACAAACTTTCACGTTTATAATATTAGTAGGATAATGAATAGAAGATTGAAGGTTTATCTGTGTATCTATTTTTTTTTATTTTAGTAAGCCAATAACGTCGCAGATGAATGATGAACGGGTCCAAAGAGGGAATATGCAGCATCTAACCCTTTGACTAAATTCCGACCATATAAGTTATGCGGCTTCATTCATCCAAGCGATCGCTCTTCACAAATAGATTAAGATTTCTAAAATAATCAGTCCATTATTTAAGGCTTTGTAAATCACAGTCTTTAACAACGTAAAACGTTTCTTTCTTTCCTCAGATTACAAACTCTAAATAGGAATGTTTGTTAACGTTATCCAACGTTACCGACAGTCTACACATTTTTTGTAAGTGCATGTAATAGGAGGTTTTTCCCATGTCACAATAAACGCAGAAGGAAAGCAAGGAAGGAAATAAAAAGTAAACTATAGAACTATTTAATATGTTTGATTATCAATTCGCTATCCTTTGCAAAGCAAACGAGCAGACGGTCACCTGATGGTAAATGACTACCGCCGCCCATAGGCACCTGTAACTCAAGAGTTACAAGTGCGTTGCCGCCCTTATATGTGGGAGTAGGGGAAGAGGAGGGACAGGGGGGAAGGGCGGAAAGAGGGGAGAGGGAGGTTAGGGCCTCCGGTAAACTCACTCACGCGGCGAAAAGCTGCCGGTTTTCTGTGAGGCCGTGGTATCATTCCGGTCGAGCCGGCCCATACGTGCTGAAGCATAGCTTTCCCACAAACAAAAGTGGGTGAAAGATATCGTTTTGTCCTTTTCGATACCCACGAAAATTTTACAATGTTCGGTTGAGTAGTTAGGGTATAAAACCGTAACAACCAATAAGCAAACTGACATTCGCTTAAGTTTGTATTAATAAATCACTAAGTCTTTATTTGCAGCAGTAAACACTTAATTGCGATTACCACTTGATTGCAATTACGTCGTTATTACCACCTGTGTTGTTTGCGACAAAAAAGGAGTAGGTAGCCATGTTTTTTTATACAACTAAGATGGGATACAAGCCAGTGGGGTAACTATAACATCTGAGGCACGTGGCTAATTCATCGGATACGTGTGTCTGACTTGCACTTGGCCGTTATTTTCTTACGGATGTGGTAAAATGCCATGCCTATTTTATTGGGTTTATTAAACTAGACAACTTATATTTATTATTTTATAAAATAAATATTTTTAAATACCTACATTTTGTAATTAGTGCTTCCTGTATTCAGGGCCTTTGATGCCCGGGGGCCCCCTCGGACCGGGGGCGCGTGGCATTTTGACCGCTCTGCCACCCTATTGTTACGTCACTGATATAAGCACATGGTTATCGGTGCTTATAAACCACATCTGAGAAAAAGATGTCGGTTGTACGTTTCAAACGTAAGAGTTAGTTCCCACTGAGGCACGAGGCGCCGCGGTGCGCACTTTTTAAGTAAAAAATACAATATTTTATTATTATTTTAAGTGCCTAGTGCTACCTCGACCATTTCAGGTCTTTTGTAGTGGACTTTTGCTTTACAGTTCACTGCTCAGACTTATGGCTTCGAGAAACCTCCAAATCTTATCAGCAGTGATTGTTTGTATTTCCTGCGGTTGCATGATGTGCAAAATGAAATATAGAACTTATTTTCACAAGTAAAAGGTACACAGTTCAGTGAGTGCCTAACCGAAAGTGGTGTTGACGGCTTCGACATCGCGTCTCGCGTGGCGTGGGGTCTCGCTGTAAACTGACTCTAATCTGGTGAATCTACGATAGCAATAAACGCGCAGAATGTTGGGGATCATTCTTTTTTAATTATTAAAATAAACCAAAGATCATTTTCATATTTTTTTGTAATTTTTTATTTTATTTGATGTTCTCTTACACATTTTTTTTAAATAACTTTAGACATCTCGAACTAGACTGCATCTCTATACTAATATAAGTATATAATTATAATGCTGAATAGTTTGTTTATTTAGTTGGTTGAACGCGCTAATCTCAGAAACTACTGCTCCGATTTGAAAAATTCTTTCAGTGTTAGATAGCCCATTTATCGAGGAAGGCTATAGGCTATATAACACCACGATACGACAAATAGGAGCGGAGCAGTGACCATAAACGTAGGTGAAACTGCGGAGACAGCTAGTTATACATAAATTACACCCAGATACAGAACAAATGATCATGGTCATCACACAATTATTTGTCCTGGGACGGAATGAAAAAGGCCAGTAGTCAGGTTCACTAACCTCTAGACCAAGACCAACAGGCCCGACCAACAAAAAAATAAGTTCCAGGTATTAACATCAAACGGAAATATTTTCTTCACATCTTGAGGACTTGCTTGTAGAATGCAGCACACGCAAGGTTATAGTAATGAAAAGCACACTAATATTAAAATTTAGTACTTTATATTACTAATCCCTGAATGCACAAAGGTTCTTCATCACCATGCTTCTTTCTTGATTTTCCGCTAGAGTGCTTCAGAAAGTGCTTTTCAGCACGCTATACCTATCAGGGATTGTCCATTAATCACGTGAGGCTCGAAAGGTTGGAGGGGGTTCGGAAAAAAATACGAAATATCACAAGGCGTCCCTCCCTTGTAATTTTCGTGATTTTTTGGTAGTGAGATATCGCGTGTATTATATCTGTACTTAAAGATAAAATTATAAATATATTTTAAACTAAAAAACTACACGTGATTTTGGCTAGGGGGGAGGGGGTAGCCTAAAACCTCACCATGTAGCACCAGGGAGGAGGGGGGGTTTAAAAGTTGTGAAAAACCATCACGTGATTAATGGATGAACCCTTAGATGTATAAGTAGTTACTTATTCCCCATAATGTTTATGAGGTAGGTAATATACATTTTTATTCATCAGTCACGTTTCGATTGAGTTGCACCGATCTTGGTCTTGGTCACGGATGGAGTGAAGTCCGGCATTATACTTCTAATTCAACTCCACAACAACAACAACTCCTTTTCATTAATGTCTAATCTTCACGACTGACTGATTCTGACTGACTCTTACTGACAATTCAAATATACCTATAATTGGTTTAATTAAAATAAATTATTGAGTTTTTTTGAAGTTAAAACTTCTTTAGAATCGATGTGTTTTGAAATTCGATGAAACGAAAAAGCAACAGTAAAAAGAGATAAACATATTCATAAATAAGATTTAGCTTGTGAGAGAATGAGATAGAATACAAGTTTACAGTGTTTCCTATAATCTTTGACAAGAGACAAACATATTCATAAATAGGATTTAGCCTGCGAGAGAATGGGATAGAATACAAGTCATCAATCAGTGTTTCATCAAACTCATAGAGTTATTTGCACGATACCTATGCCTAAACATCAGTTTTTTAAATTTTTTCTGTCTGTTTGTTCTGGCTAATCTCCGGAAAGAGCGAACTGATTTCCACGGGCTTTTACTGGCAGATAGCTGGTGTTATAAGGAGTAACTTAGGCTACTTTTATTTTGGGAAAAGAATTAGAAAATATATAAATATGTTCACGCGAGCGAAGCTGCGCGGCACTACGCACTCCTAATAATAATAATGTACCTTTGAATTGCCTGGCTGTGGTCACAGGCTAAAGTTATGTTTGTTTTAAGACCATTCTACAGTAACTTAAGTCCCTGAAAGTTAGTTTACCTCCAAAGAAGGGCAATTCGCGCCGCAAAACTCGAATTTAATCCGATCAAGGAAAGGATCAAAATAGATTTGCAAGATTACGTTACTTCACAGAGGGATGAAGTTTCAAAAGTTTGTTAAACATAGAAACAGATTATATATATTCAATAAAACGTTACGCTAGTAACGTTTTATTGAACTGAAAACTTCTTTAGCGGCGTTGTGCACTTTCCGGGATGGGTAAATATGTTAAACTCGCGTCAAGACACGTCAGGATCGAAAATACGTAAGACGGAGCCGAGTTTCTTATATTTAACAAAATATAACATTCGAAATTTAAACATTTATGAGCGGCCAGGAGCGCAGAACTTCCAGTGTACCCTATGTATACATGTAGATATTTTATTACTTACTTTTTATTTTTAATCTAATTATATATATATATATACAGATGTGTGTGTGTATGTATATGTAAATACATTGTGAAGTTATGTTTTCACTTCTGATGTGCAGTCCTACGACTGACTGTTTTTTTTTAATATAAATACTAGCAACCTACCTCGACTTCGCACGGGTAGCAGAGACATCTTCAACAATCATCAACATATTTCAATAAATTTACACAAAATCTTAACAAATTATACACCTAAACCTTCCTCAGGAATCACTCTGTCTATTAGTGGAAACCGCCTGAAAGTCCGTTCTTTAGTTTTTCAGTTTATCGCGAATAGACAGATAGACAGACGCGGCGGGGGACTTTGTTTTATAATATGTAGTGAAGTACACAATGGTTACGGGTGTATTAACATCGATTCTATGTCAATAGTGCTTTGGTAATCGTAGTCAACAACAAAAATTTTCTAGTGTGCTGTTGGGTGAGGGTTATGTCGGGAGTCTCCGATTCAAAGCCCTCCCACTGTGCATTCCCCCTCTTCATTTTACATTTCAGAGGGTTTAGCTTACAATTCAATTCAGTTCATATAGCTTTATAAACAATTTCTCATGACCCAGCCTAGCTCGGCTTTTTTTTTTTGTGAAATTGCGATTTTTTTTGGGAAAGACTCCTACTGTATATACTACAGAAAGGTGTGGTCATATTTTAGGGTCGTAAAGACCCTGTGAATAACGTAAAGCGCTAATTTTTTTGAAAATTCCTGATTTTTAAAACAGAAATCTTATTTTGAAACTGAAAATTTTAACTTGAAAATTGACGGATAAAGCTAATATTTCATATGTGAGAGAGCTGATGTGAATGAAACAATAGGTATTTAATACCAAGGACGTTGATGGAATGTCCAGATTTTTTCTAAAAATGTCTACATCAAAAAATAAAAAAACTAAATTATTGAAATTGACGCAAAAATTCATGTGTTGTTTAAAAATGTGCATTAGAAAAACCTACAGAAGCATTTTCCGAAGATTTTTTTTTTCCAAATATAATTTTTTTTTCAGGCTAATCCAGCTATTTGTCGGCTACACATAACGCCCATAAAGCCATTAAGTTAAAAAAAATTCAAACTTACTTAAATTCAAAATTTTACCTAAGTTGTTAGAGCTTTTTTAGAGAAATTCCTTTGCGTAACTACAATTTATTGATTTAAAGGTAAAGACTATATCAGTTTGACAATATTCTACAACCTAGATATGTTTACTCCGTTTTGCATGTCAGTTGGAGCTAGAAGCTCACTACACAGGTGGGAAACTTGTAGCTGCGGTTTACATTACATGCACGCGACATGGTTTATGCATTAAGTTGGTGAAACAGACTCTATAGAATCTACGCGGTACACTCATTCGCAGCTTTCATTTGTTTTTTGTCAGTCATGAATTTTTCAGTCATTTGTTTTCTACGGCCTTTTGTTTTACAGTAATATTGACATTTCGGAGGCTATTTGTGAAATTGAATAAAAGCAAGCTAAAAATATCATTCCTATTTTGTTTACCGCAACATTTGTTTTTTGGTGTAAGTTTATTTACAAAGGTAGTTTATCGTATATATTCGATATTTGTTCAACGATCTAGGTGCGTTATTTGAGGAGATAAGAAGAGAGAAATAAATACTTATGTTTTCTTCAGTTTTAAGACCTAATTATATTATAATAACTTGACACAGAGCCTGTAAATGAATGTAAATACATATCTACATATTATAGATACATTACACTCGGACACAGAACAAATTATCATGATCATCACACCCACTTGGTGGGAATTGAACCCACGACCTTCAGATCTGCTCACAGGATCACTAACCACTAGAAAAACAGGCCAGTCAAATATAGTTAATTATCGTTTAGGGTATGGAGAAAGAGAAGAATTCCGAACCTCTTTCTTTTTGACATACATGAAGTGTTTTTGACATACAGCGAGTGCGTGGCGATCGGAATGCCACCAGTTGTATGCTTAAACAACAACGTGTTCTAGAATTTGGTGAAAGTATATTTTTGTTCTTATTCCATTATGTACCCTACTAATATTATAAACGTGAAAGTTTGTGAAGATGTATGGATGTTTGTTGCTCTTTCTTTCACGCAAAAACTACTGAACCGATTGCGACGAAACTTGGTATGTAGATAGATGGACACCTGGATTAACACATAGGCTACTTTTTATCCCGATATTTCTTCGGCACCGGGACTTACGCTGGTGAAACGGTGGGGCGCACCTAGTTTCTCCATATTTTTTTTAAATTGTGAAATGGCTAGGCATTTTTCTTTCAACTCACCTGATGAAAAGTGACGATGAAGACGAAGATGGTATACGTCTATTCAAGAGAAACCTATTCATTCTACACTTGAACGTTGCAGGATTATAATTGTCTGGAAAAATATACGCAGGGAATTCATTCGACACCTTGGCGTCTCGAACCAAAAAAGGACTGTCCAAGCGTTTAGTACGACTTTTTAATAATGATGGTTTATCTCATCTTTTTCCGTCATCATCTTTTGAGCGTTTATTATACCTAATGTATACAAGCACATTACTCTGCAGTAAATTATTTGCGTGATAGACAGGCTATCTCAACCCCTGATAGACAGATAGACGAACGATATTCGCGCCGTAATTAGTTCCGTTGTATATGCGTGACTGCGAACGGTTGGTGACTTGGCAGGGTATCAAGAAATTAACTTGGCAGAAGGGAGTAAAGTCACGGCATATTATCGTGTTTTACACGATTCTTCCTCAAAACCTTGAAATGAAAATAGAACATCGATTAGGTTTAATTTTCTTTTCAATGTTTTGAGGAATCATTTGTTTGAAAAAGTCAGGATTCTTGTAGAAAGAGCAGCTTTTGGTGCAGGAAGCCAGGACGAGAGCGCATGAAGGGTTGTGTAGGCTAAAGAGACCGTGAAAACTGAATGGGAGTACCTTGTAGCGGAGAAGAATCAATAGTATATTTATCCAGCAGAATAGTAATGACTTTATAGATAAATAGTCGGGACTAGGAATAATTGTCAAAAATCGATTCGATAGAGATCCTTACCAGTAATAATAATAATAACTTCACACATCTCACACACTAAACCCAAACTAGGCAGAGCCTGTACTATGGTTACCAGACTGATGATAAACATACTTATATATTTCTAAATACATATATATTATAGATAAATTACACCCAGACACAGAACAAATAATCATGCTCATCACACAATAATTTGTCCTGGGTGGGAATCGAACCCATGACCTCTGGCTTAGCAGTCAGGGTCACTAACCAGACCAACGGGCCAGTCAAATGTAATGTTTAAGTAAATCACTGTGTCGACCATTTATACTGCTTATGCTAACTTTAAAAGCTGCATTCGTTTAAGCTTTTCGACTGCTCTCGGACCATCATATACTATGAAGGCGTAATCTTTGGTAAAATGGACATAATAACGTAATGCTTCAATAACTTACAAGTCACCTACTGAATAAGGTTTTACATGGCAGAAATCTATGAAAAGAAATTTGAAAAGAGAAATTAAAAAATCACCCCCGGATATCAACCTGTACAATGACAATACATATTAAAGAAATATAAATATTCTCAGCAAAGAGGTAGCTTAAAAGGTGTGTCATGTACCTTTAAACCCGTAACGGTGTTACATACTCTTACAAATATCTCTATATTCTTTCACCAGATCACAAATTTTTAGAAACTCCAAACTATAACTTGGCCAAAATTACTATTGAATTCTGAGATACAATAATAATTTTATAAGCATCATCCATTCAGAATTCACGGCGTCTTTGTATCACTCTAAGGTCTATTTCAGCATTCATAGTGCAGGTAGTGTATGCGAAGCGCCGTGTAATATTTACCAAAATGTAAGGTAGTTTGAAAATGGAAGTAACCTTCTTAGGATGATTGTGCTGTCATCAAAGACCTAATATTTATAGTTCACAACTGGACGTAACTTAAAAAGTTGAATTGGAATCCATATATCCGCCTATTTTTTACTTTACCTTTTACTTGAATTGACAAAACATCGTTGACACTGGCGAAAATTCGGAACTACGGCTGCCAGTTGGCACAACTTCAGCCTTGTCAGATACAGAAAGTTTAAGAGGTGCTGTGAGTGTTGTGACGTTGATTGTCAGTTTTTATCCTCCTTTTTCCAAATAATTGTGCTTACACACACACACTTTTTTTATTTTTTTTTTAAGTGTGTGGAGTTAAAACATATTGCCTTGATTCGATTGATAATATTTTTTTGGACATTTGTATTTTAAGGTCACCAAACGTCAACTGAAAATCATATGACTTGATGCAAGACCCATTTCCAGAGAGTAAGGGAGGTTTTTTTTTCTAGTAACTCTTAATACACACTTGCATGGGGGATGCAAGTGTGTATTAAGTGTTACCAACTTTACCCATTATCTTGTTGCACACGCTGGTCTTGTGAATGTCCATTTACCGGATGCTTATTAGATACCTTGGTGGATTATCCACAGCGCGAAGATCACATGAAATGACTACAGAATCAGGATTGTAAGCCTTATTCAGACTATTTAAATATTATTTTCTTGTCTTAAGTGAGAAATGCTGTACCATGTGATACTGGTGTTGTGGTTTTGTTGGTTTAGCTGATGTTGGTTGCGTGGCGTTGCTCACGTACGGCATATTTGATGATTGGTGATAGATTTTGTTCATATTAATATCAACACTATAATTTTTTTTTATAGATTTACGAGAACAGCACCCAGGTGTGTGCAGCTTTTTTGTACATTTTAAAATAATAAATGTATAATAAAATTAAAAAGAAATCTTTATATTTTTTTTATTTATACCTTTAGGCAGGTAATTTATATTTGGAAACAATACCGATAAGCAGTTTTTGCTTGTATTTAATATGTTTATTCAGTCAACAAGTGCGCGACGATTTTTTTTTTCCTTTAAAATAACTATTCTTTCCGAGAGACGGAAAAGCGTTTAGCTTAACTGTGTTAGTATTATCATTAATTACATTAAAAGAAAAAGAAATATGGTATCTTTCTTTTTTTAAGACATCTATCATCAACCACCTCATATATGTTTCAGCAGTAGTGTAAGTGAAGCAAAGCCGCGGTGCGTACCTAACTCACCGTCATGCATCGGATCGATGGTATGAATCATGAGCTGCAAGAGACCGTGGCGGAACTTGGCGGCCTGTGGGGGGCCTTTGCTAGGCCCGGCGGTGGCCGTGACGGTCGCTGTATTCGTCCCCACCGACGTCTCGCTTGAGGTCGTCGCGTTGCCGTGCTGTTAAGGAAAGATACAAATTAGTCGAATCTAGAAGCAAACAGTTAGAAGGTAACTTCAAATAAGAAAGTTAAAATCTTAGAGGATTCGTAAGGTTTTGAATCGTGGGAGAGCCATGCTTCGGCACATATGAGCTGGCTCGACCGGAGTGATACCACGGCCTCACAGAAAACCGGCAGTGAAGCAATGCTTGCCTTGCTTTTCGCTGAGTGAGTGAGGTTACCGGAGGCCCTAATCCTTCCCTCCGTCCCCCTCTCGTCCTTTTCCACCTTTCCCCTACTCCTATCTTAAAGACCCGCAACGCACTTGTGACTCTTGAGTTGCAAGTGCCCATGGGTGGCAGTAGTCATTTACCATCAGGCTACCTGTCCGCTCGTTTGCTCTCTACACCAATAAAAAAAAAGGTAAGATAATAGTAGAAATAACTTTATGAAGATGAGATAGTGACTACGTCTCGACGTACTCAGCACGTAGTGATGAAAGGGTATGCTGAGGGTGTTTAGGAACGACAAAACAAGTATTTAAGGCAGACGTCAGTTGGAAGGCCGGTGGGGATCGGTCACACAAAACATACCCCGGAAATATTGGTGATATTCTGAAGAAAAGGGAGGTCAGATGTGCCCAAAGCCGGCGTGCTTTTATGAAAGGTTTGACGAAGCTCTGTAGGCATGCAAAGATAGAAGTAAGTGGCGGGCTACCTACTCCAAAGGGAGAAGCGTGAGTTTATGTATATATGAGATGTATATGAGATAGAAGCCTGCGTTAAATGGCTAGTAGAAAATATTGGCGCAATATCAATTAAAGTACTTAATCAAACCTTCAGCATTAACGAACAATGAATAAATAAATAAACTAATCAAACCAATTATAGCTATTTTTGAATTGTCAGGAGCAGGAGTCAGTCAAAACTGTTCAGTCGTGAAGCTAGTTGCCTGCTCCTATACACAGACCCTATGGAGAAGAATAGGCAAGAAACTCCAAGAATACTCTTTTCCAACATGTAAATGAAGTGAAAACTTCTTTAGGCACGTTTGTGCACTTTTACTATGGGAAAAAAGCACTGAACTCGCGACCGTTACGCTAATAATACATATATAGATCCACTAGAGGGCGCTAATCTAAACATTGAGTTCTGTCAGCTCCTTATTAATTAATGTCACCAACCACCACCACCGTCGTTTCGTTTAAGTTTTCACTTCTGTCGGCAGTCCTATGACTGCCTATTTTTATTAAATTTTCTGTTTACACTGCTTTTAAGCGTAAATGAAATGTGATACGAATGTAACATAATGTTCTAAAATATAAATAGTAGCGGAAATTACTACTTTATTACAGTAATAGCAGTCCAGAGATGATCAGCCTACACACCGGCACCCATTCACAAGCATGGCGCACGAGTCAGCCATCGTCCAGCTCAACCATATTGAAGGGTGTCGAACGACCTGCCACATGGACTTAAGTGGAAGTAACTAGAGCAGGTATTTATAATAAAATTTTAAATAAAATTGAAGTGTCTGTTTGTAATAATAATTTCAGTACAGAAATAAAAAAAAAAATTAATTGTCAAAATAATAGTGTTTTTAAGCCCATACAGTCATTAGCACGATACCTATGCCTAAAATTAGTGATTGAATTTTTTGTGGCCGTCTGTTTGTCCCGGAACTCCTAATCTAATCTCCGGAACGGGTGAACCGATTTCCACTGGACTTTTACTAGCAGATAGCTGGTGTTATAAGGAGTAACTTAGGCTAGTTTTATTTTGGAAAAATAATTAGGGTTCCGCGCAACATATCTAAATATATATACACGAGCGAAGCCGCGTGGGAACTGCTAGTTTTTATTATGGTTAACTAACTTTTCTATGGAATTTAAAAATCGCTTCGATTCGATTTCGCATTACGAATACGCAAAAGCATACTCAAGCAAATAAAATTATCTTATCTTATCTTATACTAGTCATTCAGATTATGATCACATTCTTCAAAATCTATTGTGGTAAACTTACACACTTAACATAGTTGTGCTTGACAAGATAATTACACTGAACAACAAAGTTTCACTTCGTACAAAGTATCAGGGATTGTATTTAATCATCTATATCTTCCAGCACTGTTCTACTTTACAACAAAATAACTTGTTACATAGTATATGAGATACTCAACTTTACGGACATACGATGTTTATAATTTCACGATGCAGTACTCTTGACTGAAGTATGTGGGTCACTGCTTATAGCCTAGTTCCATTTGGCATTATGTTTTCAACGTGCTAGTGCTTAAACACTTTGTAATGTTATCGCAGGGAGTTTAACACCCGTAAAGAAAGTTTACGTGGCTTGTGTTTACGTAGAGTCCATACAAATGATCGATAGTGCAATTATTATGCTGTTGCATCGATAACATGTATGCGGTTTGTAAGAATAGCATAAAAAATTAAATTTTAAAGTTATAGATATTCAAAATTTTTTTTATTTTATTTTTATTTTTCGTCAGGCAATTCAGAGGTATGTAATACCTTTCCTGATCGCGTTAGTTCCCGTAAACACATAATTATACAATTAGAAGCCTAGTCATATTCGCTCTTTGCCGTACAATCCGGAAACCTTACTCTGTGATATTCTATATTTGAAATAAAACTGAATAAAATCTTAATAAGATTATAAAGGAAACAGTTTGGGAGGATGGATGAATATATGATTGTTACTCTTTCACGCAAAAACGTCTGAACGGATCTGGACGAAATTTGGCACAGAGATAGGTTATAGTCTGGAATAACGCATAGGCTAATTTTAATATCGGAAAATGTAAGATTCGCGTGGAATAGATTTCATCAAAGTATCCAGCGTACAAAGTTGCGGGCAACAGCTGGTAATGTATAAAAAAATAGTAGTTGGACTTAGAGTAGGATATTTTCTAAGTGATTGACTGAATTTTATGTTATCATTAAATCGAGGCTTATGAGTAGAAACCTTTTTTGTTTCTAAAATAGTGATGGAGTCTATACAAGATGTAATGATAACAAATCTTTGATAAATTTACATTATACTAGGTACATCAATCTCGCCTTAATTCACTTGCAGTAAATATTTTCGTGTGACTATTTATGTATGATACGAGTACGATATATAGCTCGAATGTGCCAATAAAAGCCTCCTTTCAGACCAAATATCAATTTAAGTGCTAGATGGGGATTCTTCGGGGACTTAGAGTGCCTCCAATAGTTTTTATTCCCACCAACGCAAAATACGCGCTGTGTCGTGGCGTTGCAGAAAAAAGCCCGTGTTAAACTAACCTAACCTAATTGTTAGATGGCAATTTCTTTTATTGTATTTGGAAACAATAAATTCGGTACAATAAAGAACTATTATTCGTAGACATGATTAAAAAGGCAGGATGTACGATGTGTTTTTGTAGTTGTTTTTTTGCGAAAAACGGAGCACCGGGTGCTATGGCGTGTATTATGAGAGGGCTTTGTCCATCAGTGGATTGCATTGGGCTGATGGATTGGATTGTTACTATGTGTTTTTGTTCTTTTGGCTGAGTTGGTCATAAAGCTATGGCCATAAAAAAATATTGAGGTACATCACTTGGATATTTTCATACATAAACGTCATGAATCTTTTTTTTTAATTTTTTTTAAATACAATATAAGCAGAATTTAAATTTTATCTTGAACACAAACACACATTTTTCCTTCTCTAAAGATACTAAATCAACAATTAGCCTATTTTAGTCCACTGCTGGACGTCCTTTCGTTTAACGATTCGCGGTCTTCAGTCTAAGGTCTACGTTTGCTCCTGATACTGTATATATTTGTTTAATTAGATACTGTATCAAGGCTTTCAATTATATATTATATAACCATGTTAATAATAAATTTGAAACTTTATCTATATTAACAAGAAATATATACTACTGCATTATGCTAACTGTTTGATTAAAATTGTGTGTTCATTAAGTCCATAATTTTTCCTCTTTTTAGATAATAATTTGGCTCTCAGTGGCTCCTTGAGCCTTGAAACTTGAGATCAAAATTGATTAAATACTTGTCACATGTATATAATCAAAGAGTGTACTATATTGATATACTTAGTATTTATATACAAAACAAGTCTGAAAATAGTCAGTAGCTGTTTACCTCATAAATATGCATCTTATTACCGTACTTCTTTACTTTTAATTTATACAAACTGAATAAATCAATCAGTAATTTACTTTATTTTTAATGACTTCTTCATTTTTTCGACTCCGGATGCCGTGGAATGTTGTCTACCGCGGAAAGCGTGCGCAGACAATCCACAACCTGGGGTTCGCAATTTCTTCAACCGAATCGTTGGCAAATTAAACTGTATTCGATCATAACGGTTATGAGGTAATATATTGTGCAGAGATAGGTCAAAGACATAGCCCGCTTTGGATCACGAAAAGCTTCTAGAAATAGCAATTCTTTTTTAATAAGTAAAGATGGGTGGAGATATAATATTCATTTGCATCTAAAAACACAATGCCTGTTTCAATTCCAGAAAAAATAAAATAAGCTTCGCGTTCATCGCGAACATTCTCTCGGAACATTCACAGCTGAATATCAGGAAATGTAAAAACTTTTATAGGTCACGGAATTTCGTTTTAGCCGGATAAAAGAAATGTCCAATGCCTACTTGGGTACTCGTATATATGTCGCTTTGCTTTATAAACAAACTTTACATATACATATCATATATAATAAACGTACTACTTTTAAGTAGAAATAGATTGGAGTGGATTAATTCTATCTAGATCAGAAGGAAATCGGTCACCAATTACCAATCTAGCCCGACAATAAATTACAGCAAGATGTCATTCCGTCTCGCAAATTAAAAAAAAAACTACCACCTGTAACCGCTAAGTAGTTGGGCATCAAAGGTTGTACATAGTTTAGACCTCGTTTAACGTAAGATGGTCTTCGCGGGGCTCACTTTATAAATGAAACCTTGATTCCGTAATTGACAGAACTTATTAATTAAAATGCTCAAAAGTATATATATAGGTGACAGTGAACCTTAACACCGCAATACAGAATTCGCTGTACCGATAGTAGCGCCATCTATTGGCTACCCATACAAACTAAAACCTATACAAAGGTGTTCATTTGTTTCTTATTCTATTATACCTTAGCTCACACAGAAGTTGGTTATTTTGGTGGCAGCTTGTATAATATTTATAAAAATGTCTTTAAAAAAAGAAAATGATATGCCTTAACTTCATTCGTTTTAATTAACGGCAAGTTAAAGCACCTCTCATAAAAATACTTTGAAGCGGTTATTTGCATGTTGTCTTTACAAAGGTATGGTAATGTTTTGCAACATTTGAATGCTAAACGACGTTGTAATTATATAGTACAACAGATGGCTTACTTTAACAAGGTACTTAAATAAATAGCAACTTATCTTTAAGTGTTTAAAGTTCAATATTGATCGCGCGATAACACTCAAGACTTATACGAATCCTACTAATATTTTAAACGTGAAAGTTTGTGAGTATGGATGTATGGATGGATAGATGTTTGTTACTCTTTCACGCAAAAACTACTGAACCGATTGCGATGAAACTTGGTATGTAGATAGCTGGAGACCTGGATTAACATATAGGCTACTTTTTATCCCGATATTCCTACGGGATCGGGACTTAGGTACGTGGGTGAAAATAATATATTTTTAAAGCTAGTATAATATATTTTTGTCTTATCTTAGTATTGTGTATGAGACTTAGAGCTACATATTGCAATGTCCGGAGGGTATTTCGGTTTCCGGAACTTTAGGGTCGCTAGCGAGGGGAGATTCTGGAGGTGAGAAATCGAACACAACTGGCACTATCATGAGCATCAAGGGTATTTTATAATAACAATAGATTCATTCAATTCAAACAAATTAATATTTCTTGAACGATGTACACCGGACGGAGTCTGTCGCATCAGTCTTCCACGAGCGTCATCTTTTCTTCCAGTTTGAATCTTCTAAACTATTTTCGAAATATTCTAAATTCCAGTTAGGCGCCACCAGCCAAGACCTCTGTCTTTTCATTCCAATATAAGGAGGATGTGCAAACAGCGCGGAGGTCTCACCACAAACAATATGTAGCTAGAGGTCTCATAGACAATCAAATATGTGCCTGTTCCCCACTCGCGGGCGTGATTTTTACAGTGATTGGCATCCACTAGTACTCTAGACTTGCACATGCAAAGCAGGAGACAGGGTACAGCAGATTTTTGTTTGAGACTGGAATCAATTGAAGCACTTTTAGTATAACAAAAGACCATGAATAATATACACCATAGGAGTTGGTATTCTGCAAATAACACTTCTGTTGTTAGTATGCATAGGAAAGAGATTCACTATTAGGCCCATCGTGTTTCTTTCTCAATTTAGTCATAAAAAATGAACAGTTTAGAATTTTTTTTTTTCTACATGCATAATACATACATATTCTCACGCTTTATTCCCGTCCTAGGTAGGCAGAGACGATAGAGTGCCATTTATCACGATCCTAACATTCAACTTGCGCCTCTTCTACATTCATCAGACCTTTCATACATGCTTGGTGATTACGGTTGCTTTTAACTTGGTTCTTCTTCAGTATGCTGCCCATCTGAGCAGTTTACGTAACTCTTTCGGGGCCTACCCGCACCGACTCACCGTTTTTTTCTGTGATTAATATGATTTCCAACACTGCAAGAAGTTTTATGCCTTCTTTGAAGGTACTATTAGTGCATTACTTTATTTTCTATATATTTAAATTTTTTAGACGGTTACGAGTGTGCAAGTGTGCTGAATTCTTGTGTTGTCAGTTTTAGTGCCTATATGCTATGTAGTATGCAAATGAAAACTACGAATACTAAGGAAGTAAATGTTAAAATATTTAGTTCGATGCCACTTTTAAACCAAAGCTTTATGTATGAAATGTATGAATGTGAAACACAAATTCACATTTTCTATTCTGCATAAACTTTTTGTGCTATTTTCTTTATTTGTACCAACACACGGCACACAATAGCCCCAGACTGGACAGCAATGCAGCCTTTGTTTTAGATACAGACGTGAATTGCAACGAGACAAAGGGCAAAGTAATTGAGATTCATGTTTACAACCACAAATAACAGACATACAGTTGATATCCTAAATGTTATTGCTACTTCATATTTCTTTCTATCTTCTCTTCCAGCTGCATGCTTCTGTAAAATGTTCGTCTTATGCATTATATATTAAAATTCAAATTAGATTTAATCACCAGTTTTAGCGGTTATTGTCGATGCACTTTTGCCATTTTAATGAAAAGTAATTGGCGCCTTTGGGAGCGGGAAAATGGTAACGGGAATCGATGAACCTGAAAGCGGTTTTCACTGCTTATCGAGTTTAAAATTGTCAACGGTAAGAAAGAAATATTAAAATTCCAAAAACACTTATATCACTGCAAGGAGTACGGTGGGAGAGGTGGTGAGTTTATTTGTAGTTTTGAGATCGTCCGTTGTGTGTTGCGCGAATGAGTAGACTAGATCAATCGAAAATACTGTGCTGTTTAAAAGCCATAATGACTTACAATTCTTCATAGTATAAATACCCAATAATTGTTGTGTTGTGCAATGAACATTTGTGCGTGTGCAAACCTCCTCGGGCCGTCATCCCACGGGGGTTTTCCATGGCCGACTAAAACCACACCGTGTGCCGTACTGCGCCTAAAATTGGAAGGATCCGGATAACAGCTTTTATTAAGACATTCTGAACGGAAATCCTAAGGGAAAGCCATGCTTCGGCACATATGGACCGGCTCGATCGGAGTGATACAGACCTTACAGAAAACCGGTGTGAAGCTTACGTTGTGCTTCGACAAACGAGTGAGGTCACCGGAGGCCTTAACCTGGACCCCGGACGTGCAAGATTCCGCAAGCTAACAAGTCATATTTAGTTTTTGCCTAGACAGCGCTGTGTAATAAATCCCAGAATATGATTAGACCTTGAAGATATGATTAGTTTATTAGATGGTGCCTTTCTGTGCTATCGGATTATGTAAATCCTCAAACCTATTAGAACTTAGCTAGTCGGTGTAGATTAAATATTTCAAATAGCCTATCTCTCATCACCTTTTTGCACTAAACGCAACAATAAACCTATCTTCTTCTAAAAGGTCCCGTTTATCCCTATATCAAGATTAATCAAAATTGGCTCAGCGGTTCAGGTGTGTACATGTAACAGACATTAAGTGTGGCGCCTGAAACCGACGCGACAGGTCGCCTCACCCTTGATAATGGGCCTCCGTCGGGCCCGAACATACATATGTGCGTAAAACTGTACACCGTATTAAATATTAATACGTTGACTTAAATAATAATGAAGTTTTAAACAAAAAACAAACCAATGCCAACAAAATTCATTGTGAAAAAAATTAAATAATGTACTAAAACCTTCCTGAAAATATGTAGAATATGTTATTAAAAAAAACAAAAAAAAATTTTTTAAGAAAGTAGCGGACATACAAAGATACATACATAAGGATCAAATAGGTACAGCACCTCTTTTTTTTAAGTTGGATAAAAATTACCTTTTTTAACGTGTAGGTATGTTAAGTGGCCCTAGACAATATTAACTGCTTACCATCTAGCAGTCTGTATGCTTGTTTAAAACCTCAATGGTATAAAAAAGTATGTTCTATAAGGGTACAAAGTGAACATGTAAATTAAATATAGTTTTCAAAAAAATTATATTAATTAATTTACCCAAGATTCGGATAATTTTGGTAACCTCTAAAGCCAACCGCGGTAATTCATTTTATTAATCGCGTAAAATTATTTAACACTGGCCCGCGTATAGTGAGTCTCTAATTAAAAACCCGATCGTACAATGGGCACTTTAAATATACTTCCTTAACATATAACGATACGATACCGATACGACTGTTTATATTTTTGTCGGTATAAATAACAGCTGTTTTGACTTTTGGTGTGTTTATTATTGATTTGCTAAAAACCAGTTAAAACTGACAAACTCTACTAGTTATTATTCTCGTCAGTTAAACGTAATCCGAAGGAGCGATTCCGATACAAAATTAATAATTTTCCATTTTCGATTTTTTTGCTGTTCTTTTGAGCTTTCCCATTTTATTTCCTATTAAACTACCCCTGCATTAAAGCAAGGAAAATAAAACAAAATCGATCCAGCCTTATTTGAGTTTTAGCGAGACTAACAAACAGCAATTGATTTTTAACCGACGAAAAAAAAGAAGGTTCTCAATTCGACCGTTTCTATATATTTTTTTTTAACATACGGGTCATTGGTGCCGATTTTATAAAACTACTCTCTAAACTAACTAACCTGACTAAATTTTCTTCATATAAGATGTAAACCTTGTACACTTTGAAACAAGGTCTTATTTCAAATTTAAACAAGTACGTAACGTAGGCTCATGACGCCCGTTCATTTATGTGTGCCTATATTTATTTATTTGTGTATGTGTATATATATATGTACCTATATTGTTATCTGTATGTATGTGAAAATATATGTTATTATTATGACTTAGATAATATTCTTAATCAATTATACACTGCAACTTGCCATACATAAACTCTCGTTCCATCCAATGGTTGCCTGTTAGAGATCGCAGAGCGCAATAAGGCCGCCAATTGTACAAGTTCTCTACTTTTAGTTTGTAAAAATATTTATATACATGCATGTTTTGTACAATAAAGAGTTTATCTATCTATCTAACGTATGTCGTTATCGAGTTAAACAATTTCTTCATTGTCGACTGTAGTCTGACACGCTTAAATAAACTTTAATGCCACTCATTAAATGCTATTCATTAAATGTCATCTCTTTTCCTCTGTATTTTTAGTAAGCGTCTTCTTAGGTGCCGATTAAAATAACGTCATCATAGTTCGTTTTGAAGAAGTTTTTATACGGCATTTGAATAAATGGGGACTTTCGGTGCTGTATTAGAAATAGGCCGAGCTTGTTGTATTGGATACGTGTCGTATCTTGTAAAACTGATTTATGAAAGCAAACACGTTGGCCCAATATTTCAACACCTCTTTAACACGTATCCAATTAAAAACACAAATTATTATCCAATATTGTACCCTATTGTTATCATTTTTAAAAACAGTTACACTTAAAAAGCTGAAACTGAAATAATTCGGTTATTTAAAGATGTAATTAATGTTAATGTGTATCTGCACGAGTTGTTCGGGATGGAAGAGGAGTAGAGAAAGATTAATTGCAACATTTATTTGGATCTCATGCCGCGATAGAGAAGTTCAAATACCTAGGCTATGTCTCTACGAAACTGCAAAGATTCTCGAGGCTTGTTGTGGCACACATCTTCTGGCATATCCTCTTGTAAGTAAGTAGAATTCGCATTCGCATACACGAAGCTGTATTTTATACAAAAGATGTCACTGCTCCAGCTTGAATAAATGTATCGCTTTGATTTCTAAGTTGATATCTCCGTTTCTTATCAGCGTGAGTAACTTTAGGTTTTTTTATTAGGGTCCCTCAGTCACCTCGAAACGAACAATTAGAGTAATCGAAATCGAATCGAAATACGAATAATCAAAATTTGAAATACTATAACTTATTACTTTTAATATATTAATGATATCAACGTAACCAGTTCATTTATATTATACGAGCAGCGCCCCGCGGTTTCACCCGCGTAAGTCCCGATCCCGTGGGAATATCGGGATAAAAAGTAGCCTATGTATTAATCCAGGTCTCCAGCTATCTACATACCAAGTTTCATCGCAATCGGTTTAGTGGTTTTCGCGTGAAAGAGTAACAAACATCCATTCATTAATCCATCCATTCAAACTTTTACATTTATAATATTAGTGGAATGGAGTGTAGATGAATTCAAGAATGTGTGAGTGGCTGAAAAAGAGTGCCAAAGGATCTTTTTCTTTGCGAAACCTATAAATTCCTTCTGACGTCATTCATCACAACTAATGCGGGTAAACTTTTGTGTATATCTCGCGTACTCATTTTCTTACCTATGATTAGGTACATATATGTCATAGATTGAACAAGTAACTCGATCGAATTTACTGAAGACTAGAATCTGTCTACGTATAATTTGAAAGTAATAAAACCATTCTTTGGGCTATATCTGTAATATAGAGAACGCTTAAAAAAAACTGTCAGTCGTAGGACTGCACGTCAGAAGTGAAAACATAACTGACACATCTGTCATCTGAGTTGACGGTCACGTGAGTTCAGTACTTCTTCCCCATACCAAAAGTGCTCAACGCGCCTAAAGAAGTTGTCACTTCTAAAATTGTTAATAAGTAATTGTCAGAAGTGTTCCATCCATCAAACTGAAGTACGTTCGGACGAAATTTTAGATAAAGGTTTTCGCTATTGAGCACTAGGCGTTATAAATTTTCACCTTAATTACAATTATGTTTTTGTTTATTTTACCATATGAATTTGCGCACACAAAGTACTTTACTGAACTAATTATATTTTTAAAGATTAATTAATAAGGAGCTGACAGAACTCAATGTTTAGATTAGCGCCCTCTAGTGGATATATATATGTGATATTAGCGTGACGGAGCGAGGTGTCACTGCTTTTTCCCCATAGCAAAAGTGCACAACGTGCCTAAAGAAGTTTTCACTTAAAAAAAACCATAACCATAAAGTCTACATAAAACACACGGATACAATATGAATCAAAGTTTGATTGATATAAAAATGTGAATGATGTAGAACGAATTTACACTGCTCTGTGGGTGTAGCAAGTGTAGCAACCCTGTTGCAGGCGTTAAACACAGCGGGATAGTGGATGCTTTTGGCGCCTGTCGACGCTGTTTGTGGTCTATTCTATAAGGGTAGTATGACTGCACAAGAGTAATTTGTGCAGCTATTGTGCGACTGTTAATAGTTTTAGTGTTGCTCCATATTATCAGTTTTAGGAGATAGATGCATTAAAAGGGATGACTAAGCTTTTGTTATTTTCGGGTTATATTAAGGTGAAAATAAGCTTGCTTTTCGCGCAAGGTCAACACGTCTGGGTTCATTTTTGTTCGTGAGCTTTCCTTCCTCTAACTCGCTTGGTAAGCTGGCTAAAAGTATTTACTTTAATAAAGCATTTCAACAATCAATACGCTCTCGACATTGGTAGCTTAATACTAGTATTTTACATTAATATTATATTCTCTGCTTCTACAACAAATAGCTGCACGTAAATGCCTAGATTTGTTGAGCATGAATAATTTTATTTAGCTGATATTCGCAGTAATATTGCTACCACTACACTAGTATATGCATAAACCATTAGACTTTTTCACAGCGAATGGCTGTCTAATCGGCCATTTAATCGTCCATTATGTGGGCGATAAAAAAACGTTTGCGATTTTTAAATTCAGCGGTTATTTTCTTTAAGGTTGTTTAGTGAATTTAAAAATGAATTTTCATATTTATATTTGCTGATAAAGAGAAGGAAAAAAGTTGCGTACTTTAAATTACGCAGTAGTGATGTAACGAATGTTGGATTTTTTTAAATTCGCGAACGTGAATGCGAACCTTTATCTCCCGTATTCACGAATTCGAGTGTTGGCATTACTATTTAACCGCGTGCAAAATGTTTGATAGGTTAGACATTTTGCGTTGGTTATATCGAGCCGATACAGGTTAAATCTAGGTAATTATAGCCAACTTACAGGAGAAAATATAGCCGTAAAGCTAGAAACTATTTTGTCATCATAAAGAATACCTAAAAAAACTATTTTGTGGTGCTAAGGAAGGTAGCACTTAAATAAAAAAAGAGATTTCTGTATTAATGATAAAAATATTGATTGCTTATTTTACCAAATTAAAATTGTTCTTCAAGAAGTGCTTTAGTCACAAGAATCTATCGTGATACCAATCTAATAATGTATTTTAAAAGATGTTAAAACAGACAGTAACACATTTTCATTAGTCTAATGTCGCTCGAGATAAATTTGCTAATTTACTAGAAAGTTTAATCAAGAAAATCCAAGAGTGTGTTAGGAGATGAAAAACCAACTTTTACATGTCAGGAGGACTTAAAAAAAAACAAAAATTCGTTGTGCCTTTATACTTTCACTAAAACACTTTTTTACAACTAACTTTAAAGGAATAGATAACTATGGAAAAATTAATTAACTTGATTAAACCTTTTGGAGATTTCACACGAGAACTAAATGCATTCCGATACTGGTCACCCTGGAAAAGGTAATTAATAAATTTGATGCATTTTACGAATGCATTGGGAACAGTATTTCTGATTTAAATCAAGAAATGAGTCGCTGATTTTGACACTTGGAAAACGACAAATTACTGCTAATGCAACCTTGACTGATTCGAGGTAAATATTTAAATAATTCAAAAATTGTTCAAGGAAAGATCAGATCATCAAAAATATTTCAGATTTAATATGGAATGACGACTTGCCTTTTTTTTCAAAGCCAAAGGGTGTCAGGGTATCAGTCAATGTAAGTTAAACTTTTTTTCCAGTGCCAGTCTTTCAGAGAGGTCTGTATCATTAAGGGTAACTATGAAATTAAAGATGAATCTTAGAAAAAGCGAAAGAGAATCGGAAAATGTAAGTCTGAATCCTGTTGAAGTTTTGATTAAAAGAATATAAATAAATGTGTATTGGATAACCCTATTGAAAATAAAAAAGAAGCGTGAAAATTAATAGCAATAAATATAGTTTTCTTTCTCCTGTAGCATCATCATTTTCATTGTCAGGATTATCATTTTTTGTTCAATTAAAAGAGTAATAAAAAAATATATCAATCTTACCAGTCGTATCAATCTTTATCCATATATATATATTTCGTTTGCCAAATACATTTGCCAAACATTCGCATCGTTGAAATGTGAACGTTAAAATTTATGGGAATATTTGGGAAAGCGAATATTCGTTACATTACTACTAGGTAGTATTTTTAACAGTTGTTTTTTTTGTCATAAGATTTCTCTGTCCTGAACATACCAATAGAACAAGATACCTCCAGTACACCCAAATAGTGCTACTACAAAGTTAAAATAATATCTAATAAAATAATAATTCAGTGGTTCTTATTTAGTGGTAAAATTTATTTAGCAAATAATTTGATTTTCATTTATTATCTTTGACATCACAATGTTTGCATGCCTAACCTATGATAGACTAGCAGCGCCCCGCGGCTTCACCCGCCTAAGTCTCGATCCCATGGGAATATAGTTAATCCAGGTCTCTAGCTATCTACATACCAAGTTTCATCGCAATCGGTTCAGTGGTTTTTGCGTGAAAGAGTAACAAACATCCATCCATCCATAAAAACTTTCACATTTATAATACGTGGGCTACACTGAAAATTTCAGGAATCAAGGAAGTGACACAACATTACTATTTAAAAATGTATTTATTGCTTTTCGAAGTATTCTCCGCGAAATTTGACACATTTTCCATACGATGGAACCAATCATTGAAGCAACCATTCCATTCGGAAGTTGGGGTCCCCAAAATGGCCGTTTTGTAGGCGTCCACAGCTTCTTCAGGTGATGAAAATCTCTGACCACGCAATTTATTCTTTATTTTAGGGAAAGTATCGAAATCATTAGGGCTTAGGTCGGGACTGTACGGCGGATGGTCTAATAATTCTATGTTTTCTTGCTCTAAAAACTCTTTTGTTCTGTGCGCGGTGTGAGAACTCGCATTGTCGTGGTGGAGGATGATGCGGCGGTTGCAGTTCTCTTTACGGAGTTCGGAAACGACCTGTGGGAAACAAATGCTAGCATACCATTCTGCATTAACCGTTCTTTGTCCCTCAAGAAGAATAGTCGCAACATGGCCCGGTTTTGGAGACAAACGTGGCCACCATTTTTTTTGCAACACTCTGTGAACGAACAGTTTTAGTTGGCTTTAACTCATTTTCGAACACCCAAACTCGTGACTGGTTTTTTGTTTCGGGTTCGTACGCGTATATCCAGGATTCGTCACCTGATGCAATGTTGTATACAGCATTTGAGGATCCTGCGTGGAATCTTTCGAGAGTTCTGACGCACCAAGTAACGCGAGCCGCTTTTTGCTCTTCACAGAGCAAATGCGGTATCCATCGGGAAAACAACGTTTTTACACCTAATTGTTGTAACGACCTTGACGGAGATCATCACTGAGCTTGACACGTCCACGTTGAAATTCAGCAAACCAGCGATAAATTGTGGTTTTGGATGGGGCTTCATCACCAAATGCAGAAAGCATCCGGTCAACACACTGTGTTTGTGTTAAACCGCTTCGAAAGTCATAATAAATCATCGCCCTTGAATTTTCTCGAGTCAATTCCATTTTCTCAACGACTAAACAAGTTTGAGAAGACCTTGTGAGAAGATCGAGAATCTTTTTTTAAATAAATAAATGGTATTCGATTTTTAAAACCAAGGAGTTTTCAATTAAAAAGATTTTAAAATGATAGAAATAGTGGAAATATTCCATTCGATACTTTTAGTGCAGCCTATGTATTAGTGGGATAAGCGGGATTGTAGAGGGACCAAAAACAACTTTCTTGATAACACCATCCTTTTCTACCCATTACCTACTTTCTGTGCAAATAAATAAATAGCCTATTCTATTATAATAGAGCTTATAAACGTATTTTAAAGCCGGATGGTCTAAATGTAGTTTTTAGAACGAAACCTGTGGTCCTTAGACCATTTAGCCTACATGTTTAATTGTCTAAACAATGTCAATGTCAATCACTTGAAGCGATTAATAAAATATATTGATAACATCAACAAACCCACAAACCAAAAGTTGAAGTTGATAACATCAAATAAAAGGATATTTTTTCTTGTGTATATCAGGGCCCTGCCTACCTATAAACTAAGCTTTACAACTCCTTTTTGTCTGTGGCGATACGAACCGTGAGCCATATGAGAAAGAAAAACAAAAAAATTACAACTCATTTGCAGAGAATAGAACTTACGCCAAAAACACCCAGAGTCAAAGAGTATACAAACACTACGCCCAGAGTCAGTACTTTCTTGGAGATATACAAGTGTCTATGTCTCTTGTGCAGGTCGAACAAACAAACTCAATTATTCACTTTTAATACAATATTCAATAACATTTACAAATATTTTTAAAATATCGATGTATAAAGAGAATTATGATGTATATTTAAATAAGTTTACTTTTCATACGATATGCAAATAAGCAAATAGCGGTAGTAAGTAAATATAACTTTCAGATACTTTTTATACCGAGATAATATTTATTTTGTTATAATAAATAAGTATTATCTTAGGGTTCCGTTCCTCAAAAGGGAACAGAAACCCTTATAGGATCACTTTGTTGTCTGTCCGTCGAGACTCTTTTTCACACGAATGCGTGGAGGTATCAAGTAGAAATTTACTTCAAATACTTATGTCTGCGGTCTCTTATAGCAGTAAAATCAAGCCTTTAAGTCAAGACAATGAAAAGATACGGCCATTTGAGCCTTATATTTCAACCAATTTTAACATTTCGCAGGTAAATCAGAATCTGCGACAAGGTAAAGGGGAGACGGACCGGGCGCCGGAGAGCGCTTAACGGTCTTATGCTTCCATGCTATGTAGTGGTTGAGTGGTAATCCTTATATATATATATATATATATCTCACAGTACAAGTAAAGAAAAAAATGTCAAAGGCGTTTATTTACTGTTAAATCACGTAAAAATATTCTTTCGATTACAAACTTATATTTCGCGCTTGGAAATTTGACTATGTGGGATATACTCGCGATCTAATGGAGGGTATATTTAGAATGGCAAAGTTCAGAGTGTCTTTCAAACATAGTCGTGAAAAGGGTCAAAAATCTTCGAGAGTTGATTCAGGAATCGATTAACTTACAAGTTTATACGGAACCCTCGGTTTCTGTGCGCTCGGTCAGATTCGCACTTGTCCAGTTTTTTTTTGTGATACTGAGGAGCGAAGAGGTTATATCTTACGATATGATAGAAATGGACTTAATTCTAGCACAAATACAAACACGTACGTATCAACTGCCTGTTGGCCTAGTGGTCAGTGACCCTGACTGCTACGCCATAGGTCGTGGTTTTGATTCCCACCCGAGTTGGATGTTGTTTTGTATGTTTGTAAGATCCCCCGCGACACAGGAGTCATTCCTAATGCGGGAGTTGTCTTTTTAAGAAAAAAAAAAATACCTGTGGGAGATCACTTATTTTGGCAATGTTCAATTATTTTTATTAAACATGCGTTGTGAAACATTGGAAAAATAAACCTTCTCTTCCAACATGTTATTTTTGTGATTATTTCTTTTGAATCCTACTTTTGGATCTTAATTTTGTATTTTTTGATCCAATTAATGTATTTTTTAAATTTTCGTTGAATTCCAATTTGTAGAAACCCAAATGATTCGATGTTGTTATCGTAGGATTTTATCGTGACTGTTAATATATAACTTTACACCTACATAGTTCCTGAAAAGTACTCGTAGTATAAAAAATAGAGTTTGAAATGTGGACCAAAATTGACCCACATGTGAAATTTGAAATTGGAACCTGACTCTTGTTTAAAGATTTAAAAATAAAGATACATTTAAAAAAAAAATAGGCTTCTTAAAAATCTGTAATCTTTTAATAGTAAATTAATAATATAATGCCATCGCAATTAGATAATAGGATTACAATATATAATAGTATGGCATGCAAAAGTAAATTTTACTCATTTTTTGTACCTTCCTATCAGAAGCTATCTCCTTGATTTTGACAGTTTTATTTCACACGGTCTGTTAACGTTTTCTAGATTTTTTTCACTACTTACGTTTTTAACATTTATATTCTGAACTTACTTATCAATCAACATTACTTGCATTCAGCTCCATCCCCAATCCATGACAGACACCAACTACTCAAGTGTACTGTCATTATTGATTTTTAATTCATTGGAAAGAGTCCAACCTCAGAACGTGAGCTCACATCGCTGTCCCTCCGTTTTTTGTTCTACCAAAAACCAATCTCACCAATCTCATGTCCCAGCTACATGAAGGAAAGACGGACCTTCCTATGGATATCCAGTGCAAAAGCATCACCCACGTGTTACTATTTTTCAACAGGATTTTCATTCGCGTTTGCTAAAGAAGTCATAGATCGTTATGTTAATGGACTGAAAAAAAACTTTTAACATCAGATACGCTGCAATAGAATGTATATCTAAGATTTTTACAGCGCCATCTCTCGACGAAACCTTGTTCAAAATAAGTATTATTTCAAAGTTCGATTTTTCAATCGTCAGTTATTTTTAAATTGAGAAAACCTTTTGATGTAATGCCACAAAATTATGACAAAGTATAAAATTATACCTTAGTTATACTCATAATTAACTGGCCATTGTAAAACCAGCCTTGAGCATAAGTAATTAAAGTTAGTATTCTATAGTTATAACACTATAGATATAGCTCGCCCGCTTCACAAGGGATAATTAAACAATCTAGTAAATATAAACACTAGGTTAGAATCTAGAACATGCTCTAAACCCTAGTATCTAAACATGAGGTCGAAATGCAGAAACAATTTATGAAATTATTCAAATGATTTAATAAAGAGTAAAGTTATGACTAAGACTATGAACACTATAATGAAGATAAGGTACTAAAAACTTGAAATAAAATATTAAAAACAGAATTTCTTTCTAATCGCGAAGAACATTTTAATCGCGGTTTTTATAAACCTCTCACCAGCCATTGGGGTGACTTGCCTGACTTTCATGAACCATTAAACCATTTTTATAAATCAGTTAAGAGTAGTAAATATTCGATTTTTTTTTTCAATTAATTGTTTAAAGATGATAATCTATATTTATAACACTAAATCCCTATTTCCCTTGATCACGGCATCACGCGTGAACGGCTGGACCGATTTTGCTAATTCTTTTTTTTGTGTTTGTTATTGTCAGGAGAAGGTTCACATGAAAAAAAAATTAAGAAAGTTGCGCGGAAAATTAGTTAATTTAAGAAAACTTAACGACCATATTAACTTTTCTAATGTAACCTCAGCATTTTTGACATAACTGTCAGTAGTTTGACAGTTGGCGCGATTGACAGAACGCGCGCTACAAATTATACAAATTCGAATTCAATATTCATAGTTTAGCCAGGATAACGTCTGTCGGGTCAGCTAGCATATCATAATAATACTACAGATTACTAAAAGAAAAATGAAACTATCTTACTTAAATATTTTTAATCAAAAGTTATTATATTTATTCTTGTCTATGCTGTCTAACCACAATAGAATCTCTGTCGTGATATCTGTCTGATAATCTGAGGAAAGACTTGGCCAAATTTTACTTTCCTTATAACGCAGAGTTATTTAGGTCTATTCTTATATATTATTTTACATTATTTTAAATATTGTATGTAATTTATTGTTTACAAGACCCGGTCCTCGATTACGCGTGACGATGGCTGTCAACTAATCAAAATGTGGTTTTTATGCAGTTAGACGTTAATCTTTTCGATACAATACGAAACTCAATCAATATATTATTATATCCTTTTTACATACAAAAATTGCAGAAAGCCCAGTTAAAAGCAATTTAGAAGATCATAGATACCATGGCTGCAAACAATTTATTAAAGACTAGCAGCGCCCCGCGGTTTCACCCGCGTAAGTTACAAGCCCGTGGGAATATCGGAATAAAAAGTAGCCTATGTGTTAATCCAGGTCTCCAGCTATCTACATACCAAGTTTCATCGCAAGCGGTTCAGTGGTTTTTGAGTGAAAGAGTAACAAACATCCATCCATCCATCCAAACTTTCACATTTATAATATTACTGGGATTCAAGTGTTGAAGATCAAACACTGTGTATCCCCAAGTCAAGATTAAAGTACAAATGGGATTTTTTTCTATTAGAGACCGTTAACTCCTGTTATGTACTGGAGTTGAGCCCGGACAATAACCTTAAGCCAACCGCTATTACTCGAATCTGAAACGTATCACAGAAAGCTTTGGCTTGTTTACAATACAAGTGCGATTGTATTGTAAAGGATTTTTCTCAACATACTATCTCACTTATATCTTCACAAAGACTTAGATAGAAATTTTCTTGGCATTTATTATTTGTAAGAATGTTGGGAGTTTGCATCTACCTACATATAGGCTCCCACCCATAGACACTTGTAACTCAAGAGTCATAAGTGGTTTAAGTTCTAGTTTAAGGTGCGTGTAGGAAAAGGGAGGGAGAGTGAGAGAGGAGGTTAGGGTCGCCGGTAACCTCACCTGTTCTAATTGGAGTAGAAATATCTGATAATTTATTTTGCGAGTCAGGATGTTTTTAAAGTGAAAACTTCTTTAGGCACGTTTGTGCACTTTTGCTATGGGGAAAAAGCACTGAACTCGTGACCGTCACGCTAATTATAAATATATAGATCCAGTAGAGGACGCTAATCTAAACATTGAGTTCTGTCAGCTCCTTATAAATTAATGTCACCAACTTGTTAATATGACGTAAAACGTCATACGTTTCGTTTAAGTTTTCACGTCTATCGGCAGTCCCATGACTGCCTATTTTTTTTTTGCACGATATTTTTCATACTAAATAATTATAAAAGTAATGACTAATACCTGTCAACATTATTGCAAACATCTTAAAATATTGGTATGAAAATCAACAACAACAATGTACGTTGGGCAGGGGCCTTGTCTCGTCAATAAAAACTGAGCAGTGGTTCAAAAACATTGACCTAACATGAAAGTCTCACTCACTTTAACCGAACGTCAAAAATCCCTTTAACGATTAGAAAAGGGCTGATCTTCCAACGGCTGAACATATTTTCTTAAATTATAGCTAAGAACACTCTCAATTAAGTCTCAATTAACTCTCAATTAATTTTCGTAAAAAGGAATCCAAAGTTTTCGCTTCACGTATTAATATATAGATTTTCGTAAAAAGGGATCCAAAGTTTTCGCTTCACGTATTAATATATAGATTTTCGTAAAAAGGGATCCAAAGTTTTCGCTTCACGTATTAATATATAGATTATCTTCATTACATCATTACTGGCTTTTTCCCGCGGCTTTGCTTACTTTTTAGTTAATTTTCAATCCCTCAAGAACAATATGTTTTTATGGATGAAACCTACCCTAAGTAATTTTTTTGTACCCTTGATAATGTTTATTTATACATAATTTCATGACTGCGTTGCGTATTTAAGGTGTAAAAGCATAACAAAAAATCAAAACATTCGCTTTATACTTCGTTCGATTTGTGCATTATTCAGTTTCCGGAGTATATTTTATAATATTTCTTTATCGTATCATTTACAGAAATCTTAAACAACGTACTTCCAATGCAATTAAACTTTTATTCGTTCTGTAAAAGTTTCGCGTATTTTCCTGCAAGAAGACGACGGTTATAACTAACTAAATCACATCGTTAGTCTCGTGCGACTAAAGTTTATGTGGTCCGACCGAATCGGTGAGCTGAACTGAACTTTCCGATTTTTATAGATAACCTAGATATTATTGAATGTTATTTAACGCTTTACAAATAAAAAAATACGTAACTAATTACCAAAACTGCAATTTCTTTTTTTTTTGGCGGAAACCGGATATTACTGGATCTAAACCGGATTCCAAGATTAACGAGCTGAATAGGTTTTATATCGTGTTGCCGGGATTCACTGCGATTTCTTTTCTTGATATATAATAATACTAGCAGCGCCTCGCGGTTTTACCCGCGTAAGTCCCGGTCCCGTGGGAATATCGGGATAAAAAGTAGCCTATTTGTTAATCCAGGTCTCCAGCTATCTACATATCAAGTTTCATCGGAATCGGTTCAGTAGTTTTGGCGTGAAAGAGTAACAAACATCCATCCATCCAGCCATCCATCCAAACTTTTACGTTGAAAATATTAGTGGGATATGATGATAAGACCCAATGATAGACACCGAGTGGTTTTAGATACTTCGGTTAGGCGATGAGAGGTTTAAACGCATAAAAATGACCTTATATCGTAATAGTAGTGACTGGATATCATCTATAAAATCGATACAATCGATTGTATCAACTATACTGTATCAAAAGTCACAGTTGAAATCTCTAGATACCAGATTAGGTAACATATTAATTTCCAACTACGATAAATTTCCTGTCGACAAGTATGTAAATGTTAGCATATCTGTAAGATTTAAGTCCCTCGTGGCTCATGGCTTAAGTGAGGGTATACGAACTAAGGTACTGTTTGTTTTGTACAGCTTGCTTCGGAGATTTTAAGCGCAATATTATCGGAGTATTTAGGCTCTTAAGACATAAACCATTTATGTACCAGGTTTTTAACCCCCGACTCAAAAAGGAGTTGTTATTAGTTTACTGTGTTGTCTGTCATTGGCTAGTCAAAGTCAATTAATATCTTTAATTCATTGAATTCTTTGAAAATTGCTTAAAATAGTTTTTTTTTTTAAATAATAATTATAGATCAACACAATGTCGCACAAATATATTTTGATTTGTTAAAAATAAAATGATGATTCATTGTTATGACAATAAATAATAAATAATACCGTGTTGCAAATAGATAAGATCGCTATTTGCCAGTATCTGGTTTATTACAACTCCTAAACGGATAGACCAATTTTGATTATGTATTTTTTGTTTGGAAGGTGACTTAATCGAGAGTGTTCTTAGCTATAATTTAAGAAAATCTGTTAAGTCGTTCGAAGATCATCAGCCCTTTTTTAATCGTTGAAGGGATTTTTGAGGTTCGGTTAAAGTGAGTGAGGCTTTCATGTTAGGTCAATGTTCTTGAACCACTGCTTAGTTTTTATTATACTTTAAACTAGCTTTTGTCCGTGGATTCCCTAGCGTAAAAGTTATTTTTCTATCCCTCGGGACCAGTACTTTTCTCTGGATAAAATGTCCCTACTCTATGTCATTAGGGTACGTGACCCCGGCCTCTGCGAGCTACTGCAGTCTCAGTCTCGTTCCTCATCCGAGACTTGCAGTATCCCTCACCCTAGGTTTCTCGCTCTACTCATTTTTTTTCCTTGTACAAAATTACCTTCTTCCGTCTTTCCTCTCCTCTCCTTTCTTCTCGTTCTTAAAAGGACTACATTCCCAAGAAGGGTTGGCGTCAGGTAGGCGGCCTACCATTAAAGAAACCATTTGCAATGCATTGCATTTACACATTGCGCTGACCATTGAAAAAGTTTAATAAAAAAATATTTAAAATAACTATAAATTTAAAATTTAAAACACCCCCGACTTGAAAATCCATTCAACGATTACAAAATGCCTTACATCATTTTGGAAAAGAGCTGATACTCTTACACTGCTTGACCGATATTAACCAAACATAGCTAAGAACTACTGCAAGGAAACTGGCTTTCAAATGAAAAAACCGCATCGAAATCGGTCCATCCGTTTGAGAGCTACGATACCACAGATAGACACACACACACACACACATCTACGTCAAATTTATAACGCCCCGTCGTTTTTGCGTCGGGGGTTAAAAAAGCTTTTAAATGGCAACCTTTAAGTCATCGTGAATGGTCATGAGAATCAAACGTGTGTGCCAAATTTCAGCACGCTAGCAGTGGAAGTGGGTGAAATATTGATTGCATAATTCCAGGACATACATACACGTGAAGTTAAATTGGGACACTGGCCGGAAGATGATGATGATGATAATGATTGGTTGAGCAGTTAAGGCATGACAAACGTAACAGACAAACAAACTCATATTCGCATTTACAGTATCAGTTAAGATTACCAACATTTAAACAAACAAATATATTTCCATTAACCTAAAGCTGTAGATACTTCCGACACACAAAAAGAGCGATAATCGTGCCACATTTACCGCGATGGGCTTATCTTTGTCACGGTATATCACAATCGGGCCGACTCATCACCCCATGAATAATTTTAATGTTCTACATTTATCATTATGTCCTGGTTTTTTAGCATGATAATAAAGCATTTTGTCACTACATATTATAAATTATTATCTGTCTGTTCGTGATAAACTCAAAAACTACTGAACGGATTTTCATACGATTCACGATGAGGAAGGTTTAGGTATATAATTTGTTAAAGTTTAGTGTAAATTGGTTGAAATGTGACGATGATTGTTGGAGATGTTTCTGCTACCCGTGCGAAGCCGGGGCAGCTTGCTAGTAATGGTATAAAGTTTATAATAAGTTTTATTAACCAAAAATTTCTTTTCAACAATTACAGGGTCGTATAGAGTAGGTAACTAAATAGAAAACAATCGTTTATAAAAGGCCGTACGCACCTTCGTGCCTGACGTACGTCCCGCCAAGGTCACGCACGATGCACGATGCAAAACGATCGTGCGTAGTCTTGACGTACGTCAGTACGTACAAATTTCCTACAACAATTTTACCTTTTTTAGACTCAAAATTATTATTTTCTACAAAAATCATCATAAAGGTTGAAAATCATGCAATTAGGTCCTAAATAGTGGCTAGGCCCGGTAGAGAAAATGTCAGAGTTCTGTATATTTATCAGCAGAAATAAAATACATAATTTAAGTAAATCAATAATGAACTAATAATAATTAATTTGGGATTTATCCAACCTTGACATATTTTTTATAAATACAATTGATTTAGGATACAAAAAAAAAACTTTTAATAAAAACCATGAAGAAAAGATCTTACTTTCTAGTGTCTATGTTCAAAAAAAAACAACGCATCTATACTTGTGCGCCAAAATTTAAAAAAAAAAATGAGATGTGTCAAGGGACACCCGGGTGGAACGAAGTTCCTTTCGATTAATTAGTGAAGGAATTGTAATAAAATTTTATTTCTTTTACTATAGCAAAAAGTGTCCTTACAACTTTTGGTCTTAATTTTTTCCGTCTAGCCCCCTTTCGCAACGCGCCATAAAGAACTTCGTTCCAAAAGTTTCTAATTCATTTGTCATCTTAAAATATAAATTTTGAAAATCAGTAATTGTCAATGAATTGCCTATCACCTGCTAAAACGCACAACATCGCTACCAGTCTTCTTGAACTCCATATTAAAAGCAGGATATTATATCCTCAATTGGGATAAATCATCACAAACGGTACTTTAGTATTCACGGCCATTTTGCGACAACTTTCTTACCAACCGGAGGAAAGAGATACGATCCATTCCCTGACCGGCCAATCACAACACCGTTAACTAAATTACAGCCAACTGTTTGCGAAACAGAACTACACCCCTATTCGTACTGTTATTTACACACCCGTACATTATTTACCTTCCCTAAAAGCTGAAACACTAAATTAATAGCTCCACTGCTGAGGTAAGTTGTAAGGCGTATTAATGGCGGCACACACGAACTTTACCGCATCGGTCTCTTGAGGATTTCGAGAACTGAATGTTAGATTATATAGATCAACTTGGAAGTTTGCTTTATCTTAACTAGATATTAAATAGAAACAGGTGACTCAGCGTGTTGTATGTTTATGTAATCTATACATATAATCATGTTAAAAACGTATTTAATAGAAAAAAAATTATATACATGTAACTCGATAGATGGCGTTGTCCCAAAAAAGTATCTACTTGTTAAGAAACGAAAAAGTTTTTATTAATATCGACTGATTAAACACTCCATATTATAGGAACCCTCTTAAAATCTTTGATTACTTACAACGTATATATTTTTGAATACTAAAGCATTTTCTAAGACATATCTCTTTTCTTTACGTAATTAATAGATTTACCCTCACGTTAATTTGCATCGCTAATCACCATTCACTAACTCTTATCTCTTAAAACCCCACATTATCTCTCTCGTAAGTATGGGCCATATCCACGCTCTTGTCAATAATTTCTTGTTCTCAAAGATTGGGACCCTAAAGTCTCGATGTACCCGTTTTTATGGTCACATCAAGGGACTTAGAGGGTGTAAATGGGCTTCGGAAACGTATTTAGATAAAGGACTGGTATTGGTGTGGCTGAAAACAGATATGGAAATTTCCTATACAAATGGTGCACCATTTGATTTTATTAGCGTTCTGTTGGGGGAGATTACGCTTTGGTGAAGGTTGATATGGCTTCTATGTACATAATTTAAATTAATTTAACCTTCTGGCTCTAGAAAACACTTTAAACAATTTCAAGAATATCTGAGCAGTTTTATAGGGTTCCGTTTCTCAAGAGGAAAAAAAACCCTTTTAGGATCACTTCGTTGTCATAATAATTCTTATGAATCCGTGGAGGTCTTAAGTTGGAATAACCATTAAATGTATAAGTTTGCAGTCCCATGAAGCTGTAAAATAATTTAGCTTCTAAGTCAACGCAATCAGAAGATACGGCAGTTCAAGACTTATATAAAGATCTGTATTAAAATTGATACTTTCCATCGACTTATAATCACGAACTAAGGTCTCACAGCATAATTAAAGGAAAAAAATCGCAAAGCCGTTAATATGTTTTTAAATAACATTTTTTTTTTGCGTTTTTTCATTATTAACTTATATTTTGCGCTTGGAAAATTCAACGAGTCGTAAATTGATGTATGGAGGAGTATTTTTAGAACGGCTAAGTTAAGTTTGTCTTGCAATAAAACGGGCAAAAATCTTCGAGAATCGATTCCCGAGATGGACAAACTATCTACATACAAGTTTGTACGGAACCTCACAGAAGTTTGTCAGACTCTCACTTGTTTAAAAAAAACTGTCTTTCGGTAGACAGTTGTTGCGTTGTTAAATATTTTTTTTTTTTTTAAAAGTACTCGCGAAAGTCGGAGGGCGTGTACCACTGAGCTATTCAGCCTGTGACACCAAAAGAACACAAAGAAGGCGTGAAATAAAAAAAATCATTAGCCTAATTTCACCAGTCATTTGTCACCTAATCAGTAACTGCTATTTATTAAGTGGCCCTTTTTAGAGTTCCGTAGTTCTATCATGCACAACTCTTATAGTTTCGTCATCTCCATCTGTCTGTCCGTCCGTTAGCTTTGAGACTTTTAGTACTATAAAGTTGGAATTTTGTATGAGTATATATATTAAACACGCCTACGAAGTGGCAAAACAAAAATGAAAAAATGTTTTGTACCTGCCCCGTAAACTGGGGACGATTTCTTTTCTCGTCTATCCCATGTTGTGGAGTATCGTTGGATAGGTCTTTTAAAAACATTGAGGAGGTGTCCAGACTATTTCTTGATTCAATGAACCGATTTCTAATTATTAAATTTTAAAATGCTAATTGTTGTTAGAGTCAAACTACCAACTAAACTGTTCACTTGAAAAATCTGGTAAATTTCATGATGGTAGTAAATATAACGGTTTTGGAAGGAAAAGTATCACGGCTAAGTTAGCTCTGTTAGTTTGAGAGTAATAGTCGATCAACTAATAAAATGTACCGTTTTGGAAAATTTCCTGTAAAATACAAAATCCTTGATGTGATTAGCGTGAACAAATTGTGAGCATAGACAAGCCTATGTCACTCGATGTACTTGACCTTATACGCAGTCTCGCGCAGTGGGTTGCCGACAGCTGGATCGCGCGCACATGCTTTTATTTTTAAAGTACAAATACGTAATTCGATATCGTATTGATATATTCTTTAAATACTGTAAAGTTCGTTGTGAAAATTGACATGGTTTTTATGTGTAGTATAAGAATATAGATAAAGTAAGAGAAAAAAAAAGCCCGGCAACGCTATTTGTTATTAAAAAAATGAACCTTTTTACCCTACGAGTATATGCCCTTGATTCCCTCAAATTATTCATTAAACTATTTGTAACATTTAGAATATGTTCCACCAAACAGTGTAATAATCGACATTATAGAAAAGGGAAGAAATTAAGACAGAAGTTTATTAATCTTTACATAAAAATAAAACATGTGGGACTTGTATAGTAAAGCATTGGAAATTAAAAATAAGCGTTTAGTACTTAATTTACATAACAATTGTAATTATTTTTATTGAAGAAGTAACCTTACACACATATAAAAACCCGGAAAGAGTAGGCAATTAAAAGGGTATGTATAGATATTTTTGTAGGGAGTGATTTATCTGTTACGTAGTAACTACTTAGTAATCTGTGGCATAGAGCAGCTAGCATACATTCAGAAAATTTTCAAATGTTAATCATTCTATGCAAGCAGTTATCTGGAGTTCACTCAATTCAGAATTGCAATGTTTGAAGACTTTGAAGCAACTCGCGACCTAATTCGGAATCTTTCGGGCATTTTCATTTCGTATTGTAGGCCACGACTGTGTCGCAAACAAATGTGCTCCTTATTCGAGTGTCATTGGGGCACAATTTGGTCCGTACAGTGGTATTATGTCATAGTTCTAGACGGTCTTTCTGAAGCCGATTACTGAATGATGACATGGACTGTATTGAATATCGATTTGTAATTTGTGGTTGACTATAATTTATAGATTTATAGAAAGTGGGACACAGTAAATTTGTTCGCAAATTGGAGTCTCCGGACTGGTGAAGCCACTCCATAAGACGTTTTTTCTGTTGGTTGTTGACTGCACGGACGGCGCAATGGTTTTAGTGGTCTCCTCGCCACTACGCCGCATTGAGTTTTGAGGGTTTAAATCCCACACGAGACAAAAATTTGTGTGATCCTCAAAAAGTTATCCCGAGTCTGGGTGTCCTTTGTGTCCGTTGTTTAAATGGTTGTGAAGCCTCGCGACACAGGAATATTCCTGATACGGGAGTTGTCTTTTAAAAATAAAAATTTGTAAGAATCATCAGTCATCATCAATCATCGGTCATCAGAACATAGCTTTGGGGAAGGGGGAAGGAGGGGGGTGGGGACTACTAACGCCTAACACCACTGATATTGCAGTTGTTTAACAGATGACGTGTATACTAAGAAAATATCAAAGTACACCCAGACTCAATTAGTTTTTTGAGAATCACAAAAACATTTGACTCATGTGGGGATTGATCCCACAATACTTGAGACAGTAACTATATGTTAAGTAAACTAATAGATTGAAAAAAAATGGGTTTATTATTTTAGAATATCATAGATTTTTTTTTCGGAATATATGATAAATAAACTCTTATATATAAAAATCAATGTCTGATTGTTCGTCTGTTATCCGCTGCCATACCGTTCGATCGATTGTCATGAATTTGATTGCATACACCTGTCACCCAGACAAACTGTTCGCACCGGATGACAAAAAACCGTGGGTGTTTTGCCCATGTGGTGGTTGTTTAAATATAATAATCTTTGTTTTTTTTTATCTAGAAGGTAGGTCTAACTTTTTTTTGTTGCAGCAACCTATGCACATCCATGTAGGCGAAACCGCGATTGTAAGCTAGTAACACATAAATAAAGACACTATCTTTCTTTCAAAATATAGTGTTCGAAAAAAAAAGTAGTTATTTATTAGATCATTTGCGGCTCTATCCACTGTTGCGTCACGGTTTCACATAAAACCCTAGCGGATATAGGACCGTCTCTCAGTTCTTACATTTTTTATCTTATATGTACGTTGGACGTAAACAAATTTATTTTTCAAGCTGCATAGATACTCCAACCTCTTTGGAACTGATAAAAAGATATTCTAACGTGGAGGTTTTACGAGCTCATGTTTTTTTTATTCGACGTTAAAAATTTCGTTCTCAAATCAACAGGATATTTTCAAAGCCACAAACCAAAAGTTGAAGTTGTACAGGATATTTTTGTGTGTTACACGATTACTAAATAGTTAAATATAAAAAAAAAGTGTGTGTGTACTTATGTACGCACGTAAGAAGTTATATTTTTATCTAGTTAAATAAAGTTTATTTAAATATCATAATAAATAATACATACCGTCAACTAGCCTCAAATTCTACAAACGTACTCAAAGTAATATGTAAAAACCATTTTTATCACTATCGTGAAGTTGGTAACTTTTTTGAAAAACTAAAATGTTGAAAATGACTAGCTAACTTCAGGGTGTCGGTTTTTCGTGGCGGTATGTGGGCGCGCGCATATTAAAAATTTACTCTCATCATTTTTCCATAACGCGCCAAAAGAGGTATAACTTAAAATATCCGTGTCAAGATCGTTCAATCCAATTTCCCTGGTGTTGCATACTACGAATTTTGATTTCCCTATTTGCCATGAGATTCTAAGATAGACTGTTTTCTTGTTATGACATTTATTAAAGGAAAACAAAAAAATTGCTTCGTGGCATACTAAACAAGTCCATAACAAAAGATTATTTTGATTAAGTCATTATGTGTACTACTAAAGAAATTTAAGCAAAATTATAAACAAATATAAAGGATTTTCTCTACATAAAAGGCGCGTATAATAATAAAAGAAAATGATTAATTACCTGCCAACGTAGGCAGCCATGTTAATTTATTCCGCTGAATACTACCGCCGGATTTATTTGGTAATTACACTCGAATCATACTCGTATGTAAGAAACGGCGGCAATTTTGTAACACGCTTTTTTGTTTATGGTCGAGAACTGTTGTTGTATAATGTAGTCATGGAAAAAATACAGGTGTAATAACTGCATATTTAAAGTAAGTCTATGGTGTGGTCTAGCAATCGAATGCAACGTGTGTAGTCTTTGTGTGTGTTGTTCTAGAACCAATAGTAAAAGGTTTGCTTACTTAGGGTCTTATTGAAGTGAAAACTTCTTTAGGCACGTTTGTGCACTTTTGCTATGGGGAAAAGCACTGAACTCGTGACCGTCACGCTAATTATAAATATATAGATCCAGTTGAGGACGCTAATCTAAACATTGAGTTCTGTCAGCTCCTTATAAATTAATGTCACCAACCTGCTAATGTGAGGTTTTAAGTTCGTCGTTTCGTTTAAGTTTTCACTTCTGTCGGCAGTCCCATGACTGCCTATGTTTATTCTACTAGCAACCCATCCCGGCTTCGCAAGGGTAGTAGAGACATCTTCAATATAATCATCATCATATTTCAACCAATTTACACAAAACCTTAACAAATTATACACCTAAACCTTCCTCATGAATCGCTCCATCTATTGGTGAAAACCGCATGAAAATTCGTTCAGTAGTTTTTCAGTTTATCGGGAATAGACAGACAGACAGACGCAGCCGGGGACTTTGTTTTATAAAATGTAGTGATGATTGACGTCTCCTGGGCCAATTTCTAGACTTCTTATTGCCTGTCAATTACTCCGTACTGCGACCAAGAATTTCCTAATGAGAAAACCCAATTGTGATTTGTCCGGTCCAAGATTGTACTTGATCCCAACTATAATAATAATAACTCCACACATCTCACACATGGCCGTCTGATCCCAAACTAGGCAGAGCCTGTACTATAACTAGTACTGTAACCAGACTGCTCATAAACATACTTATAAGTTTCTAAATACTAACGTATTATTGATAAATGACACCTAGACACAGAACAAATTATCGTGCTCATCACACAACAATTTGTCCTGGTTGGGAATCGAACCCACAACCTCTGGCATAGCAGTCAGGGTCACTTACCACTAGACTAATAGGCTAGTCAAATACTATAAATATGAGTGAACACTTATGCCACTGGAGCAACGAGGCAATCTTCAAAAATATTAAAGTGAAGTTTATCTTCATGAGACATGGTAGACATTCATATTTGGACTGCGTAAATATGATCATGTCTCTGAATTCCGAAAAAAGCTCAAATGGTTACATATCCGCCTTCGCCGGAACGCTCATTTTCTCTCTTTGCTATACAGTATACTGTTTAACCCTCATACACCTTCCTATTTAAAAGGACGATTTGAGTTCCTTCACGATACTCATACGAAGTTATTACGATCATCAGAAAATTTGATATTAAAAGTGCCAGCGCATTCGACAACTTTCATTGATAAATCATTTATGGTTCTGCCCGTTCGTTTGTGGAAAGAACTACCGGTACAAATTCGGCAAGCTGAAACTCTTACAGCCTTTAAAAATTTGGTCAAACAACATTATCTGTCACTATAATAATATTATTCTATTTTTTACCATAACTAAGATCTAAATTGCTGTCTATAATACTACATTATCTCCACTAAGTAACTGTATATGTGTATGAATGTGTATGTATATAAGTATTTATCAATTTTTCGAATAGTACGCCATCAACTACTATGTATTTATTAAATAATTTTGATATTATCTCCATCCTAAGGTTGTCTGGTAGAGATCGCTTTTAGCGATAAGACCGCCCATTGTACTCTGGTTTGTAAGATAATAATTTTTTCAACTGTTTTTATCAATGGTGTACAATAAAGAATATTCTATCTATCTATCTAGTAGGGTAACGCCGAATTGTTGTTCAAAGTACAGTTAGCAACGATAATCACAGAGCACATACCGATAAAGATTTCTTGAACTAAAACAAATAAAATAAAAACGCGTGAGGTGTCTTTAGGACACCGGTTGGAACGAAGTTCCTTTCGCTATATATAAATATATTAAATGGATTGAATAAACTGTATTAAAATATTGTAAATGTTATAAAAACTCCAAAATTAAAATACGCCATCTGTGAAAGTTCCATAACATCAAATTACATTAGTATCCCGCATAATCCACAGATGGCTATCATAAAAAAATCAACTCACTCACGGTCAGCATTTTTCGTTGCGCTAACACTTTTTTCCGCCTAGCCCCCATCCGCCGAGCGGCTGAAGTGTTCCAAAATTTTGTTTAGGAGGCTTTAATTTCGAATGTTCAGTTTCTCTGTCTATCACACATTAATGGTGATATGTTGGCAAAAGAAGAAAAAACAGCAACTTCGAGTACGTGTTAGGTGCACGACATAGTCGTTCTGGGAATAAAAATATAGTAAACGCCAGTTGAAGTATTTTTCATAAATATTTCAACTCTCTACCATTACTACGTTTAAGGAAGTCAGGTGGGCCGCGTTTTAATAATACATCAGTAAGGTGTGCGCAAGTGCGACATTTGTCACCGTCTGTCAACACACTGCGAGAATGCATATTATTTTACCATCGATTTCTTGACTACAAATATTTTCAAGGAACTGTATCCACACTTCAACAGACTAAGGATTACGAATGTTCAACCGTTTTTATTTTAAGCTGGCTGTTGTCGGCGACGTCGTTCGCGTGGAAATTCAAATTTATCCCACGGGAATCTTTTTCCAGGATAAAAAGTAGCCTATGTCCTTGCCCAGGATATAATCTATCCCCTTTCCAAATTGCATTATGATCCGTTCAGCCGTGTTACTTTCGCATTTATAATATTGGTATGGATTATTTTACTTTGCGTTTAAAAAAAAATCTAAATTCAAATCATTCGATCAACATAGTAATGGGCTGTAGAAAAGCCACTACTCGTCTTTGGTTCATAAAGACGATGACAATAAGGATAAAATTCAACGAATTGCCAAAGACATAGAAAATAAACCGAACTCAATCAAAGATCTGCTTACAATTACTTACAAAGTTTAAATGCACAATCCGCTGGTGAGCATCTTTGACACTTGTTTCGCCTCTACACGAGGCATCATCAGGAACAGTTCGAATTTTTTGTTGAGGTTAACATACCTTTGACTGCTGTCATTGTTGTGGTTAATAAACCTATAGTGACTGGTAGATTTTCCTGCCTCAGTTACTGTTTAACGGTGGATTCAATTAATTAATTAAAATTAAAGAATTTAAAGGTTAATAATGTTAAAAATATGATCATTTTTCACTCCAGCGGACTCCGTCTAGCTGATGGCTCTTGTCGCTTGGATATAAATTTAATTATTCGACGGAATTCTGTAGATTGCAACGAAAATTTAATTCACGCCTCATCTAAATTGTAACGGAGGATTTATATTATCGCTTGTTTTATCACTATATACAATATACGAAACTATAATCCCACTAATATTATAAATGTGAAAGTTTGGATGGATGTTTGTTACTCTTTCACGCAAAAACCACTGAACCGATTGCGATGAAACTTGGTGTGTAGATAGCTGAAGACCTGGATTAAAGCATAGGCTACTTTTTAGCCTGATTTTTGGATGGGATTGGGACTTATGCGGGTGAAACCGCGGGGTGCTGCTAGTATCTAATATTTTCTCTAATTAAAGATTTAATACATTTTTGAACTGTATACCTATGAGTTCATAATATTATATACATGCGGTGTTAACCTTTAATTAATTGTTACACTTATGTAAGTAAATAATTGTAAGGTGCAATGTAAACAATTGTTTGTTAACCATAAATAAATAAATGTAAAGAAGCTATGCCTGCCACACTTCTTACCATTGAATTTGTTATATGAATATTTACTATGTTAGTCATTTATAAACATAACAACACAAATAAACATAAAAGAATTTTGTTCGTTTTTCTATAAACAATAGAAAATAAGGTTGTGGCGATGATGCAAACTACGTAATAAGCATTAATCCTGCATCGCGCAATATAAGTTTTTTCCCTAATAAGAATAAAATCAACTGTTGGGCCGCGGTCCGGCTAGTATGACAACCAAGGTTTTCAGTTGATACTCATTTTATATTGGACTTTATTTGGAACATAACCGTTTCTCCACAATTAAAGTAATTAATAATATAAGTAATATATATATATAAGATAGACATATACATCATCAATTTTACTTAACATCTGACAAGTCTAACAACCCCAAAGGGCATTTTTCACGTGTCTCAAATATTTAAAACGTAATCAATTTTTTTTTATATATATATACATATTCGCTCAGTATTTTTATCATCCCAAAACCGTATAACGCATTTCAAATGATCCCACTTTAGCCGGTATTTATTCGCTCAAACAAATGTGGTACATTTAAATTTAAACTCACACGCTGAAAGGAAGTGAGGTGGGCCGCGCGGCCGCGCTTTAATAATAAACCGGTAAGGTGTGAGCATGAGCAAGTGCGACATTTGTCGATATCTGTCAACACACTGCGAGAATGCATATTGTTTATATTTTCAAGGTACTGTATCTACACATCAACAAACTTAGAATTAGGAATGTTCAACTCTTTTTTATTTTAAAATTGTTTTACTTCGCGTTTAAACAAAAACATATGCGCGTTGAAGCTATAAATATTATAAACTGGTCAAAGTGTTCATGTATTAGGTATTGGGATGGTTAATAAGATATGAATCTGAACGAATAAATCACAAAAGAAAGGTTGTCAATTGACTATAGATTGCAAACGTAGCCACAGAATGAATATGAACAGATTTTCCGAAAGCGGTGCTCGAATTTTGAAATTGTATTGTGGACTTGTTGGTATAGCTACAACTGTCAAAATTGACATGAGAATAAATTTAAAAATGGAATGCTACATAATTTAATAGCGTGTAGAAATCGTTAAAATTTACTATCAAATCCAGTGTTGTGTTATACAGTACCACGTACTTAAAATCTTCGGGTTATGCTAACAAACTACATACAAGGAGATATGAATCTGAAAGAATAAATCCTAAGAGCAATAATTAATAAATCAGTGTAGAATGGTTGTCAATCGACGACCACAGATTGCAACCGTAGCCACAGAATATGGTTAAAGTTTATAATCAAACTCCGTGTTCTGTTATGCAATACCACCTACTTAAAAGCTTCAGTCTAAGAAACTACAGACAATTGCCACTCTTTAGACAACCCATAACTCGTGTATGTCAAACTTTGTCCACCAGGATACGTCCCATATCACATTGTCACCAAATATCCTTTAAAATAAAAAAGTGTGTCAATTTCACTAACACAACTTGCTTTATTTCATTTCAAACTTCTAATGAAAAGCGCTTTAATACTTCCACAGAGAAAGCTTACCTATAATCGATTTATAATTAGGTATAAACGCATCTGCGTGTTAAATAAAAAAAAACGCGACAAAACTTTCAACCCCATCACCTGGATAATTCGCAATCCACCACTGTGCGGTTCTCCAGAAATTTTTTGCCTTGCACAACCAATCTCTGGAACAAATTGTCGCCTGCGGTATTTCCGGACAGATACGACCTTCAAACCTTCAAGAAAAGATCGTACTCCCATCTCAAAGGCCGGCAACGCACTTGTGACTCTTGAGTTGCAGGTGTCCATGGGCGACGGTAGCCACTTACCATCAGGTGATCCGTCTGCTCGTTTGCCCCTACATTTTTTTACATTTATACAAAAGATATGAGACTGTATTTCGCGTAAGTTATAAGGTATGCTAAAACAGCCAACAGGCTTATCTTCTTTTCATAATGGAACCACTAAATGTTTCTAGGTGTTAAAATGTAGTTAAGTATAATAATAGGTATGCTTATTTTCCAGTGGTGGTAAATTTACTTTAAGCAAATTTCATTTGCATTTAACTCAGTGGTATAATATTCCGTAGTGAGCTTATACCGCATTCTTTTGGGCCAACACCTTTTGTAAAGAAAACTCTCTCTGCATGTTTTGAATAATGCATGTCGAGTATCCCCACCCCAGCTGCGGCCGTAAACGTTGAAAACTCACCGAAACGTTGGCAACATTTTAAAAAGTAAAACAAAGATAAAATATCGGCAACTACAAAGCGTTTGTTGAAGTCAATGTGATATATATTCTAGAACTCCGCTCCAGCTTCGCCAGGTACAAATTGCTTTTGCAAATATATTGTTTAAGGCAATTTCGAATATTCTAAAGCTTGTTTGGATGAATATGTGTATAGACAAATAGTTAAATTATAAAAGCAAAAGTTTAGTGTTTCTCAAGATAAGCTTGAATAGACAGAAATATAAACGAATACCGAAAATTAATTTGAGAATGAAGAAAAGATTCTTACACAAAGACCACAATTTCGCTTAAGACTTAATGTGTAACTCATTTGATCATCATGTAAGACATCTGTCCCCGGAGGCTTCCTTCTTAGGTTATACGGTTATATATATATAAGTGGGTCTATTGCTAGGGACCCGGCCCTAGCAATAGACCCACTTGTGACGGACATTGTGTCTGTTTAGTCGGTTCTATTCCGACATACCACTTCAGCATTAGCTCCGGTGAGGTGATATCCCGAGGGTGTTTCCACACGATAAAATAAATGCCAGACATCTACCTACCTGGTATTTAATCAAACCCACTGTGTCCCATGCTTGTATATACATGTGAAAAATATGGAAATTTGCATTTTAAATAAATGCAATCAAATTTACGGTATCTAATAAAAAGTCCTAACGCCGAAAAAAGGGGCTACGGGCGGTGAAGCCTCGGTCCCGGTGGTACAATGTCCTTGTCAAAAAATCTGAAATTCATTGTCCACTCGACAAGATGCAAAAACCTAACATAGTAAAGAAACACAATAGGTACGTGATAGTAAGGAAACATAGCAATAAAACATTAATTAATTCAGAGTCTCACTACATAATAAACTGTTGTTGTAATTATCGTCTCAATACACATCACAAATTAACATACTCATAATCAAACGAAGCTCTAACAAGTATTCCAATAGTAAGAAAATACACCACACTATGTAAGCTACTATAGATGTGTGATCGTTATATAATAGGCATTAGCCAATAACCCCCCAAATATTTCACGTTAATCATTTACCTGTTGACCTCAGGGTTAAGCGTACCTGAGGTTGTAACATTTAATTCCCTAAGTAGGTAGGTTACAATTCAAATTTCAGGGTGTCCAAAGAGAGACTATATTATATAAAAACTATTTTTACACATTGGTTTAACTTTGAGAGTTGCTGAAAATCTGCGGGAAAGCGCTACCCTACTTGTTGACCTCATTGCTAAGTGTACCTTAGGTTGTAAAATTTAATTCCCTATACAGTCCATTAGTCCAATAAGAGACTACATAATAATATATACTACTTTTAAACGTTGGTTCAACTTTGAGAGTTGCTAAAAATCAGTGGGAAAGCGCTTGGATTAAATGCAAATGTAACAGCAATATGCTGAGAATTTATACCGTTGCAAAGCGTGATTCACATAACAAAGAAACGTGTTAGGAAGTAGCATTGTTGTATCTTCAAGTCATGGTCCCGTGGGAATATCGGGTTAAAAGGTAGCCTACATGTTAATCCAGGTCTCCAGCTATCTACATACCAAGTTTCATCGCAATCGGTTTAGTAGTTTTGGCGTGAAAGAATAACAAACATCTATACATCCACACATCCTCACAAACTTTCACGTTTATAATATTAGTAGATGATGTTGTAACATAACCGTCTGCAATAATTAGCGTGACTGTAACGTTGATAAAATTAATTGCTAAAAAAATTAAATATATACCTCATTATTGTATTTATTACATAACGTTGATTTAATTACATTCTACCGATTAACGTACGCGTTATAAACAGTATTAAAGATAAATCTAATTACGAAATTGTATTAACACTTCAGTTTTCAATATAATTAGTATGCAATACTCATGTTTGTGAGTTATATTTCTTTTGTTAATTAGACTAGCATTAACCTTTCACCATCATAACCTTATAACTTTCCATTTAGTGTGTATACATTACATACTATATATATATTTTTAACTTATTTAATTTTTTATTTAGTCAGTTTACAGTATTCTACAAGTCAAGTCCTTTCATTTGATATCCATATTATTCCATATTCAGGGGATTGTTAAAAAATCATAAGTAGGTAATCCGATATTTTGTGGCACCGGCCATTTTGGATTTACAATGATACTGAATACAGATAATATACAAAAAAGAACATCGTATTATCATCAGAACTAAAGATGTGTACCAGATTTTTAGATCAATCAGTCAACAGAAAGGAGATATTTCAATTACTAGATTTAACCCACACAAGACATAAACAAGGCAATGTTAATAATCTTATCGTGGGAGAGCCATGCTTCGGCACGTTTGGGCCGGCTCGACCGGTGCGATACCACGGCCTCACAGAAAACAGCAGTGAAGCAATTTGCTTTTCGCTGAGTGAGTGATGTTACCGGATGCCCTAACCCTCCCCCCTCTCCCCTGTTACACCCTTCCTCCCCCCCCCCTTTCACCCTTCCCCTACACCCACCTTAAAGGCCGGCAACGCACTTGTGACTCTTGAGTTGCAGGTGCCCATGGGCGGTGGTAGTCATTTACCATAAGGTGACCCGTCTTTTCGTTTGCCCCTTATTCCATAGAAAGAAAAGAAAATAAAACCGTTTAATTATAACCGACGTAGAAAGAGACAAGTATTTCACATTTATAAAAATGAAAATTTAACAAACCCTCATTTCCTTAATGGCTGCAAGTACTGCTACTTAAATGTAATTGCGGATTTTTTGTGCGAAAAAATTTTTAATGAGGCTGTATTTTAGAGGATTCGAATACTGAGCAATAAACTAGGCGAAGCTCCATTCTCCATTTTATGGGATACTGAAGTACTGAATCATTGTTATTGTACGGCATAATGCACCTTCGCATAAATCCCTCCATTTATACCTATAGTATGTAAGAGATTTCGGAAGTATATGTAATATTCTCATCTCGTGATCAGCAATTGGCTATAAAAGCCAGAATCAGGTTTTCTCATCAAATGGAGGAATGTTCTAAAAGGTTCTATTTAAAACTCTCTTTCCTTTTTCGTAGAATACTTTCTATTCTCTCTGATCTAATTCTAGAGTTTGCCAGCGTTTCAATTTGCAACATCATCATAAATTTTTCAGATCCTTAGCTAGTTCATTTGTATTCTGTTCTAATCTGAGCGTTATTTTATTTTTTACATAAATTTTATTGACTTCAGTTTCAAGAGACAATATTTACTTTTAACTTTTAATACTCTTCATGTAATATAAATATACCTCTTGTTTCTATGTTTAAATTTATAAAATATGATGCGATCTTTGTGATGTTTAAATTTAGAAAACAAGTATAACACAATTGTCTTTGTGATTGTGCGAACGAAGTACGCTCATATTACGAACTTTGCAAATCTCGTCCCGCAATTTTTCCGTCCAAACCATTGACAAAGTAGGAAATATAATTACAGAAGCTTCAGAAGTATATGTAACAGTAAATAAATTACAACAACAAAGGAGTGTGCGTGCGCTGATTATTGCGTAATTATCTATACTAGAGATCGCGTAGTGGTCGAATTTCGACCATGGTTTATTTCATTGGCCAACATTACTTGACCTGTCATTGTATAGACTTTTGTACCATGACAGGTCAAAATATATACTGGACCATCATAGCTGTATGTTCCCGTTTTTGCATTTTTTTTACTTTGTAGCAAATTTTTTCAAAAGTTTTAGCATTCGTCACTTCTTCTCTGTATAAACTATAAGTGTGCGAAATTTCATACTCCTTCGTCCGCCCAATTTTCGTAAAAAAGGATCCAAAGTTTTCGCTTCACGTATTAATATGTAGATATTAATACTTGAAGAGAATTATTTTTAAGAAACCTCATTTTAAAAAAAAATCGGGGAACACATTCACGTGTTCTTTGGTATATTTACAGTTTATTTATAGAAAAATTACGTGAATTACGCTACATCAAGGTACACACGTCCAGTATGTGTGTTGACCTGTCATGGTACTTTTGGTACGTAAATCTATACAATGACGGTTCAAGTTATACTGGCCAATGCTCAACCACCAGGTATAATACAAGGTTAGAATAATGAGAAAAATATATTGCTTTTGTTAACGAAACTCTATGTACAGGTAGCTAAATTTTAAACAAGCCAACAGCATTAAATATCACCTTGATGTATTATCACAATTCCTACTTTATTTTAAATTGACAGAGTTCGAACATGTTTATTATATCGCACACCCAGATCTAAAGGAAGGGTTATGCACACCATCGAAGTCCTTATCTCAATACCTACCGACCAATTAAACAAATTTAAAAATATCACCATTACTCGAAGCTAGACGGTAAATTTACCAACACGGTCTCAACTCAAAAACTAAATAAATATACAATACATTGTTAAGTAATAGGGAAACAACTACAAAAATCTAATTTTCAGCCCACAAAACATAATTAAAACACAAGATTCATACAATATCTTTCTTCTAGCTGCATTTAAAACTCCAAAACTCCTGCAGTGCACAGTTAGTTTTTCACCTTTTCTGAAAAAAAGTGCGTTCGCTTTAGAGCTAGGTGTGCGATAAACAGAGTTCTAAATCTCTTAAGGGGTTTAGATCTGAATGATTATCGAGTTTACTTTGTGACAAACTTGATGCGGGAAATAACGGACAAGGCTCTAAATGCTTTCACTGAAAGAAATCGGAGTGAGTTCTCGACTTTTTCGTTTGTAGTTTATAAGTACCTTCGCAACCGAGCTCGTTGGACAGACATGATTCTTTTGTTACTCGTCAAAGGGAACTCGCTAGCTCGATTTTTGACAACAAAATCCCTTACGTTGAAGATATTATCTTTTTGTAGAGGCTTTATCGAGAAATCTATTACAACTTTTAAAGTACCGCAGTGTCTTACATTCGCAAATAGTTCGATGAACCCTGAATTTATGTATCAAGTGTATTCATACATACATACATGTGTGTTTGGTTTTCTCGGGGTGTTTCTATGTATAGTATATATGTGTTTACAAAAAAGTATGCAGTCGAACTTAAAGGGACCCGCTAAAAAATTCGAGTTATAGAGTTTTCGTCATATGAAGGACTAGCTGCACCCCGCGGTTTCACCCGAGTAAGTCCCGATCCCGTGGGAATATCGGGATAAAAAGTAGCCTATGTGTTAATCCAGATCTCCAGCTATCTACATACCAAGTTTTATTGCAATCGGTTTAGTAGTTTTTGCGTGAAAGAGTAACAAACGTCCATCCATCCATCCAAACTCACAAACTTTCACCTTTATAATATTAGTAAGATTTCGACTTAGCGGATTTTGTATGGAAACGTTCAACTTGTAGAGGGTTTTGATTTATTCTAATTTTGAGTTAATTAAAATAAATGAAAATTCTAAATACAAAGGTAATAAACATATTACTTCTCAAGTTAGAAAGTTACATCGCAAAATTATATACTGCATAAAAAATCTAAGTAATTTTTTTCTCAACCTCATTTCAAAGTATTTTTTAAATTAAAAATATAAAAAACAGTTACTTTTTCATTTAGATAATTATGATGACAATTCTCTATCTATTGCATGATCTTTAAGGGATAAGAAGCAAAACCATTTTCTTCCGAGTTGCTGGTTCGTTTTAAAAAAAATCGTATAAAATTCATGAAGTGCTTATTCTGCTACGAAGGCTAATAAATACCTCAAATGGAACATCTGACACCTTGTAAACAAACACGTGTTAACGTCCGTTATAAATTATTATATCATATCAGAAATTGTTTCGTTGGTAAGAACCAATAAAATACATTTTCGGTAAATTGTTAAAAACGGGAACTTACTATATTTTCTTCGAGCCATAGAGGTAATTAGTTTTAAATCATCGAGTTGTAAAAGTTGTAAAATCAAACATATGCTGTGTTCAAGATACTGAGGTTAAATTTATTTTTTTCCAGTTATTGAGGAAAAATATGTATTGCAATGGATTTTAGAGACTGATTATTTCGTTTTATTTCAAGTAATGGAGGTTTTGGGGTTTGAACAAAACATTTTTGAAGTGAACATTTCTTTAAGAACGTTTGTGCACTTTTGCTATGGGGAAAAAGCACTGAACTCGGGACCGTCACGCTAATAATGCATATATAGATTCACTAGAGGGCGCTAATCTAAACATTGAGTTCTGTCAGCTCCTTATTAATTAATGTCACCAACCTGCTAATGTGACGTTTTAAGTTCGTCGTTTCGTTTAAGTTTTTACTTCTGTAGGCAGTCCCACGTCTGCCTATATTTTTTTTCAATTTGTGGAGGTTTGATTTAGTTTCTATTGTATTAGTATGCTTATCCCTGTTCTAGAACTCATAGTACAATCTGTGCTGGGATATAATATGTCCCAAAATATTATTACATCATCATCTTTATTAACACAAGTAAACAGTTTTGGGAGACATGGGAGAGCCATGCATCGGCACGTATGGGCCGGCTCGATCGAAGTGATACCACGACTTCCCAGAAATCCGGCAGTGAAGCAATGTGTGAATTGCTTTTCTCTGAGTGTGTGAGGTTACCGGAGATCCTAACCCTTCCTTCCTCCCCTCTCTCCTCTTCTTCCCTTCCCCTGCTCCCATCTTAAAGGCCGGCAACGCACTTGTAACTCTTGAGTTGCAGGTGGGCACCTGGCCCATGGGCGGCGGTAGTCATTTACCACCAGGTGACCCGTCTGCTCGTTCGGCCCCTATACCACCACCATTACATGTTAGAGGGCTCAGACTTCCAACAGCCAGTTCGAGTGACTGGTATGAGACTCTGACTTGCTCGAACTATTGTACTTACTCCTCACCAATCCATGCATATAAGCAATATCCTTTCTCTTCTTAACGGGTAGTTGGTTCTTTTTCAATATACTCCTCCCTATTTTTCCATCTTTAATACCCAAAGTGTTCGGTTCACGGCAATAGACTTGCGGGGGGCAAGTCTATTGCCGTTCCTATTACGTGAGTGGGACCAAATTAAAGTTGGGAATATGTGGGTGTTTAATACACCTCTGTCTACGTTAATGATATAGGCGTGAATATATGTATGTATAAATTCCATTTTTAAATTAAAAAAAAAAAATAACGTCCCACCGGTATCGGGTACAGGGACCGTGTAGTTACATGAAAATGAGCTATTTTGATTTTGACCATGTACTGGCAAAAGACAAAATAGTTCATTTTCACCTTTTTCTCCGGTTTGTTATTTTTTTGTTCAGTAAAGCCTTTGACGAGCTATAGTGTTACCAATAATAAAATTTGGAAACAGTTTATTTTTGTTTTCTTTTGCCTGCGTTCGACTGACTTTTATTTTTATCAATTCTGATGAATCACTAGTAAGGAGAAAACGCCATCGAAGACGTAGCTAGGTATTAAACTCCTTGCAATAAACAACTTTAAAAACATTGAGTTAAAACAATATAACCTTATTTCAGCGTATGATAATTATAAAATACGTAAATGTCAAATCTAGTCCTCATATTTCCAACTGTATCGAGCATTTTAATAATTGACTAAGTAATTTAAATTTTGTTTTATATACAACATTTAGACCTTTAATAAAGTTATTTTAAATATCTAGAAAGTGAATGGATTCAGGTAAGAATAGAAAGTGAATAGTATAAGGTCCTAAATTAAAATAGACATTATTCATTCAGATATTCGATTCAAATAACTATTTTTGTCGGTTCTATCACTAGTTTATATTGTATTTGAATGACTTTCTGTTTATTGTATATATTTCTTCAACAATATAGATAATTTTATGCAACTGGTTAGCAATAATATTTACTGGAATCTGTTATAACTCTGGCCAAACCCTACATTTCTCATTCGGCTTTCTCCAATCCGAGCAATAAGCTAACCTACATAATTAAGTATTTTTAATCGAACTAGAACTTCGAGTTTTTGTGGCTTTTTAAACCACCAAGGTGATAAAGAAACACTTCTTTGACTGTGATAATCTGACGACCCTACACACCAAAATATTTACAAACCTACGCTTGTACGTAGTTTAAGCAAAAACTTGTCTATTATCTTTCCTCTCACTTCTCCTGTTTTTTGTGATTTGTGTGTCTATATCTAAACCCGCTTCGAGATTAATTATTAGTGTGTTTGCCTTTAAAATTATCAAGTATGGCAGCGTATGTCAGAGCCCTATCTAAGTTATAGGTTTTCGAGTGACCTCAGTAATTGAAGTGGATTGTGGTTATTTCGTGTCAGGCAGAGAAATGTGCTCTAAAAGATAGTATCCATAATAAACGAAATATGAATGAGTCAGTTCAGTTTAATAAACTTAATTAGAAAAAACTCAAAAATAACTGTTCATGTTCGTTTTACACTGGTAAAGTTACTGTTTTCAACACTTATTTACGCAACACTTAGCTACACCATTAATTAATCGCTTTTAAAATAGTTTTCATCCAACACCACTTCTATATCGTTATTCTAAATGTTATTGAATATATAACGTATACACAGTGACTTTTGTGGACATAGATGACACTCCTACTCTTTTAATTATGTATCTACTGCACAATTCTCAAGACCTCTCAACTAGTTGGTCTAAATAATTGATTTACGTTTTTGCCTACAGACTGGAATACCTCTGCGAAAGAACTCAACGGTATCAACTTAGACAATTATTTTGTTCAACAACGTTCGTACAATTCAGTAGTATTTGTACATAAAAAATATTTAGAGGAACCTGAACCAGCCAAGGAAAAGGTACAAGAAGTTAAAGCAAGAAAAGAAAAGAAAACTAAACAGGAACAAAAGCAAGACAAATGTCAACAATTCACAGGCGATAATCATAGATTAAAAAGTAGTAAGACATATAAATGCCCTCGCAATAATAATACTATTTTAGACCAAACTATAAAATTTGCTAAAAATATTGTCCCACTAACGATACCACCTAATGAAGGTAAACCAAATGTATATTATACAATTAAAACATCTAAAAAGCATAGACGGACGGATAAAAAACCCCGATACTCAAGTTTTGAACATCACGAATTGGCACAAGAACAGGAAGATCCAAAGAAAATCGTTGAAACATATAGAAAAGTTAAGAAAGAAAGTTTGAGTGTTCGTGAGTCTATTAGTCATTCTTCAAGTAATACATTAGATGATTTAAACATTAACCAATCACTGTGTTGTACATTTTCCGAGGTATCAGAAAAGAAGTACCTCAAAAAAGATAAGCAACATTCTAAAATACCCAATCATGAACCGAAATTTGCGATATCAGAATCATTTGAAGCTGTCGCCACCGAAAATGTTGGTGGTGATGCAAAAATAAAAATACATCTTATGAATGAAAAAGATAAACATTTTTTTAGTGATACTATTAAAGAACCTGTATTAAATGCCATCAGGAATTGTATTTTAGAGTTAAATAATAATAATACAAATACAGAATTTCCTACAGTGCAGAAATACATAAAGTGCAACTCCCAAAAACTAGATAACATACTAGATAAACTAATATCCATTGAAAAAAAGTTAGAAACTTACGAAAAAAATTTAGGTAACCAAGAAAATAAATTGAATGCCCACGAGCAGGTATTGCATACTTACAAAAATAGGTTTGATTCCGACCAATTGAAGTTGAATTCCTATGAAACGAAGTTAAATTCTCATGAAATGAAGATAAATTCCCATGAAGTAAAGTTAGATTCACATGAAAAGAAATTAGATTCACAAATAATAAAGCGGGATTCCCATGCAGTGCAGTTAGATTCCTATGAATCCAAGCTAAATCATGAAACAAAGAGATTAAACCATGAAGGGAAGTTAGATTCTCATTCCAACGAAAATAAATTAAGCGCTCGAGAAGCGAGTCTAAAAGTCGAAGGTGAAAGAGTCGCACAGACAAATGTACAGCGTAGTAACGCAAAATCATCGACACTCGAAGAACTGGGAGCAGATCTTATTGAAATGGATGAAGAATATACATCAGAGGAAGAGTTACATCAAGAACTTCTGGATAGGAGAAGTAAGAGTAGCGTTGTAGTAGAGTTGGCGCCGAAAACCACAAAAGAAAATAGAATAGAAAGCCTTGGAGGAGGTGAAGTGCCTCCCGCAGTAAAAGCTACCTCAATAGGGACTAAACTAGAGCGGCCTAATAGGATACCAGCAAGATTTTGTTGGACAGACACTGTAAGAAAGAATTAATGTTTGATAGGTATTTAGATTTATAACTTAGAACACTATACTGTTATTTTATTATATTAGATAAATATCATTTTTGCATATGTTAATAATTTATCTCTTAGTACGACCCTAGCTAAATACATATTACTACCGATCACGCTCTTCTACTATAAAGATTATTTTTGATATTTGAATACCATAGGTGAAAGGTACACCTTCCACTATTTGTACACAAATACTGTTAAAGCATATAATAATAATAACTTCACACACCTCACACACGTCCGTCTGATCCCAAACTGAAGTTCACCATTTTGTCCACATTAAAATATTGAATAACATGTCTTCATGGACTCTTACTTGAGAGAGAGAGTTTGATGTATTCCTAGCAAACCAATAATAGGCCTTCAGTTGTATTCTCCTTACAAAATAATTATGCAAGGACTACTGAAATAAATAATTTGAATTGAAGATATTATGGAAAGTGTAAGTTAACAGGAAACTTCTGTCTTTATATTGTACTAGACATAATATCCTTTACATTATAAACATATTATTTAATAGCAAAAGACAAATGAAATTCGATTTCATATATTTTTATTCAGGTTCTTTTGCGGATTGCGGTTGAATTGTTGACGTTATACTTACACATAATTTGAAGATTAACGATTTCCTGAAATAAGATCGTATAAATTATTGTAGACGTAGGTATAGTTTTTGTATCATTAAGCCGAGGCGGCTTGTTAAATTTATGCGGCGATTTAAGTGCCTCTGTTTTTGAAGGTTATTAACAAAGTATTGTTGTTGTAGTTTCTTACTTTGTATAAGTAAGCCCTGATCAACTGCGTATTTATTTTTATCGAAGGAACTGAATGTAAATATATAATATTAGGTATATCATAAGTTTGAGGAAGACATATGGTTTCTGATCGCCGTCTGATGGTTAACAATTACTTAATAATTTTTTGATAGAAGTTTTCTACACCTTCCAAGAAAATATTCAATCTATAAGAATTAAGTGAATATAAGTTGTTTAGGCACAGTTGACATGATATATAATCTCAGTGCTATGTCCATTACGCTCATAAATTACTTATTAATCGAATACAAATCAACACTATTCTAAACATTCTCGATTTGGTTGCGATTCGGGTCGCGTGGCTTGCGCCCATGAATCATCTACAATCAATATTGCTAACGATTCCGAGTTATTCTAGCTATGTATTGAAAAGCTTCAGTGATTTTCCGCCATCGGAACGTATTGAATTAGATTAAACACGATTTATAAATAAATTATATTTAAAAATAAATAAAAAAACACGCAGATGGAACTAAAAAGTAGAAGCTATTGTTCAATTAGAAAGATTTTTCTGCGATAACCTCACTCACTCGGTGAAAAGCAATGCAAGCATTGCTTCACTGCCGGTTTTCTGTGAGGCCGTGGTATCACTCTGGTCGAGCCAGCCCATACGTGCCGAAGCATGGCTCTCCCACGATAAAAGTTTGCACTGAGTAGGAGTCGAACTCGCGACCTCTGACGCTTGCTGTCGAATGCCGCCCGACGCCACACTAGTCGTCAAATATCCATTTCACAATATGTAGATATAATATAAATCCTATATTTTTATTCAATCAAACTAAACAAGTCATTCAAAAAACCTATACAAATTGTAAGACAAGTAACGAGAACCTTGTCTTGTATGCTAAGAATCGTATTGCTTACAAACGAGTGACCTTAGAGGGTGGAAAATTAGCCTTTAACGCCCTCCCATTAAGAGGTCGAATTAATCATTCGTACAGGAAAGTAGTGACTAGCAATTTTGTGATTATCGACGAATATAGATGCCAAAGACTTGTGCGAAGTCAGCTAATCTATGACATTGATGGAAAGCTTGTCTGTAAGAATGGAGTTAGATTATAAAAGAGCTAAAGTTTATTTATATATCTATAGTATCGTTCAAACGCCTTCAAGAAGGTGGGTACCATTAAAACCATACTTTGTTACTAGTGATTCGGTTTATCAGGGTACTGTTTCAGTCACTTCTAAATACACACATCACGACATCAAGACATCCTCGACAGTGCACTCACAAACTTATAACTATATTTAGTAGGTTTACATTGCAGAATTAAGCGAGTTAAGTCTCGCCTAACTTGCTCTGTATTATAAACTAGCAGCGCCCCGCGGTTTCAGCCGCGTAAGTCCCGATCCCGTGAGAATATCGAGATAAAAAGTAGCCTATGCGTTAATCCAAGTCTCCAGCTATCTACATACCAAGTTTCATTGCAATCGGTTCAGTGGTTTTTGCGTGAAAGAGTAACAGACATCCATCCATCCAGACTTTCACATTTATAATATTAGAGGGAAGTGGGATTGACGATATAGTCATTACGTTATACACGTGCCCACTAGATATATTCTGTACTGGATGTTTTGACTCGGATTTCTCGTCATTAGTCAGTTCGAGTTACAGGTATTTGACATTGACCTTCTAGAGCTTTAGCTTACACGCCCTAATCTATCTGCATGAGCCATTTCCTTTCTTTCTTGCCTACTTTTCTCTTTCAATGTACTCCCAATCTTTCCATCTTTAGTTTTAAAGTGCCCGGTTGCAACCATGGCCTGGGGTAGGAGGCAAACGAGCAAACGGGTCACCTGATGGTAAATGACTACCGCCGTCCATGGGCACCTGCAAATGTGTTGCCGGCCTTTATGGTGGGAGTAGGGGAAGAGGGGGAGTGGGAGAAAAGGGCGAGAGGGAAGGGTTAGGGCCTCCGGTAAACTCACTCTCTCGACGAAATATAATGCAAGTATTCCTTTACTGCCGGTTTCTATTACGTGAAGTGGACCAAAATTATGGTTGGCAAAATGTGGGTGTTTAATACGCCTCTGCCTACCCCTTTAGGGATACAGGTGTGAATGTATATATGTATGTATACCCAGAGAATGTATATGTATATATATATATATATATATATATATATATATATTCAGAGTCATTAAACTTACACTACGACAAGGAAATTGTTTGGAAATACTACATACATACTTTGTAGGTCCTGTAAGTTTGGGAAGTATTTGAAAATGAAGAAATATAACCCAACTGGGTTAGTTCCTTTACCCTATAGAAGACGTCTTATGCCGCGTTCCAATAAACAAGAAACGATTCGTTTTGCTTATGGACGGTAAAATTTCGTTGAATTCTCAATGAAAATTTTACCGTCCACTTACACTTACTTACAGCAAAACGAATCATTTCTTGTTTATTGGAACGCGGCATTAGTCGACGTTTAGTTAGTACTACTAACGAAGTGCTATTTTTTTCTGCCAGTGCCTTGCTAGGACTTCACGGAAGCAAAAAAAGAGTTCATCCACAACAGGGACTACGCCTTTATAGGCACTGGTTACAGCTTATCATCAAACGGGATGTGTGCTCGTGCTGTTTAAAAAAAAAATATAGAAAAAGAAAGGAAAATTGTTACCCCCTGAAGACATTGACATGCTATATGTATTTATAATAAAAAAAAGGTTATCTGCTTTATGGTACTGATCGATGGGATGCGATATAATTCTTTCTCGCCTCGATATTTGTGGGGGCTTGGACCGATTACGATAATGTGAAAGAGGCGTGAATCGCTGCTAAACAGCATAATGAATAGCTCGAACTGCACATTAAGCGCGTTGCAATGTTACCAGCCATCGAAACCTTTTTCCTTCTTGAATTCTTTCGAAAATCTTAAATATCTCAAATGACTTGACTCAGAGCCAGAGAAGAAAAACATTTATTGGGAATATGCTTTTTTTGTGGTTAATGATATTTCCTGTCTTAAAAATCCAAACAATTTGTGCCCCTACCCTTTATGTTAGGAGGGGTGGGGAGGGGGTGGGCGAAGCACTAAATTGCCGTTGCCACAAAAAGGCACGTTGTGCGAACAATGACCCTAATCACAGCCTGCGCCTATACCTATACATTACAAGGAGAATATTGTAACCCACAACACTTTATTTCAAACAGATTTTATTTAAACCAACATTTTCAATCCGTTGCTCTTAAGTTAAGTGAAAATTTTCAATCAACAATTTTTCTTTTTTATGTTTGTTAAAAAAAAAAAAAACCGGGCCCGCAGCAGGCCCGCAGAGGTAGATTACGTGTTTTTTTTTTTAAAACTTCCCCGCAGTCCCCTTTGGGGGAATATTCACCATTCACGAACTTAACTTTCATTTTTGCCCTGTAGATTTTTCGTCCAAGTTTGAAAGCAATCGGTGCATAATTGCGACCTCTATCGTGCCGGTAAAATTGAGGTATATACATACATATATGTAAACTTTTTAACTGGCGGTTGTTTTGGGGTCTAAGTATCATAACTAGACCTCCTGTGAAGAAATTTTTGGAAAACTCGACAACTGATACAAAACCAATAGGTAGACTTTCTTTGAAATCTACCTAAAACTACTACACAAAGAATTTTTATCTTTTCAACTTTGTGGATATTTTTTTGAACTTTCCCTACGTTAACATTGTATTCTTTCTGGACATATCTCTTTACCGAAAGTTTCAAATTACTAGTGAAGATTAAAAATTTGATCATGTTACGCTTGGCTGAGCGCCAAATTCAGCAGGCCGGTAAATTTATAGGTCAGGCATAATCTCTGAAGTTACCCGCTCAGCATTTATGTAAATCATGAGCAGGGTGCATTATCAATATGAATTTTGATATTCCTGGGCCTATCTACAAAGTGTTACAGAATTGTGTGATAATATTTTAAGGTCGTATAGAGAATCACGTAGAGCGTTAAGAAATTCATGATTTTTAATGCAGAAATCTCATTTTATAATGTTTATATTTTTTTAGGCTAATTTTAAATTTTTCATCGATATTGGCGTGGAAGAGCCATGCTTCGGCACGTATGGGCCGGTTCGAACGGAGTGATACCACGGCCTCACAGAAAACTGGCAGTGAAGCAATGTTTGTATTGTTTTTCGCTTAGTGCGTGAGGTTACCGGAGGCTCTAACCCTTCCCGGATGTCTTAATAAAGCTGTTCCCGGATCCCTCCTACTTAAGGCGCAGTACGGCACACCGTGTGGTTTTCGTCGGTTCGATTCCGACACACCGCCCCACCGAAAACCCCGGTGGGGTGACGGCCCGAGGGGGTTTCCACACGCACAAAAAAAAAAAAAAAGGCTCTAACCCTTCTCTCCTCCCCCATTCGCCCTCTCCCTCCCTATCCTCCCCTCCCTCCTTCACTCCCTATCGGGGGATAGGGAGTGAAGGAGGGAGGGGTCTTCTTTACTCCCTTAGGCCGGCAACGCACTTGTGACTTTTGAGATGCAGGTGCTCATGGGCGGCGGTAGTCACTTACCATCAGGTGACCCGTTTGCTCGTTTGGCCACTATACCATAAAAAAAAATTGTTGTTGTTCCTGCCCTAGTGGCGTTTCCAGTCACAAGACGCGACCCCGGCGTCTTCCCCCGGCCGAGGCCGAGCTACTGCAAGTCTCAGTTCCGTTTCCCCAGCAGAGACTTGCGGTACCCCAAGTTTAAACAATGTTCCAGGGGTCATTTCACTTGCTTATTGCATGGTAAATGCCACATGGGAGGCTTAAGAGCTAATCTAAGAGTCGAAGTAATCACTGTTTAAGAAACTAATATGTATCTATCTCAGCTCCAGTCACCGGGTTGCTATTGCACGAATGTACAATACACGTTAATATGAGAGGACTACAGAGAGTTACTCAAGAAAAATCTGTAAATATATCAAAAAAAATAAAAATTAAATTGAACTACTGAATGATAAAATTTTGTTTGAAGATTATTCCTATCCTTCTAGTAGTTATGTAAGTACACCCTTATTCTTTAGGAACCAAGGTTGAAATACTGATTTATGCAGGTTATGCTAAACTTAATTTCGAACCTACAATGTCACACACTCAAGTAATTGAGTTTCTATGAAGAAAAAAATCTAATACCTAGCGTCCTTAAGAAGTATTACAGAACCCACAATATTTGTGGTGTAGGGCTGCTGTAATATTTTAATATCTTATGCGTTAGAGTCAAACTGAAAGATGCAAAGATTTCTTATATTATATGTATAATCTTACTGATAGAATGGCATGCTTAGCCACAAAACAAAGTGAAAACTGCCGCAGTCTCTAGTAAGCAAAGCTGCTTCATCCCCAAGACACACTTTGTAAAAAAAAATAGCAAAAGCCGTAATCTTATCCTACTTATTAATATTTAAAAAAGCGTAAACATATTATGTACATATACTTTAATAAATAGGGATGTAGACAATAAACTAGAATGTATGTTACGTTGTAACTAAATGATTGAACATGATGTTTTAAAATCAAAAACCACATTTTCATGTTTAAAACTATAGTAAAATTGACTTTAAAGAGGCTTAAATAGTCACTATTATCGCGTGACTGCAAAAACTAACCAGATCCATTACATCATTAACCGATGAATAAGCTGACAGCTGTCAGTTGGTATCATAATATTTTCTACGTACATACTTACACTACTTTACTTACTTTATGGAGTCACTGTCAGTTTATCGTTTAGAAACGTAATCAAACTCATTACGCACATGCAAGTGTTTGAGCTGGAAATTTTAAAACGAACTACTTTTTTAAATTTATTCTTTTCAATTAAGTTTCTTATAGAATAAAAGCTGTTCCAAAAAATTGTCAACATCCCCATTGCAAATATTTCAATAGTCAAACATTCGATCACATACTTTAAAAGATTAAAAACAAAATTGTGCTGAATATTTGGAATAAATAAAACATATTTCCTTAGCCTAAATAATGTAAAGAAGAAACGCTATACAAGTTGCATGAAGCCGAAAATGAACAAAATGAAGTTATTCAAATTGCGGCCGAAAAAGTTTCAGAGAACTGATACGCCTCAACATAAAGGCTGATAAACAACAACGAAGCAAGCCAAACACGTTTTTAGTACGAATTATCTCAAGCTTTATACTTTAAAGATAAATATGTACCGTATCATACTTGTGTAAGGCACACATTGCCTTATCATTTGTATTATGTACATATGTTATGCTTCGAAGCGATGGCCAATTATGCGGTATTACAAAGTGTACTTTAACTGGTAGTTTTAAAGTCTATTTTATTCTGTTTTTATATTAAATTTGTACACTCGTTTGAATTTTTTAAATGTATCTATATTCCAAATAAGTAAACACTAAAAACGTACATGGCAATGCTTCTAAGTAGCGAAGTCTATTCACATTGATATTTGCATGCAAACAATTAGTTTCATACCGGCCGCAGTTTGAACAGTGCTTAAAAAAAGGAAAAATAAGAAGTGCTGTATCAGGCAATCACTCACCAAGGTCTGAGCAGCCGTCTGGTGCTGTAAAAACAGGCTTCAGTCAGTTAAGCCGGTCATATAGAATTATTTTAGAGTAAAGCATAGTGACAAAGACAGTTCTTGAGATAGAGCGGCGAGTGATTTGTTCAAACTGCGGGCTGCGAATCGGCCGGACGACAATAGTAGGTTTGTTGAAAGGGCCGGGTGAACAGTTAGGGCTAAGTGGACAGATATAAGCCGAGTAGTTATATTAACCACTTCGTCAGATAGCGCCTGGATAGTTGTGTGTTGAATTTATCCTTGTCTTTTATTTACTACAATAAGAGTGTATGTATATCTAAAAGCTAAAAGGTTAATCACAAAATTATGAAATTAAAAAATGAATCGCAAAATCTATACATAGTAATGACGTCTTTTTGTGATTAGCCTTTCAAAATAGAAACGAAAAATAATACCTAGTTTTACGTCAGAATATTTCACTCCAGACTCCAGAAATTTAGGGAATTATTAAATAAGTATGTTTACTCATTCTATACACTTAATTCAAAAATATCCTAATCATTTTCTGAGTGATCATAGAGTGAACTGATCAGAATTCATGATTCATTTGAACAAAATTTATTTTTATTAAGTACTAGCAACCCGCCCCGGCTTCGCACAAATTATACACCTAAATCTTCCTCATGAATCACTCTGTCTAATAGTGAAAACCGCATGAAAATCCGTTCAGTAGTTTTTCAGTTTATCGCAAACAGACAGACAGATATGCAGACGCGGCGGGGGACTTTGTTTTATAATATGTAGTGATTACAAAAATTAATTTTGTGTTATTTTATTTTAAACCGTACACCTAAACATAAACCGTACCGTAAACATAATAATCAAAATTTATTATCTAAAATACAAATACATAGCCGTGTCTGATTGTGAGTATTTTTTTTACAAAACATTTTAAATACATACATTGACATACGAGTAAGTAACAGTTTCGTTTTCAAAGTTTAATTTATTCCACTATTATTATTTCTATGTTGCCAGCTGATATTCCTGTCCTAGTGGCATTTCCAGGACAGGAAATACAGGACATTCAGGTTCGCGAATCCGGCCTCTACGAGCAACTGCAGTTTCGGTCCCGTTCCCCATCCGAGACTTGCGGTATCCCTTGCCCTAGGTTCCTCTGCCTACCCATTTTTCCTTATACAAATTTACCTTCTTCCTTCTTTCCCGTCTTAAAACGACTACATTCCCAAGGAGGGTTGGCGTCAGGTAGGCGGCCGACCATGAAAGGTACCAGACAAAATCGCACACATTGCACCGACTCCAATGAAAATTGGCAGGAAGATGATGATAATTCTATGTCAAAACAGGTTCTTGTTACCATGAAAATCGATAATTGTAATTTTTTTTTATGGGATCCTGGTGGCAAACAAGAAGACGGGTCACCTGATGGTAAGAGACTACCGCCGCCCGTGGTCACCTGCAACTCAAGAGTCACAAGTGCGTTGCCGGGCTTTAAGGTAGAAGTAGGAGAAGGGGAGGAAGGGGGAAAGAGGACGAGTGCGGGTAGGGGGATAAGAGGGGGAGAGGGAAGGGTTAGGGCCTCCGGTAACTTCACTCACTGGGCGAAAATCAATGCAGTCATTGTTTCACTGCCGGTTGTCTGTGAGGCCGTGGTATCACTCCGGTCGAGCCGGCCCATACGTACTGAAGCATGGCTCTCTCACGTCATTGAGTAATAGTAGCCACGACCTTTAATTTCTAGTTCTTTGCTCAGTGGTTCTATATAAATACTGTGTTGTGAATTTGTTAATCTAGGTACTCGTATGTATTATATTTTTAGGGTTCCGTACCTCAAAAGGTAAAAAGGAACCCTTTTAAGATCACTCTTTTGTCCGTGTCTGTCCGTGTGTCACCACCGATTTTCTGAAGAACGGGTGGACTTAGCAAGTTGGAATTTAAACCAGATACGGAGGTCTATATAGTCCCCATTAGGTGTATAAAAATCAAGGTCCTGAGTCAACACGATATAAAGATATGGGCAAATTTAGATTTTCGCGAAGACTTCGTACCAAAATTTACCTTAATTTTCGACTTTTTTATTTTTCAGAATTTTCCCTTTGCTTGTGCTGTAAGACCTTGCTTTTAACTTTGCTTGCTTGTGTTTTTTTAATAGTCATGACTCATGAACGCAAAGTATCAGTCATAATTCTTGACTGATATCTTGTCACCTACCTATTCATACTTTCTTTGTTATCTAGGTTACGTGCACTAGGTGAAATACTGTAAATATTCTAAAACAGAAACATTAAATATCGATTTTATTATTCGCTATTACAAAAAAAAAACAGTTATTTATAAAAATAATTATATAATTGGAGTGTGGAGTTAAAGGCAAAGCAAGAATTGCTTTATTGTGTTAAAATGCAGTACTACAGCAGACTTAAAATACTGCTATGTATATGTTAGTTACACATATCAATCCTTTTGTAACCCAAAGATCTACAAATAAAACATTTATTTGCATACACAAACAAGTTAACCAAAACTGGAACATTTCGCGGTATCGTTCGTAGGTATACAGTGTTTGACGTCTGACTGACGTTGTTTGATGTTCAAATTATATTAATACTACCCTTTGTAAAATATCGGGTTTCATTGTGCTGGTATTTGTGGCAGTATTTTTGTAAATAGTACGAGATCCGGCTGCAGAATTAGTGCGCTCATCGAGTATTTGCTAAAAACCAAATGTTTACGCATATTTATGATTAGGAGAATATATATCTACCAGGCTGCCTATCAAAATGTGGCCGCTAGGTTTGTGACTGGTTTGTGACTCGTTTGCGACTTATTATATAATAAGTCACAAACGCTTGTTATATAATATTAATAAGTCAGAAACAAAATAAATCCTTATTATAAAAATATTAATTTCAAGTTCTATTCGAGGTATAAAGAAAATAATTATTCGGTTATACATTTTTTATTATGATTTTTTTATCGATAATTTTTTTTTATCTTAACAGATAATTTTGTAAAATAGTTTTTAGATTTTTAACGAACGAAGGTGTTAACTCGTTTGTGACTGGTTTGTGATTGGTTTGTGACTGGTTTTTGACTGGTTTGTGACTGGTTTGTGATAGGTTTGTGACTGGTTTGTGATAGGTTTATGACTGGTCTGTGACTGGTTTGTAAATTCAGCGCAGAAAATAATGGCTGGTTGCTATTAGATGGTTTTCTAAAACCAACATGGTTCCTGGGAAACTCAACTACAACGCAAATTCAGACTGTGCTGTGTTATTCTATAATCAAATCTCCCGAAAATGACGATTGTGATATTTGTAGCGATGAAAGTGATAGCTGCGATGATAGTCATAAGACTGGTATGTGACTGGTTTGTGACTGGTTTGTGATTGGTGTGTGACTGGTGTCTAACTGGTTTGTGACTGGTTTGCGATTGTTTTGTGACTGATTTGTAACTGGTTTGTGATAGGTTTGTTACTGGTTTGTGACTGGTTTGTGACTGGTTTGTAAATTCAGTGCAGAAAATAATGGCTGGTTGCTATTAGATGGTTTTCTAAAACCAACATGGTTCCTGGGAAACTCAACTCCAACGCAAATTCAGACTGTGCTGTGTGATTCTATAATCAAATCTTCCGATAATGACGATTGTGATATTTGTAGCGATGAAAGTGATAGCTGCGATGATAGTCTAAGTGAAAGCTCCGACGATTCAGGTTTTTAAATAAGTGTCACGGAAATATAAAAATATAAGGTACATTTTAAAAATTTCAATTTGTTTAAATGTTTAATTAATATGGAACAGACGATTGGATACTTGAATAAAATCCAATATTTTTTCAAACAATACTTCCACAATAAAATTTTCTTTTGGTTTTATTTTTCATCAGTATTAATTTTTTGTTGTAATTTTTAAATTGGTCATTTTCAAAAGGAAGACATTTCTTTTGGAGTATTTATTAAGTCGTCCCTACTAATGTTTGCACCGGTGGCACTAGCATTCGACGCATGCGCAATGGCTATAAAGTGTTGAACAGCTAGCAATCGCTATCCTCGTCTACGCGCTAACTCCCTTTCACTCTACCTTAAATATTTACCATCTTTAATAGCCTGCAACCCTTATTTGCGGCCAAATTTAATTAAGCAGCCGTATATCATAATAAACAGAAAAAAATAAGCTTTAATTTGATATATATATATGAATAAATGTACGTTATGAACGTATAAATGTGTCAAAATCACACCTGTTTACACCTGGCTGCGAAGAGGTGCGGCCAAGTGCGCAACGGCAACTGTGATTTTTCAGGGTCTTTATACATATTGCCTTGAAGTGGACGATGTTTTATTTAAAAAACAAGTGAATGATTTTTTTTCCAAAAAATCAATTAACAACAATTTAATTAAAAATACTAGCTTCCACATTATAATAGGCTTGTAGATATATATTCTCCTAATCATAAATATACGTAAACATTTGGTTTTTAGCAAATACTCGATGAGCGCACTAATTTTGCAGCCGGATCTTAGACCAAAATGTTCGCAGCTTGATGATAAGCGATAATGCACTTAACCGCGGCTTTTTATGTAAAATAAAATGTGATACAAAGTCTATTTAAATTGATAACAATTGCCATTTTTCTAGCAGAGCATTGAGACCCGTTTCTACTCCTTTACTATTTTAAAATTAATTGTTCTCCAAATAGAAACATTATTAGCAACTTTTATAAGGTACCATAGCTTTAACTTACCCGCCATTTCAATCGAATTAAACCGATAGTAGTCACAAGTGAACGTCCAGACATCCTAAATATTGTCGCGATAAAATACAATTTCTTCACCAAATATACAGTAAATTTTATGACCCAGCAATTCAAAGGATTTATTATATTACTATTATATTTAAAAAAATAGGCAGTCACGCCTCGGTCGGATTGCTGAAAGAAGTGAAAACTTAAACGAAACAACGAACTTAAAACGTCACATTAGCAGGTTGGTGACATTAATTAATAAGGAGCTGACAGAACTCAATATTTAGATTAGCGCCCTCTAGTGGGTCTATATATGTATTATTAGCGTGACGGTCACGAGTCAGTGCTTTTTCCCCATAGCAAAAGTGCACAAACGTGCATAAAGAAGTTTTCACTTCAAAAACGAAAATATACAACACAAATGAATAAAACGGTTATATAAATATCACCTCTAGTACCGGGTACTGACTGCTCGAAAACAGACACACAAACCTATTAAGAGCTGTCAAGAACGATATTCACTAATAATAGCATCGCAAGCCAAGCTACATTGATACTATTTACTGTATCGATCGAGTCTGTCAGATGCAGTGTTGATCGTGAACGGTTTATGGCAAATGGGTTCAACTGATTTATTACGAAAATGGAGCTTTAATTGAGAGAGCTTAAAGACAGTGATGTGTTGTCTTTGTTTAGCGACAATGTAGGTTTAAGACAGTTTTATTGTAAACTGAGAATGTGTTGTTTTATTCGTAACTAGCGTTCTCCGTCGTTTCACCTACGTTAATGGTCATTGCTCTGCTCCTTACTGTCGTAGCGTGATGTTACATAGCCTACAAACTTCATTAATGAATACTCTATCCAAAACAAGAAGAATGATTATAGCAGCAATCTGATAAATAGATCAAGAGATTAGCATGTTTAGACAAACAATTAAATAAAAAAGCTTTTCAGTGTAGTATGTTGTCAAATGTAAATGTAAAATAAACAAACTTGATAACATAAAATACCGTACCTGCCTGTGTCTAACTATAAACGCCCGTTTCTAAAGTTTTTTAAAAGGCAAGTATTGCATAGATTATTGTTGATCTGGATAGTTCTAAAACCTTCACAAAAATTGTGAAAACAATGCGAAAACTTATGAGCTGGATGCTTGCGATGATCCAAGGTAAAGGTCAATTACAATAGAAGATACTAGCAACCCGCCCCGGCTTCGCACGGGTAGAAATTATACACCAAAACCTTCCTCATGAATCACTCTGTCTATTACTGAAAATCGCATGAAAATTCGTTCATTAGTTTTTCAGTTTATCGCGAACAGACAGACAGATGCGGCGGGGAACTTTATTTTATAATATGTAGTGATTATCAGTCCCGTTTAGACACTATCCCACTGTTGAGCAATGGTTTTGCCTCAGTAAGAGAGGAGTCTACAAACCTTCGAGCATTATAGCGAACTTTCAGATATGGAGGTTTCCTGGCGATTTACCTATTCCTTCACTGTTGAAGTTTTGAAACGATAGCACCCTGTGGCCCACCGGTCAGTTGGCTTAAGATAAAAAAAAACCGTTCTAAACTATTAAAAAACAGTGCTTTTAGAACATGTACACGTACTGTAGACAAATGTGTGAAATAGGGTATGTAAGTTTGTATAGGAGAGATTGAGAGCATAGGACATCAGCTAGTTACCTATAAATAAAGTTTCAATATAATATTCTAACTCGTTTAAAATAAAGGGATGACCCAAAAACAGACTTGGAACTGTAAACAGAAATTTCATCTGAACAAGCTGATAACAGTTCCGATATGAACCAATACCGCAAAATATCCTAACGCTTGTCAGGCCTGTATCGACTGTTAGATAAATCGTACAGCCTGGCGCTCGGCCAGTGCCTCGTACCAACATATGCATACAACTTTGGAAACGGGTGTTTATAGACAGACATAGGCAGATACGGTATTATCTGTTATCAAGTTTGTTTATTGAAGTTATACTTCTTTAGGCGCGTTATGGAAAAATTATGAGAGTAAATTTTTACGATGTGCGCGCACACCGTCACGAAAAACCGACACCCTGACGTTAGCTAGTCAACATTTTAGGTTTTCAAAAAAAAATACCAACTTCACGATAGTGATAAAAATGGTTTTTCATATTACTTTGAGTACGTTTGTAGAGTTTGAGGTTGGTTGACGGTATGTATTATTTATGATAATTTACTGTGATTATAAGTGATAAAAATGGTTTTTACATATTACTTTGAGTACGTTTGTAGAATTTGAGGTTAGTTGACGGTATGTATTATTTATTATGATATTTAAATAAACTTTATTTAACTAGATAAAAGTATAACTTCTTACCTGCCTACATAAGTACACACACACTTTTTTTATAATTTCGGTCGTTTGCGAGAATATCGACACAATTAAAAATTCAGTCGCCAAACGATCATAAATCTTTGATATTTTATCGTGGTCAGAGATGCAACGCCGATTTCGTGCTAACGTTCCTTATAAAGCGACAAGTTCATTATATATTTCGAACAAAATACTCTAGCGGAAATCACAAAACATTGCCATTCTCTAAAATCAATAATTTTTAGATCTGTCGTTATTCTCGCAAACAAGCGATTTATTTTACATTTGACAATATAATGAAGCTAAAAAGCTTTTTTGTTTAATTGTTTGTCTAAACACGTTAATCTCCTGATCTATTTATCACATTGAATCATTCTTCTTGTTTTGGATAGAGTAATCATTCATGAAGTTTGAAGGCTATGTAACATCACGCTACGACTTTAAGGGTCAGAGCAATGACCATTAACGTAGGTGAAACGACGGAGAACGCTAGTTATGAATAAAATTGAAACACATTCTCAGTCTACAATAAAACTGTCTTAAACCAACATTGTCGCTAAACAAAGACAACACAAAACTGTCTTTAAGCTCTATCAATTAAAGCTCAATTTTCGCAATAAATGACTTAAACCCATTTGCCATAAACCGTTCACGATCAACAAAAACCTAAAATTTGGCAGGAAGGTAGTTTATAAGTAGGACATGTTAGCTATAACTATAAATTTAAAACACTCCCGACTCGAAAATCCCTCCAACGATTACAAAATGCCATACATCATTTTGGAAAAGAGCTGATACTCTTACACTGCTCAACCGATATTAACCATACATAACTAAGAACCATCGCAAGGAAACTGGCTTTCAAATGAAAAAAAAACCGCATCGAAATCGGTCCATCCGTTTGAGAGCTACGATGCCACAGACAGACACACACACACACAGACATCGTCAGACGTCAAACTTATAACACCTGTTTTTGCGTCGGAGGTTAAAAAACAGATTTTTCGACAAGACTGGATAAGGGAGTCTATATAAACTACCTCCTTGACAAATTTTAGCTCTGTGGTACACAAAACCAAGGACTTTCATGTAAGCTTGCGAGAGGTCATTAAGTTCCAATTTTATTTACACATGAGGCTCAAAGGATGATAATATGGTTAATAACAGAAGTATTTCTTGACTTTCCAAACTCCAAGTGTTTATAAAATAAACTGTCCCTGCGGTAGTTTCTACATAACCCAATCGGAATGGACTACAGCTGAAAAACATCTATATAGATAAATAAAATTGAAGTGTCCGTTTGGAATGTCATAATAACAGTAACTTACTAATTGCTTTCGTATATTTACACGGCATATATACCAAAAAAAGACCGACTTAAAAAAAAAACTATTCCATAAAAGACACATGGTTTTCTCATGGATGCCATTGTCAGAACTCGACCAAATGGGACCACACGGGAAGCACCAGCTTTCAAATAAAAAAAGAATCATCAAAATCGGTTCACCCAGTCGAAAGTTCTGAGATAACAAATTAAAAAAAAGAATACAGTCGAATTCAGAACCTCCTCCTTTTTTGAAGTTGGTTAAAAAAATCGATTTTTTAATTTTTGTCTGTCTGTCTATCTGTTTGTTGCGGCTAATCTCCGAAACGAGTAGACCGATTTTCACGGGACTTTCTCTAGCAGATAGCTAGTGTCATAAGAAGTAACTTAAGCAATTTTATATATTTTTATCGATTAAGTCCCGAATTACACACCTAATATGTATCAAAGACGCGAAATTAAAAAAAAAAAGCAAGTATTTAAATAACTTCAAATGGAGTCCTAATTGAACGTAAATAGAAACAAAAATAAAAACGAATTGTTTGTTAAATAAATAATTTTATGTTACTGCGTAGACGCGGCTGGTTTCACAAAAACCTTTTGATAATCTGAATAAGGTGTAAGAGGCAGCGGCTTGCGGTCACAGGGTCTCCGTATGAGATAAATATTTGTGTGACGTAGTACACATATTTGTTATAGATTTGAGTGTTTGTATGTCTTAAGTAAGAAGATTGACCTATGACCTGGGGCACTACAGTGGTATCATTTTAAATAGTCAAGTCATGTTCACTTGACTGAGTGTGACTCATTTGGTAGCATCATGCTTATGAACAGGTGTTACGTGGGACTAGGTAGACCTTAATGTTGCAGTCTATCGTCTGTCTAATGTCTACATTTTCTTTCGCGTTCCATTATATATGTAACTTAACTAAACTTAAGGTATTACATATCTCTGAATCAGGCATTCTTATGTATGTAATACCTATTTCGTGATCGCCTTAATTCCCGTATAAATACATAATTAAGTATATAATGGAACGCAAAAGTTTAAAAGTTAGTATGACCGTTTCTTAGTTCACCATTCTAGTTAAATAATAGATAATTTTTGAAGTGAAACTTCTTTAGAATTGTTGTGATTTGAAATTCGATGAAACGGAAGCATCACGATAAAGTTCCTACGATAAAGTTCCTATAATCTTTGTCTTTGCGCCTGCATACTACGAATCTTTGTCTTTGCGCCATATATATATGTCAATGTTAACGTGGTGTAATTTTTGTGCATTTTTTCTCCATATTTCACTTATATTTTATTGATTCTTTACAAATTTACATTTAAATCCAACTTCAACCTGTAGTGAAAACGAAGTATTGTTTGTTTTGAAAGTTGTGTACAGTTGTAACTGGACTTCAGGTTTGCTTACTGTTTATTATTAAGGCCGTTCTTTGTGTATCTTGATTTGTTGTCTGTATCTGTACCTATTAAATAAAATAAAATAAAATAATTTGACCAATAACTTTTATAGAAATTATCTAAAATTAAACTTATCAACATTAGTAAATTATTTCTGTTGATTTTACTTTTCATTTCTCATTCTCTCGTAGGCTACTTTTCTGAAGTTTCACTTCTGCCGTGTGTGAATTGCACACACACACGTCTGTTTCCTTTTTTTAATTTTGAGTTCTTTTTAACTTTTACCTACGCATCTTACTACTACAGTTTGTTACTCAATCACGCCAGAACGACTTAACGGATCTGGCTGAATTTTGGCACAGTCATAGATTATAGTCTGGAATAGCACATACACTACTTTTTATCTCGGAATATGTACAGTTCCCGTGGGATACATTTGAATTTCCACGAACGAAGTCACGGCAACACCTAGTTGTGTAAAAGTAAATCTTTATTAGGTAGACCATTTAGCTAATAAAAGTAAAGCTAACTTAACCATTATAAGTTTATGGTCCCATTACCTCTTTGAAGTCTATAATTCTTAATATCTTTAAAAATACTTTAGGCAACTTTATATAATTACTGCTTTACAAGATGGCTCTTTTAAAAGTCAGTGAAATCCTAAGGGGTGGTGGAAGTACATCCACGAGATGACAATTAAGGAGGGGGTAGCGTAAGGTGTTAACTTGCGATTGAGTGGTTGTGAGTTCGAAACCCATAACTCGGTAGTTACTCGACCCGGTGGTCGAATCCACTCCTAACAAGTCAAATCTGTTCCTTTTCGTTAAACATCAAAACGGTACGTTCTATAGAACTATTGCCATATTATTTACTTTTAATTTTTGGTTAAACAACCCTACTAATATTATAATCGTGAAAGTTTGTGAGGATGTATGGATGTTTGTTGCTCTTTCACGCAAAAACTACTGAACCGATTGCGATGAAACTTGGTATGTAGATAGCTGGACACCTGGATTACCACACAGGCTTTTTATCCCAATATTCCCACGGGATCGGGACTTTTCGCGGGTGAAACCGCGGAACACAGCTAGTTGAAAAATAATGAGAAACTTGAAAATAGAAACGAATATAGTTTGTTAATCAATTATTTTAACCATCGGAAGTTATTGGAAGGGTTTTAAGAATACTAGTAATCTGTAACCCCCATGTCACTTGTTTCTTATCACTTTAAAGGACAAAGTTCATTTGGTCTCGTGTTGGTTTAAATCAATGAGCCAAAATACAACTTACGTTTATGCACTTACTAACTAGTAGGTTGCAGACACGCAAACACTTACCGGAACCACTAGACAACTGCTCTTTGGTTGCTTTTGAGTAATAATAATATTTTCGGACATGTTACATAGCGCTATCTAGGCATATTACATGCTTAGTTTAGCTGGGACTATGGGTTCTAAAACAGAGAAATCTGAACTGTTTTTGAAGTGAAAACTTCTTTAGGCATTTTGGGCGCTTTTGGTATGGGGAAAAAAGCACTGGACTCGTGTGACTGCCAGTTTTTTTTATTTTTGAAGTGAAACTTCTTTAGAATCGTTGTGATTTGAAATTCGATAAAACGGAAGCTTCACGATAAAGTTCCTACGATAAAGTTTCTATAATCTTTGTCTTTGCGCCTGCGTACTACCAATCTTACGTACTACTAATATATCAATTTCAACGTGGTGTAATTTTTGTGCATTTTTTCTCCATATATCACTTATACTTAATTAATTCTTTACAAATTTACATTTAAATCCAACCTTAACCTATATTGAAAACGAAATATTGTTTGTTTTGAAAGTTGTGTACAGTTGTAACTGCACTTCAGGTTTGCTTATTGTGTATTATTAAAGCCATTCTTTGTATATCTTGAACTGTTTTTCTGAAGTATCACCGTGTGTGAATTGTACACATACACTTTTTTTTGTAATTACGGACATGATATTTGGACATTTTGCTAAGTTATTTGTCACGGTGAGTGACGACACCATATGTAACGGTTTCCAGAAGACACGCTAAACTAGTTCAAATGTTGATCCTGTGACATTTTTATGCATTTATACGGGAATCAATCGTGATCGCGTTAATTCCCGTATAAATGCATAATTATGTCATGGAACGCGAGAGTTTAAAAGTTAGTACTGTGACATTTTCTTCAGTCACAGATTACTGGGATGTACCTATCAATGTATCTGAGCGTGACGGTCACGCGAGTTCAGTGCTTTTTTCCCATAGCCTTTTCCCCAACGTGCCTAAAGAAGTTTTCACTTCAAAAAAACAGGAATAAGAAATAACTGTTATATATTTAAATATAAAAATATTTATACATATATATATATATATGTATATATATAGGAGTAGAGGCTGAGATTATCTTTATAAAAAAACATGAAACTTCCGAAGCACACAGTTTATTCGCAATAATAAAGTTTGATTATTATAAGAATTTATTATTCACTTTAATTACTACACACTTATACACCTATTATATTTTCTATATATCGGTTTTTTAGTGTTTTGTATTTTTTTATAGATATAAGTGCTTACATTATTAGAATAATTAATTTTTCTCTTGTCTTAGCACCAAAATAAATGCCTTTTTCTTTCTTTGATTTGGAGCTATTGTTTTCTTTTTGATTTAGTTTAGGTTATATACTGTTCTGTAAAAAGCCACGCTGATGCTATATCTATGGGTAGATACTCTAAGATTGTATATTAATTCCTTTACCTGCACTTTTTCAGGCATAAATATAATATGTTTAATTATACCTATGTCCGCGTCCTACAGTTGTTAATTAGCCATTTATTTACAGTTTAATGTTAAAACATTAATTAAATAAATATTTACTAAACAGCCATCAGTCGCCACAATGAATGAACAAAGAGGCAGTTTTTATTGCTTTCAATTCTCCAACTTCTCTATTTGTTTTCCTTACTATGTAAAGCATTACGTAGCAGCTTTTAATTCTTTGTAGAAGAAAATGTGAAAATATAACATTTTTTATTTTTAAAAGTTATAATGGTTTCTTTTGGCTGTTCCTTGTTCACGGCCTATTGTTTAATTTTCTTTTAAAATCTTTTCAGGTAATAGTATGGGTTGACAAGGAATGTTTCCATTGTTTACAGTTGGTTGTTATTATTATAAAAATAGCTTTCATATTGTGACTAAAATGGTCAATTATGATTATTATATATATAAAAAAAAAAAAATTAAACACAACTCGATTTATTGTATTCGATATCGTGTCAATTACACAGCAGCTGTAGTATGTTATGATATGAGTCAAATCTTAACACATCAAGCCTTATTCTTCTTTGATTGCTTTATCATTTTTATTATACTCACGAGTTAAGGTCAAGATTTAATTCACTCGACTACTTTTTTGCATATCGTCAGTAATAAAAAATATGACGTATTATTTTTAACTTAAGACGCGGTAGCGCAATGGCTAAGGCGTTCGGACTTGCGATCAAGTGGTTGCGGGTTCGAACCCCACCCAGTGCACTACCGACGTGAACCCACTCCTAACAAAATCATTTGGCTTAGCTGGAGGATACTATCAATATATATACTGGAGATATACTAGCAATGTGTGGCCCCACGTTCCTAGTACTCTTTTTCTAAAAAAAAACTGATATCGAGGCCTGCTGTTCTACTTATTCTCCACTTTTCCCAGTCTTCAATGTCCTAATGATTAAGCCGCTAACGTCATATTATATAATAATAATAATCATTTTTATTTGAGACTTAGGTCTATTTTCCAACAACTTTCCTTAAGATTAGAGTTAGTATTATACAGCTTGGGCGGCCAGTGAAATAAAACAGCTCAATATAGGCCCACTGCAGTAGACTAGCAGTGTAAGCTGTTCCAGCGCGCCAACAGCGAACTACTCCACCTATCGGCAATTGTCTTCAGTATACCTTAAAAAAAGAAATATGAATACTGTTGGAGCTATTGCATAGACTCCGACGTCTGAGCGCGGTATGTGCTTCTGCAAATACGGCCGATACAGCGCCATGACAGCCCCTGTCAACTGTCAACACCCTGAAGGAATTGTTGTATTGAACTCTCGGAGCGTAGAGCGTTGCATAGCTTTAACAACGCAACAACTACTACTTAAACGTCTTTACTCTTTGTGACTTGTTTTTTAAAGTGGCAAAACACAATATCAACGTGTGACTTACAATAAAAATACATCTTGATTCATAAATCTCAAGGAAAAGCCGGTATATGGACCGTTTACCACCGAGAAGAATTATTATGGTCTGGAGTTGAACGCATAGTTTGTGCCGTCTAATTTATGGCCACGCTGCGTATTATCTAAGGCGATAAAGACATGTCATTAATTTTGTTAAACGAATGGCCAAGGGACGCGGAGTTGAAAGCTGATTGCGTTATGAAACTGAACTTACTTCGTTGTTATATAAAGGCTCGTTACGCTAAGATAGGGTTTGAGTGTAATCTAACGTTAAATAGAAAACACAATGATGTAATTGCCGAAAGGAATCCATCATTAAATATGAGTTCTACACAACAAACAACTGATTATACTAACCTGTGACATAATTATGTGTTTTTACGGGAATCACCGCGATCACGAAATAGGTATTACATACCTCTGAATTGCCTGACGTTTCGACCAGGTTGCACTGGCCGTGGTCAAGGGCTGACTCTAATAGTCAAAAGTTTAAAAGTTAGTATAACCTGTGACAGTTTTAGCTTAAACTTACAATGAAATTTAAAAAATTAAATATTATGCACAATTAAGTTTATTTATTTTTAATGAAATACATCCTCTGTTGTAAGCCGACTCGAATTGTAAGCCGATCGTTATTTGTTTTTTAAAGAATACTATCAACGTTAAAAATACATCTTGATTCAGAAACGTCAAGAAACAGCGGCAGGAATAGTGTTATATGAACCGTTTACCTGTAAAATCATAAATTGTATCATGTAATTAACGATACATTACTGGTATTCTTGTTAACCCCTCCAGATAAGCTAAATGTCTGTGTTAGGAGTGGGTTCACGTCGGTAGTGCACTAGTTGGGGTCCAAACCCGCAACCACTCGGTCTCAAGTCCGACGCCTTAGCCATTACGCTACCGCCACTTAAACCGCCGTTAATTAGATAGATTAAATAAAAAAAACTGTGTGGTGTCGTGGGACACCAGATAGGAACGAAGTTCCTTATTATAAAAATATTAATTTCGAGTTCTATTCGAGGTACAAAGAAAATAATTATTCGGGTATACATTTTTTATTATGATTTTTTTAATGATAAAAATCAAAAAAACTACTTTACAAAATTATCTTAACACCTTTATTTGATTTACAATAATTTTTTAAAATATAAATTAAATAACAGTCATCACATAGACTATACATTAGACACTGTATAGCCATCATACATAGACTATATATAAAAATCTTAGGTTACGGACGTTTTTTGACGGCCCCTCCGTAACGCCCCATATGGAACTTCGTTCCAAAAAAATCCTGAAGCATAAAAATAAATAAACCAAAATGTTTGTTGTTCAATTGTATAAGCACATTAACTACTAGCAAATCGTTTAAACAACTCCAGTATGAGATATACATTTCGTATGTAGTTTCATAAAAAAAATAATCTCAAAATCTGCTTTAACGCAGTCGCATACTTTCCGCAGGCCTACTTCTGCTCAGTTTAATTACAAAGCCTTACTTTCACAAATTGCATTTTTTTTACTTTCTACGACCTCTGGCGCTCCCTTTACGTGTGCCATCTGTGGCCAAAAGTAATTTGGCTAAAGAACTTCACCTATGGTCTCTTTATATAGCGAGAGGTTAAATAAGAAATGGAAAAAATTAGATTGTGTTTTGTATTTTAATACTAGCAGTGCCCCACGGTTTCACCCACGTAAGTACCGATCCCTTGGGAATATCGGGATAAAAATTAGCCTGTGTGTTAATCCAGGTCTCCAGCTATCTACATACCAAGTTTCATCGCAATCGGTTCAGTGGTTTTTGCGTGACAGAGTAACAAACATCCATCCATCCATCCATCCATCCAAACTTTCACATTTATAATATTAGTGGGATTAGTGGGATAATTTTATCTGTAAGCTAGGATAGGTTTTCTTCAGCTGCTTAGAGCTTACAATTATTAAAGTGGTATCCTTGTCAAAAGCCACCCCCTCGAGCCAGTTCTGTCTACTGAATCAGAAGTGACTGTGCGTAAAGTGAAGTGAACTGCGAACTGAATTCATATATTAATTATTTGACTTGTTTATACACTAATGTATTTTACATCATGGTTGAAGTAACTTTGCTTCAACTTCTTAGTAGGGTGTCAAAAAGTTCTTTTAATCTGGGGGCACTAGATTCTCAAAATAACAAATTCTCGGCATACCAGGTTCGCAATAATGTCAGAAGTACAGTTAAAAACACCGGAGCCAAGAGTAAAACTCTTTTCGGTATTTAACTGTATGTCTGGCGTTATTGCGAATGCCTGAAGATAAAATAAGTGTAAAAATCATATTTTTTAACTAAATTAAAGTAGTTTTTCTTTTAAAATATTATAATTAATATATATTTTTTACTATAGATATTAAAGTAGTTTTTCCTCTTTTAAAATACTATAGTTATTGCTTAAACAATCATTTGAAGATTAAAGTGTGCACATTTTAATCAATACAACGTCCCACGTTTGATTCCTTCTCAGTGGTAATATTTGTATGTATAAATACGTCTACTTCTATTGGTTTTTGCTTCTGTGTATAATCTGAAAGTATTTACAAAAAAGTATCTAATTATATTTATCCACTAGCCGTCCCCGCAGTTTCACCTGCGTTTATGATCACTGCTCCGCTCCTATTGGTCATAGCGTGATGTAATAGAGTTTATAGCCTTCCTCGATAAATGGGCTATCCAACAGCCAGAACCAGTAGTTCCTGAGATTAGCGCGTTCAACCAAACAAACAATCGAAAAACTCTTCAGCTTCATAATATTAGTATAGATGTTCTAGAACATAAAATACAACCTATACTAAGTTTAAGACTAGATATCGCCTAGAATATGTACTAATGATACATCTTATTTACATACATATACCCACGTCTGTATCCCCAAAGAGGTAGGCAATGTATTAAATACATCTTATTTACTAATTACTTTTTAAATGTACAATTATAATATCGATTATAATACGAGCACAGCTATGTGCCCCAACAGATAATTCTGAACCAGACCCCGCCGTGATTGCCAGTTAAAACTCTGGCATTGTTCCAACAGTTATGAAATATACGCCAACAAATGGTTTTTAATACGAACTAAGTCCGATGCAGGCGGACCTTAAAATTATAAGTACCGTACATCATCCGCGACATTAAGGTCGAATTGGATTTTAAACCATTGCCAAGATGTGCTTGTCTAGACATTAAAACTGTTTATGCAACATGTAACAGGATTTACGCTCAAGTTGAAAATACCACTTATTACTACGAGCAACTAGCTGGTGCTAGCGTCTACTACGTTTGCGTAGAATTAATATTTCAAGTAGCCTATTTCACCCCCCCTTCATAGTTTTATTTTCTTGTCAAAAAGTAGCCATGTCCTTCTCCAAGGCCCATTTTCCCGCAGCTTCACTGGCGTCTGTGATATTACATAGCCTTCCTAACCTTCCAGATATTAGCGCATTTAAATAAGTAAATAATGAAACAAAAAAAAACATACAAATGGTTTTTATGCAACGATTATTTGTATTTGTATCACGTTAATATTATATAGGTACTTTTATTTCAATAATTTAATAGCAAATAAAGTGTAACTTGAACCCACCCACAGTCAAACCCTATTACGGTTTTGTGGAAACATGGAATAGACTCGTGAATTACCTGTATCAATAACAATAAATTAAAAAATTGAACAAAAAATTAAACTCACATACGTACACATACGCTTTTTTGGGCAAAAAAAAACAAACTGTTTAGCTTCATTATATTAATACTCATTGGCCCTATACATTTCTATCACAGCAGATATTTTTTTTTGTTGAATGATTGAACAGTAATTTTCCTTTATCTGATTGGAAATGTAAAAAATATCCTAGCTATGCTTTGGACTCAAACCAAGTACAGTAGATGCACACTGTCAGTGATAAAATACAGTCAAACGTGTTTATATGTAGTTAGGGTAGGAATCTTAGTAACTCTAAACACACGGTGGCAATAGACAAGAATAATTGAAGGAGCCTCTGACATTGTTACCACAGAGCACTTGTTCATAAATATATTATATTAAACCCATTATGGTTAGAACATTTTCTTGTCTATTTAATTATTTTTCTCTTTTTGTATACCTTTAAGTAGTTAACAATGCAAACAATTTATAAATATTTCGGTAAAACAATCGACGATCTCATCACACACGGCTATTTCTTCCAGACAACCTTTGTACGGATATTTTCAAATATGATTGAGGGTCTGCGGTGTACTAATGTTAAGATATTATATACTTCTATTATACCTACTACCCTGCGCAACTCCCTTTCTATAATAATGATGTAACATAAAATACTGTGAACCAGGCATGTTGTTTTATTTTGATAATCCATAAAAACCGTAGACATATTGACTGGCCTGTTGGCCTAGTGGTTAGTGACCCTGACTGCTATGCTATAGATTGTGGGTTCGATTCCCACCAGAGTCTGGGTGTTCTATGTGTACGTTCTTTGTGTGTCTGTAAAGTCCCCCGCGACACAGGAGTAATTCCAAATGCGGGAGTTGTCTTTTAAAAAAAAAATGATATTATTTTCAACTCTATATTCAACTCATATACTATATATACGACTTCAACTGCAAAATGATTCATAAAGAGAGAAGACTTTTTGAGAAGCTTTTACACGCTGCAGTGTTAATTACGTTAATCAATTCAGATATCCCTTGGGCAGATTCGTTTTTATATAAAAGGTACTCTATATCCTTTCCTTGTCAGGGGATACTTACGTGTAAGTAACATTTCATGATGATCGATTGTATAATCGTGAGAGAGCCATACTTCGGCACGTGTGGACCAGCTCGGAGTGATACAATAACCTCACAGAAAACCGACTTGAAGCAATGCTTCTGTTATGTATCGCCGTGTGAGCGAGGTTACCGGAGACCCAAACCCATCTCCCCTTCTTCTACTCCCAAATTAAAGGCTAACAACGCACTTGTGACTCTTGAGGTGCAAGTGTCCATGGGCGGTGGTAGTTACTTACCATGAGTTGACCCGTCTCCGTGTTTGCCCCTTATCCCATAAAAAAACAAGCAAACAAACTCATACTCGCAGTTATAATATTAGTTACGAATCCATAAAGTGTCTTCCAATCGTCCTGGGCTTTAGATAATGGCTGCCGAGTTGGCTTCCGATTAAGTTCCCCATCCCAAAGGAGACGTAAAAGGCAACTCGGTTTAGTATCTATTGGATTGTTGGCAATATTATTTTCCTTGTTATTTTTCCGTGGCTGGCGTGAATATGTTGACATGTCTAAAATTGCTATTTTTCAGGGTGGCCATTTTTAAGTTTTTACGTTATATATTGTATATGTTGAGATTTCAAGTAATGAATATTTTTTTGGTGACCGAGTGTAAGTTGATATAAGAAAATATCAATGTTCATTCACAAAATCCGTTTATTGCCCGTGGTCCACCTGTATTGTTCACCTGGGTAGACCACGGGCAATCATGTGAATCGTTAATGTGACACGAGGTTTTGTCAAGTTAGACACGTTAAAATTCGAAATGTCAACATGTTTCCAAAGTTGATTTCTCCGAAATTTATGTATATTTGAAACTGTAATTGTTTTCATATGAATTCCTAATGCGTAGGAGGTATTACGACAATAAAAAAAACATGCAAGTCGACATGTCAATGTGTCCACGCCAGCCACGGTTTTAACACGCTTCCATTAACTTCACTTGGAAGTAACTGACAATGTAAACCAATCTAAGAAGACAATTTTAACTATATATATAATAACACACAAACTAGGCAGAGCCTGTACTATGGTAACCAGACTGCTGATAAACATACTTATATATTTATAAATACATACACACTATAGATAAATTAAATTACACCCAGAGACAGAACTAATGATCATGCTCAACACACAATTTGTCCTGGTTGGGAATCGAACCCACGGCCTCTGGTTCAGCAGCCAGGATCACTAACTACTAGACCAACAGGCCAGTCAATAATAATGTAAAAAATCTTGGAGCTGATCTAATGATGGGGCCAGGAGGTGGTTAGGGGAACTCTTCAGAGGCTACTAGAAAACACCTCGAGTTTGGACTCAAATGATTCATTTTGACGAGTCCAACATATTGGGCTGGGTAACGATGGTCTGATGATTAAGCCGGGAGGTGAAGAGCGGAATTCTCTTTTTACTTTTTAATTCAGTTAGATATTAACGCGTGTTTTTTTAGTTTTACTAAATTGTGTTTTATACCACGGACATTCGACATAAACTCTGTTAACTGATCCGATATCCAATGACCAAGTCAAAGTGCCTAATCATGCTTTCAGCAATTAAATATATACTTGACAAGAGAATTGACATACGATTAGTAAATTATTGCGATGATCTGCCGTTCAGAAACCGGGCGTTAGTGTTGAAAAGTCTTTTTAACATGGTTCCATTCGGCTTCCTATTGTTATAGAAACATGCAACCTTCAAAATGAATTTATCATTATAATAAACAGACTTGGAAGATAATTATTAAATATTCAGTTTAATTAAGCACTATTAAATTATATTTCAATATATTTCATACGTGACGGTACCACTGCACCGCAAACATGTTCATAATTGATGATATCGTTTGTTTAATTGTGCCGCTCATTCACGACCACTGAAGCTTGTAATTTTACTCGCCCAGTGAAGTGTTGATGGACCGAGAACCAGTTCTTTGTAACGGCCAACAAGGTCGCAGTAATTAATATTACATATTATACTCTATATAATTAGGTTTTTCAGAATGCATAATTAATTATATAGGTATAGATCCAGTGCAACCTGGTCGAAACAGGCAAAACAAAGGTATGTAATACCTTGTGGTGACTTTCACATCTAGCGGAGACGAGCTGAATGATGGAGTAACTACTAGTCCTGCATCGCGCTATGAGAGCTCTCGCGCTGATTAGTATATATACAACTTCCCAACATCAACCGTTGGACCGCGCCTGGTCGGAGGATCCTCTCTTAATGTTGGAGGGACCTAACACCACGTTCCTCCACAACCTATGACGTGATCGCGTTTATAGCGTATCCCTTTATACTCTCTGTGCATATGTACACTGGCTTGCCCACTCACTATAGATACGCAAGCAGACACGTCTGCACTCGCCTGTGGCTCATGCAATACTGACTAACCTGTGATCTCTACAGTAAGCACGAGATAGTGCTTATAGTTATTATTTAGTTCTACCCTACTAATTCCTGAACAGGATTATGCTAACTAGTTGTTAATTTTACTGCTACTAGATACTATTATTGTAAATGCGATAGTTTGAAATTTGAAGAGTTCCCTCGATTTCTCCAGGGTTCCGTCATCAGATCCTGACCTGATGACCATGGGACCACCTGGAAAGTATACCCTTTCAAGCAAAAGAAGAATTTTCGAAATCGGTCCAGGTGAGTAAACATCTATAAAAAATATATATACAGTGGAACATAGAACCTCCTCCTTTTTTGAAGTGGGTTAAAAACTGAATAGCGTATATATTTCTTGGTTTATTTGAACAACAAGCGTCTCTAGTTTAAGCTAATCTCAAGAATTAGCATGCTGAAGTGACAGTGGGCTGGTCACATTGCTCGCAGAACCGATAACCGCTGGGGTATACGAGTTCTGGACTGGAGACCGCATCTAGGAAAAAGTAGAGTAGAACACCCTCCGGCCAGGTGGAGAGACGATCTGCGCAAAACGGAGAGGAAAAACTGGATGAGGTGAGCTGACGATCGAGATTAGTGGTGTACATTACGAGAGGCCTATGTTCAGCAGTGAACGATGAAAGGCTGATGGCGATGATTATCATGATAACATGTTATACAGCAATATTTACATTGTAGGGGAAATCAAAAACGAGAGCACGGCAATGGAGGAGACATCCTAATTAATAATAATAACTTGAGAAACCTCACACAGACAGACATCCCAAACTGGGCATCGTACTACTGTACTATGGTAACCAGACTGCTGATAAACGTACTCGTGTATTCCTAAATACACACATATTATAGATAAATTAAAGAAAGAAAGAAAGAAATACATTTATTCTGACATGTGTGCAGTCCACACAATTATTACAATAAAAATAAATAAAACTAGATAACTATTGCCCTGTGCAATGCCAGAAAAGGCACCTATCTCAGCATATTGCTACAGCCTGAGAGACTGCAGCGCTGATATTATGATAGAGATACACTCAGATAAAGAACAAAAAATGATAGCGCTCATCACACAGTTATATAAGATTTAATTTCACGTTATGATCTAAAGGAGCAGTAATCATAAATGTAAACTAATCAACTACAGTATCTAAATTGGATATTTCAGCACTTTGGATTGGTAAAGGTTCTGTATGCGTAAGAGATGTTTTGTCAGCGGTTTTTTACATGGGAGAGCCATGCTTCGGCACGTATGTGCCGGCTCGACTCCGCGCGATACCACGGCCTTACAGAAAACCGGCAGTGAAACAATGCTTGCATTGCTTTTCGCCGCGTGAGTGAGGTTACGATTCCCGTCCTTCCCCTCTCCTCGTCCTTCCCCTCTCCCCCCTCTCCTTCCCCTCTCCCATCTTCCCACTCTTCCCCCCTTTTCCCCTACTCCCACCTTAAAGGGCGGCAACGCACTTGTGACTCGTGAGTTACAGGTGCCCATGGGCGGCAGTAGTCATTTACCATCAGGTGACCTGTCTGCTCGTTTGCCCCCTATGACTGACGCAAAAAGCCCCTCCTTTTTGCTTTTGCTTGCTTTTGTTATACGCTTAACATTTTTATCTGTGTGTCTGTCTGTAGTATTAGAGCTCCTACACGGATGGACCGATTTTGATTAAGGTTTTTTTTTGTTTGAAATGTGACTTAATCGAAAGTGTTTTATCTATAATTCAAGAAAATCTGTTTAGCCGTTTGAAGATAAATGTCAGCTCTTTTCTAATCCTTGAAGGGATTAATGAGTCGGGGGTATTTTAAATATATATTTCGATGTGTTAGCGAGACATAATATATAATAGCATTGTTCAATTAGTGCCCACCGACAAAAAACCACTAGCAAAAATAAACGACAATAATGTGGAAAATCATCTGTTTTTTAAATTGAGTTGTTGCTGTTGCTCTCAAGCCGAAGACGTAGGTTTATAGATTCGCGCCTACAGATTCTTTAATGCGGCTTTTAATACTATTTCAACAACTTTTATTTTAGACTGATAAAAGAACGCCCATAGTATCGCGCGCGTGTCTAAGAGCCATGTTAGGGAAGGTTACTTAAAATTTAAGAATCACTTAAAACTAGTTTGAAACGGAATTTCAAGTTTAGAACTCTTCTTCGCCTGCTTTATTTCCGGACCGATACGACCTTCAAACCTTCAAGAATAGAGCGTACTCCAACTCAAAGCCCGGCAACGCACTTGTGACTCTTGAGTTGCAGGTGTCCATGGGCGACGGTAGTCTCTTACCATCAGGTGACCCGTCTGCTCGTTTGCCCCCTATAATATAAAAAAAAACCAAGTAAAGAAATAATGCCGTTTGTTACTTATTTCTTATAGATTAAATCAATCTGATCGTTCTGTAGCTATTTCTTTCGTTCCGTAGCTGCAGAACGATCACCATCGTGTCACGTCATGAAATTACATAATGATTAATTAACAGATATTATATAGATGATTTACTTAAACCGCCTAATAATGTATTTAGAAATAAAGGAACTTAGATGCTTATACACTGAGCAAGAATTTGATGTACTTTTTAAGAGTGGATAGTTGATATATTTATCCACATTCTTTCACTATCACAAAACTTGACTGGCCTGTTGGCCTAGTGGTTAGTGACCCTGACTGCTATGCCATAGGCCGTGGGTTCGATTCCCACCCGAGTCTGGGTGTTCTTTGTGTCCGTTGTTTGTATGTTTGTAAAGTCCCCCGCGACACAGGAGTAATTCCTAATGCGGGAGTTGTCTTTTTAAATAATAGAATAATAGAATAGAATTGTATTCCAAAATACTCTTGTTTTAGTTTGTTACTGATAAACTGTTAGCTAAATACTGATTTAAAGCTATCTCTAAGTATGTAACGTTAACTCCTAGTTTAAGATTGATCTATCTGTTTTGTCACCTAAAGAATAAATAAATACTAAATAAATAATACGAAACTACACCTTAGTTTGAGGTGATAAGTGCACGGCGGAATATTTTGATGGCGGTCCCTGCACAAACAGAAATAAATGCCCCACCTCCTCATTAGACATAGTATTTCTTTACAGCCTACTTATAATACTTGAAACCCAAAATCGAAATAAAGTCAACTAAAGGTGCCATTTCTAGATTTGTATTTCAAAGGGCCTTGAAACAACTTTGACAAATAAAAATAAATTATAAACATGAGTATTCTAATTATGTATTTATAATAACTTTAAACAAATTCTTCCGTACAACTCAGACCTAATCACTACAACATGTTCAGTAAATACACAACAAACGTTATATAGTTTATTACTTTACCTCAACCTTAAAACAATTGAGAGCTGCCACAATCCCGCAACATCCGCAACGGACGACCAGCAGTCACCAACACTGGCCAACACTGGCTTCCACCTTCCAACACTCACTGGCACAGCGTGTATTCACCAACACTGGCCAACACTGGTGAACAATAGCCAATGGTACAAACACAAGCGGAGCTGGCGTGTTGCCAAAGCCGTTGCTGTTGCGTTTTCAATAATAATACACCGTTGTATTTATTATGGCAATATACATAGATGTATTATATAAATTGATGAATTTGATTTGGCAACTAGACAGTTGCTGCAGTCAAGTGCAAATAAGTACATATTAAAAGTAGTATATTTTATATTTTTAATTCTTTGAGATCCCGAGGTCATGGTTTCTACTCCCGGGTCCTGCAAAATGTTATTTAGTTTTTGCATGAAGTATAGGAACAAAACGGGACAACAATAATTTTGTCTACTGTAACGTGTTATCAAAAATATAACTATGATATTCGCCTCTTCCTACTCCTTCTTCCATTCCTTATATTATACAGTCGTGGCTGTATAAATATACTTCAGAAATATACGAAAAGTACATTTTTGAACATAGCTTTCAAAATATTGGGGTTGAATGACACTTACTTATTCCCCCGGTTTCTTCGTGGATTGATTTTTATTACCTAGCTAACTGACCCGGCAGACGTTGTCCTGTCTTAACTATGAATATTGAACATTCGCGCCAACTTTCAAACGACTGACAGTTATGTCAAAAGCGCTAAGGTTACATTAGAAAAGTTAAAATGGTCGTTAAGTTTTCTTAAATTTTCTAATTTTCCGTGCAACTTTCTTAATTTTTTCTTTCCTAAGAACCTTCTCCTGACAGTAACAAACACAAAAAAAAAGAATTAGCGAAATCGGCAGAGCCGTTCACGCGTGATGCCGTGACCAAGGGAATTATGGATTCATATATGGATAATTCAGCATCCCAACTTGTTTTAGATTGAATATTCCTTCTTTGTAATCCTTTTTTCACCATTATTTTATATCTAAATATAATTTTGTACAGTACCGTAATAGAATGACCCTGAACGTGAAGTACCGAGAAATTAACCTACAATTGAAAGTAGTTAGTTACCTTGTCTGCGTGTGAGAGTTACCTTCTGGTTTACCCTTTTAAAAAAAGAATTATCCTAATTGATTTAAAATGGTCGTTACACTGATTTTATAAATAACATTAAATGCGAGTATTATAGAATTACAGGCAATTATGTAATTCTCACTTCTAAATCCTTTTACTTAATATTATAAATGTGAATATGAATTTGTTTGTTTAGCTTCCACGCGTTAACTACTCAACAAATCATCGCGTGAAAAAAAGGCATAAGCACCACCGTTCATAAAAAAAAAAACAGTCAGTCGTAGACTGCACGTCAGAAGTGAAAACATAACTTCACAATGTATTTGCATATACATACACACACACACACATCTGTATATATAATTAGGTTAAAAATAAAAAGTAGGTAATAACATTTCTAACTACACTGGAAGTTCTGCGCTCCTGGCCGCTCTTAAATGTTTGAATTTCGAATGTTAATTTTTTTTAAATATAAGAAACTCGGCTCCGTCTTACAAATTTTCGATCAGGTCACGTGTCCTGACGCGAATTTAACATTTTTTAGCCATTCCATAAAGTGCACACCGCTAAGAAAGTTTTCACTTCAAAAAAATCTAAAAATAAGTTTTCGGGACAAAACCTTTGCGAGAGAAGCCACGGCCAACAGCTAGTTTAAATAAAAGACAAATAATATCACTCACTTTTATTACTTAGTGATTTTAAGTATATTAAGTGGAATATATTTTACGTCAATAATGTAGAAATAGCAGCGCGGTATCTCGTAAATTGCTGTGAAAATTTCCAACGAATGAAAAATACCTGAAACGACATTCAATACATTCAGCTAAAAATTGTAATGTAAATGGTTTTTGATCACATACACTTTACTTACTGAGGATGATTAAAATTATATATTTTTGCACTTGAAATAAATAAACCTTCTTATTCGTAACTCAGCGTTAATTTATGTATTTTTTTAAATCCCACTAATATTATAAATGTGAAAGTTTGAATGGATGGATGGATGGATGTTTGTTACCACCGATATTCCGGATCGGGACTTACGCGGGTGAAACCACGGAGTGCTGCTAGTAATACATAACAGGAGGGATAGAGGCCAAAAGGGGTAATAACATCACTGGTGTTGTGATCGTGAATGTTTATTGTTACCGGTAAATGCTTACCATTTTGTTTGCTAACTTAGTTATATATAAACTGAAACTATGCTACCACATCCCCTTTAGTCACGCAATATTTTTAGAACAAAGAACAATAAACCTCAAACAAATACAACAATGAACCAGGTCTCCTAAAAGTTTCATCCATTTTATTTCGTTCAACAGAACAATACATCATTTTAATAGCACTACGGCGTAGCTATTAGCGTAGACTGCCGTAGAGTCATCTACGAGCGTAGACACTTGTACGTTTTTGTCAGCATTCAGGCATAGATTCTAATGAATCTTCTAATGAATGACATTCTGGGTAGAAATAAGTAAGAAAATACGTTGTGTGCCTGAGATTAATTATTATAGCATCCCATCCTGAGATTGACTTGCCCATCTAATAGTATTAATGTGAGTATGTGTGTTTGCGATTTAATACACTTGTAACCCTGAAACTCCGTGATTATTTTTTATTAAACTTTCTTTGATACCCGCTTTCGTCGAATATAGACAATCGATGGTAAGCGATTACCGTAGATTTAGAAATATTATTAAGAGCGAATTCAAACTTTGAAAGGAAATCTGGCTATCCGAAGGTTTTCCATAATTTTCTAATAGAATTATGAAGTCTGCCAACCTTCACTTCATCGATGGTGAATTCTTTATCACTGTTGAAATATCCGGACACCACATGTATAACTGGACCACGAACCGAGGCGGAGTCGAACCGACTAAAACCACACGGAGTCTTAAAATTCAGGCCTATGGCTAAACATAAAAAAAAGAAAGAAAGAAAGTATGTAAGTAATATTTACAACTACACATGGTATATCACAAATCAAAAAAAAAAAAAAAACCAGATAAGTGCGAGTCTGACTTGCGCGCCGAGGTTCCGTCGTACGTCTATCTCGGGAATCAATTCTCGAAGACTTTTGCCCACTATTTTAGGCAGACAAATTTAACTTTGCTGTTCTAAAACTACTCTTCCATACATCGATTTACGAAAAAGTCAACTTTCTAACCACAAAATATTAATTTGTAATATTTTTTTTTGTGTTATGTAACAACAAATATAGTAACGGTAATCTGTGAAAAGGACGTGTCATGACGTATTATCTTGACGTGGCAGCATGTGGTGGTTATTATTCATCCACCAACGCCTAATAAACCCTGGCAACCTGGCACTATGAGGAGGACAAACCTTTAATGACAGAAGATTTGCCTGTGTCTCGAAAAAGAATTCAAGCGTTGTTACTCATATTGCCCACGATGCCTTTAGCTATGAACACTAGCAACAACCCCTTCAAAACTTGTAATACTCTATTTTGGGTAATAACTATTGAACAGTAATAAGTATTGCAGGTTGATAAAACCGTAAATACTTGTCGAAGAAACCGTAAAATTGTCTAGAGTAATGCTATAACTAGAAAAATTGTTTGACTATCGGTTCAATGCAAAAGGAATAAAGTTTTATGTTATGACGAAATGAATTTTAAGTACAGCTAGAATATTTTAAAAGTTAACATTAATATTTTATGGCAACATAATATAATTTTATAAATCTGAAAAGTTATGACAGATATTTGGGTAAGAGCTCAGGGCAACGATGCCGCTGTCGCATCGCCACGTGCCTCTAGGCTTATTTTGGCAATTTCTGTACATGTAAAACAAAAACACAAACTAACACAACACAAACTTTTTAAACTAAAAATTATAGATCAACACAATGCCACAGTAACAATAGGTTGTGGTTTTACAAAAGTAAATAAAAAACTATCGCTTTCTACCCGTGTCTATAATTCTCCTTCCTCTAATCCTAATCCTTTTCCAAATATTTGAGCCTTGTGAGTAGAAGTCGGGCAAACAAACACGGCCACCCCGTTTCAAATCTCTTTTTTTTTTCTTTTTTTTTATGGTATAGGGGCAGACGAGCAGACGGGTCACCTGATGGTAAATGACTACCGCCGCCCATTGGCACCTGCAACTCGAGAGTCACAAGTGCGTTGCCGCCCTTTAAGGTGGGAGTAGGGGAAGAGGGTGAAGGGGGGAAAAGTGGGAAGAGGGGGAGGGGGGAATAAGGGAGAGGGAAGGGTTAGGGCCTCAGGTAACCTCACTCACGCGGCGAAATGCAATGCAAGCATTGCTTCGCGGCCAGTTTTCTGTGTATCACTAGATAATTATGCAAAAGAACTAAACATATTTAAATGAACTTGTATTGCCTTGTAAACCATTAAAAATAGTGATTCTCAGGGTGTTGCCTTGGATGGCAGTTGTTCCATCAGATGGCCCATGTACTAATTTACCTCCTAAAAGGTATAAAACTAAAATAAGGTCAGTGAGTTAAAATTTCCTTTCACACAAAAGCACACTATGATTAGGTTAACTAAAAGTCATCGGTAAACCCAATTCGCGTGCTAACGGAAACGCGTGGCCTAAAACGCAACGTTGACATAAAAATACTAAACTCAACTAACTCGTAATCGTTTGAAATCAAATCGCCTACACACGTGATCACGCTAACCCTATTGCGTAACCTTAGTGTTGCAAGCGTTTTTACATTTATACCTACTACTGCTTAAGTTTATTGGCTTTTTCAATATTATCGTTGTGTAGTTATGGTAATATTGCATAAATATGTTGTACATTTTGTTTCAAATTGTTCGGTATTTGAAATTAATTTGCTTGGAAAAAAAATGTTTTTGTTAGCTAAATGTTTTAGACTAACGGTAATTTATGACTTTTACACACACGCTAATTATTTAGTTTGTTCCTATTGTAAAAATACTAGATTTTTTAAGTTCAACTTCAAAATATATAGAAAACATATGTATCGATTCCGCAATGCCACCAATGCTTCTTTTTAACCGACTTCAAAAAAGAAGGAAGGTTCTCAATTCGACTGCATGTTTTTTTTTATGTTTGTTACCTCAGAACTTTCGACTGGGTGAACCGATTTTGATGATTCTTTTTTTTTTAAAGCTGGTGCTTCCCGTGTGGACCATTATTTCAATTTGGTCCAGTTCTGACAATGGCATCCATGAGAAAACCATATATAAGTCTTTTATGGAATAGTTATTTTGTTGAAGTCGGTTTTTTTTAAAGAATTATTACTGTAACTAATCTTTTTTTTTGTTTTCTTCTTTATTTCAAATGTAACTAAGATTTTCAGAGTTGCTTCTTCTTTCAACAAATATTTTCTTTATCATTGCAAATGGATATAGGTAAGTAGGTGCCTGCTTGTCGCCATACCGATACTCGAAACGAACGAACAGCTCGACTGTAATAAATCGGATCTAAATCCCTTAGTAGATTTGTATGTGAATGTTTTTTTTCGAGCAGTTGATAAATAAATATTTATCTTATATGTAAATATAGAAGACATAAATCATCATTGGGACATATTCTTGCCACACCAGCGGCTTAGGTCCAAATGTGGAACGGAACTATGCAAATATATCTGTGCCGTGTGGTATACACGTCCATGTTCAGTCTTTTCATGTAGTTTACTTGTGCAAGCAAAACTATGGTCCAGCATGCACATGTGGCATATATTATAGGCCATAAAAGGGCAACAATTAGCAATGGAAATATTTATAAAACAGATCTGATATCATACATGTGTACATAGGGTGTAGCTACAGTTTTTTTTTATTCTATCTTCTGTCTACGAGGTCTCTGTATACCTGCCGGGGAGGCCAGTGATACTACCCTCACTAGACACTAGACAAATTACAAATATTATTAATAACATAACGGTCCTAAACATTGTGGATAGAACTCACGGCATTCCACAAAAGCTCCTGACAAAACTACATTCAATTCTACAGATTCCGTGTTTTAGCGTTGTTTTATAAAAATATTAGTAATACCATTTTCATAAAATTTTATTTATTCCCGTATTTTGCATTAATTTTATATTTGAATGTTATTTTCTTCATTTCGAAGTGAATACGTTAAATGCTTTTCATAGAAATATGTTAAGACATATTTCTATGAAATACTGTAAGTAGTATTAGTGTAATTTAATATAAGAACTCATAAATTAATGAGACAATTTGTGTGCCTCGACATAATCTAACAAGAAAAAGCTTTTCGAACGTCACAAAAATTCTGAGAAGAGGTGAAGCATCCAGCCTGCCATTTTGAGATACAAAAACTTTATTTAAATTCTTTCATGTTTTCTAGCAGGTTATGTACATGAAGGAGCTATGCTTATTATGAAGGAATGTTTAGTAACCCTCAGCTACTCAAACCAGCCCAAGGTTTGATGAACTGCCTGGTCAGTAAATGCCATGTACGCAGTGGAGACAACACGTTCTTACTTGCAATACAGTTCCTGATGGAGTTCCAAAGGATTTTTTGAAGTGAAAACTTCTTTAGCGGCGTTGTGCATTTTTGGGATGGGTAAAAAATGTTAAACTCGCGTCAGGACACGTGACCCACGTGAACTGATTGAAAATCCGTAAGACGGGGCCGAGTTCCTTATATTTAAAAAAATATAACATTCGAAATTCAAACATTTATGAGCGGCCAGGAGCGCAGAACTTCCAGTGTACCCTATGTATACATTTAGATATATGTTATTACCTACTTTTTATTTTTAACTTAATTATATATATACAGATGTGGGTGTGTGTGTATGTATACGCAAATACATTGTGAAGTTATGTTTTCACTTCTGTCGGCAGTCCCATGACTGCCTACTTTTTTCCGTTCTTATTAAAATCACTTCTTACGTTTTATGTACCCAAGTTCAGCATTGGCTCAGAGCCCGCCTGATGGTAGGTGGTCACTTTCAGGAATCCGCTCTACTAGCGTGTCATCCACTCGTTGCCAACCCTATCTCCCTGTCCCTTCTCACCCCACCACTAGGGAGCAAAATAGCTACTAACTTGGTTTGAAAACGCTTATGATAATGATCCAGTCTCTGCTATTTTAACCCCCAACGCAAAAAGGGTGTTATAAATTTAACGTGTGTATTTGTGTGTCTGTCTGTGGTATTATAGCTCCTAAACGGATATGCCGATTTTGATTTAGCTTTTTTATTAAAAAGACTACTTGGGAAGATAACCTGTCCAGCCTGTCAAATCAAATGAGTTCCTCTTTGTTCAATTTAGGTTCTGTAGAAATTTGTGTGTGTGGAATAATTAATTATGACGTCATGCCTAAATATTGGCATTTCATTTACTTGTAATATTTGTTTTAACAATTAAAATATAATAAGAAACTTGAGAACAGTAATGTATATAGTTTGACAGTCTTACGTCATACTTGATTAACTTCCAAAAACCCTAGGAAACTTCCCTATTGCAACAAAGTTAAATAATAATATTCAAATAAAATATTAAATAGAAATAAATTTTGTAAAGTAGTTATAATAATACATAATACATATTTTGATGAGGCAGGATTCATTTAGGATAAAAATATTTGGTTTAATCTGATTCATATATAGTAATATATTTTTGATTGATTTGACTGGCCTGTTGGTCTAGTGGTTAGTGACCCTGACCGCTATGCTTATAGGTCGTGGGTTCGATTCCCACCTTAGTCTGGGTGTTCTTTGTGTTAGTTGTTTCTATGTTTGTAAAGTCCCCCGCGACACAGGAGTAATTCCGAACGCGGGAGTTACCTTTTAAAAAAAAAATGCTGAAGAGCTTTTTGTTTGATTATTTGCTTGTTTAAACGCGCTAATCTCTGGAATTACCAGTCGAATGCAAAAAAATCTTTTTGTATTGTAAAGATAATTCACTCAAGAAAGTTATAGGTTAGGTAACATTATGCGATGACCCCTAGGAACGGAGCAGTGAACATAAACGTGTGTGAAATTGCGGGAAACGGCTATTAGTTTTAAAGTGACAGCGAGTTACTATCGAACACTTTCAAAAAAAAATTTCGAATCAGTAATACCACCACAAAAATATCTCTACTCAAATCGAGGCACCGCTGATCATTTGATTGTTAAAGGTAAAAAAAAGTTATTTAGGCCCATCACATTCAAACGTCTTTAATGAATTTATTAATGAAACATCGTCTTACTGATAAGGATTTCCATATAGGTTTCCCTCGCCTGGAGTTGTAACACAATAAAAACTAATTAAAGGGGTTTTGACAGATTGCGTGCAATATGAAAAGCGTTCGTATCGTGTGTAGCCGTCTGTCAGCCGTGTTTGATCAGATTAAACACATTAATTATGACTAAATCCTTCGCTATACATTTGGCAAGTTAGTGTGGCTATTTTCAATTAATTTATTTTTTTCACATTTGATATCGGGGCTCGATAAAGTGTGTTGTTCGTTTGTCTGCCATTTGGAAATATTACAATTAGCTAAAAACCCAATACTCATTTTGTTCAAATGAGAATCTTAGCACAGAACTGAGGGCTCCAATCATGTGCGTCCCTTCACACTCAGAGAGCCACTTTGTTGGATTAAGAGTGAAGTTATTTGCTACGATTGAGCTGTTCACACAGAACGAAATAATTTATTATTGCGTAAATTACTTTCCATTGAATTATTTGTAAAAATCGACCAATATCTCTAGTGGAGCATTTAGTTTTTTCTGTGTAAAGATATTGTTATTAATACATTTACATAATTAGGTACAGGTAAAACAGTAGAATAATACAGGTATCTAATATAAAACTGAGGTTCTTGTTTTTTAAAACCATTCCAGAATGACAGTATATTTTTTCATTTACAACCAACGTTAAACGTAACTTTTATTTATTTATTTAAAACTTAATGCACAATTTGTACAAAGGCGGACTTAATGCCCAGGGCATTCTCTACCAGTCAACCTTGGGGTGATGTAAAAATATTATAAGGTAGATGCAAAAATAAAATGTAACATTTGGAGTTATTTATTATACTTAGATAATCATAATAAAGTAGATACACATACTACATGAAATGAATACTATTACTTAAATAGCTTGCTATACGTCATTACTACATAAAAATATAAAATACATACAGAACTGTAAGTATACACACACAATATACATACACATACATATGAATACCAAAATACGCTGTCGTGTAAGTACCTATCGTAGTGTACTTTCTGCCAGCTCATTGTGAAGAAGATCACGTACTTTCTTCTTGAATAAAAAACGGTTTGTGGACATCCTGATTTCGACCGGGAGCGCATTCCAGAGAAGAACTGATTGAACATAGAAGGAAGAATTGACAAAGTCGGAGGTGTGAAGAGGGCATAACAGAAGCAGATTGTTTGTTGATCGAAGATTTAGATCATGATTGGAGCATAAGAAACGGAAGTAGGGAGCTAGGTAAGCAGGTAAAGACGGAGAGTTGAGAAACGAGAAAAGAAAAGTTAATGCTCGCAGATTGCGGCGCTGACGGATTGGGAGCCATCTTAGTTGGGAACGTAAGGCAGACACATGGTCATACTTTCGAAGATTGAAAATGAATCGAATGCAGTTATTGAGAAGGCGCTCTAGTTTATTGAGAAGGTTTGCATTCAGGTCAAAATAACACACATCGCCATAATCGATCAAAGGAATGATCAGGAACTGCATAAGCGTAGTCTTATATTTCGTAGGCAGGAAATTCTTTAGACGATATAAAGTTCGGAGACAGGTAGTGACTTTCTGGCTTACGTGGGTAACTTGGGCTCGCCAGTCCAGGGTCGAGTCAATATGCAAACCCAAGTCCTTAACCACTAGACTCAGAGATATAATTGAATTGTTGAAGACAACTGCTAGCCTACTCACCATCTGTTTGCTACCTACGATGATCGCTTGGCATTTGGCTGGGTTTACTGATAAACCGAACCTCATCGACCAGCATTTAATAAAATCCAAGTCTTTGTTTACTTTATCGATAGCTTGCGATATATCTTCAACCCTTGACTTTGTATACAACTGCAAGTCATCAGCATACAGGTGATACGCACACTGAAGGCGTTGGGTTATGAGATTAATGAATATTGAAAATAATAAAGGAGAAAGGATACCGCCTTGAGGGACGCCAGCGGTAAGATTACACCAACTCGAAGACGAGTCATCAATACGAACACACTGTTGTCGTCCCTGAAGATAGGTGGAGAACCATTCCAGTGCATCTGAGGAGACCAGCCTGATATATCTCTGTTTTAAATAATTGCTTTCGTTCCTAAATTAAATTCACTCCAATATGAAAGAGTGGCTCACGAAATTAAAATTCTGATACTCCCAATACGAGCGAATTCTGTTACGTATTTCGCTACATATTTTGTTGTGTACGTAGTAGAAATAAGGCGATGGACGTTACGATGCGTATTGAGGTAGTAAATAGGCGGGTCACGCGTTACTATAGAATTCTGAAATTCGAATTTGAAATTGGTGGATCGCTGTTTAACAAATTACTTATTATGTTTGTGTATAGACTAGGATAAAACAACAAGTTTGTGTGTTGAAATTTTACTTTTCTTAAAAAAATTCAAATGATAAAAAATCAAATTTGTAAGCAGTTTTATTCCAGCGTAGTACTTTCCAAATTTGCATTTAACCTTAGTGTAATTTGAGGCTGATAGGTGTTCGGATTCTTATATGAATTATTCAGATCTTGTACGTTCTACACTCTTATTTTATACAAAAAGCGAGGGCGTGGGTTTAATATCAAACACTAGGAGCCCCGGTGTTTGTATCGTACGGGTGATCTCTATAGTACCTACTCTGATAACGTAATGCAACGATGTTATATAAAGTTAACTTATTAGAACTTACCGAGTTTAAAAAGTACTGTAAATCTTTGTGAATGAAGGCTTTCTTCATATACCTAGTGAGGTAACGCTAAACACAACTATGTATGTGCTAGTCGACATCTAAATTTGATGCACTATTTAGATGATAATGGGAAGAGAAAGTCTTTGAACTATAAGTTTACAAGGTTTCAACACATCGCAGGCTCTATCAACTCGGTACTCTAAGTATTGCAACAGATTTGGAAAGAATGCCAACCTCTATTTTTTACATAGGTTTTTAATGAATTAAAGTTGCGGTTATAGACCAAGTTAACAATTCAATCGATATTTAATTCTTAAAATTGGGACAAAGTTAGACCATTCGTCACAAAATAAAATTGAACCCTAGCCAAATCTGCGTCAATGCTGCAACACAGCATGCGGGCGGGTGTGTGCGGGCGAGCTTACCGTTGGCATCAGCTGATCAGTACTCCGCACGCGCGTCACCTTGTTCTTGTAGATGAGCTTCTTGAACGCGCGTTCCACGGGCTGATTCCACCGCATGAACATCACGTACGCGAAATACAACGAGAACAGCACCAGCGCCTCCTGCCAGTATATATGGCTATCCCGGAAACAGTATATCAACACCAATAAGCTGATCGAGTAAAAGGAGCAGTCGCGGAATAACGGCCACCAGGTGAGTGTCAAAGTTGTGCGGGAAAAAAGCGCGCACGCACCGATCACAAATAATATATTGAACACCGCGGAGCCCACGATCGTCCCGATGCCCACGTCGTCGAACGACACGAACACGCCAATAATGGATGTGAACAGTTCTGGCGCGGAGCCCCCCGCTGCCATGAATGTGGCACCAGCCACATCGTCACGGATGGCCAGCCTCTCGATGATAACGTCAAGTGCGGGTACGAAGAATTCATCGCACACGATTGCGAGCGCGACGAACATGTACCCCATGCCGACGACGTGCAGAAGCACTGCACCCGAGCGCCGTTGCTCCTCGCTGAACAAGTCCGTGGGGAACAGCGGGGTCTTCTCCTCTTCGGGTGGCGGCGAGGTACCGATGTCAAGCGCGTCGGTGGCGTTGGGCTCGGCCCGCGCCGCCGCTAGCAGCGCGAGCAGCAGCGCGCCACCCATGCCGCGCTCCCGGGGGCTCCGAGCACACTGCCGCGTGCCGCCCCTCGCCTGCCCCTTTCGCGCCTCCTTTCGCCCTCCCCGCGCCTCCCCGCGCCGCGCCCGCTCGATAGCGCCGCACTGCGCCGCGCCGCCGCCACACCACCCGGTCCACCACACTCCAGTACGACGAAGCACTTAGATCTCAACACTGACTTATCTCATATTAATTCAGTAAAAACTTTAATTAACTTTTCAATGAGTCAAACTGTTGGAAAACCTAAAGATCAAATTAATCGATGAACGATGATTTTACCACCCTAATAATGCATAAAACGCAAATTATCGTATCGTACAATATTGCTTTATTAATATGATTGTCCATAACCTAGTACAAGGCGTGGTAAGACCCTTCGAAGACTAAACTGGTTCCAGGAAGAGTTGCTATCTGCGCATTACAGGGTACAACGTACGTGAAGCGCCTCTTTCTATAATTGAGAAACGCGATGCCTCCTATCTCGGATCTGTAGATAAAATTCAAGAGGTAATAGCGATGCGAAATTTAGCAGAAATAAAATGGAACACGAGTTTGTCGAAGAAAAATAAAAGAAAGTGTAAGTTTTGCGTTGCGCCATTTTATCTTATGGGGGCAATGTGAACAGTAGGTGGTGGAGTCAAATATGCGTTCGTGTTTGTTGAAAGCATGTACAATTGTACAGTAGAAATGACGGCGTTTAAACACGATTTGATGGCGATTTGATAACGCCGTGGACTTCAAAAGCGTTGTTCTTGGATTGCCATTAAATTAATACCAAAATGTTTGCAAATCCTTCAGTATTCACCTTTATTTTCTTTCATTTTCGCACTTAAGATTCTGAACATAAAAACCATAAGGTCGAAACTCCAGATTCGCAAGTTTTCAGGAGAGCAAAAATAAAATTAACAACCGTTCACACTACTTTATTAAATTCGTTTGCATTACTTTATTAAATAACGGGTATTGTAACAGTTTTCTAGGATATAAAACTTGTACTTTTTTAAAAATCATTGTTTTATTTGATCGCTTACATCTTTATGATGACTTTATGCCTGAAATAAGTATAGTTAATGACAAACTCTGGCTACGTTATGTTTACATCTGACTTTGTGTTTGTAATTTTATAAATACCATGGCAAACTTTAGCGGTATCTGTTTACACACCTAACGTGAAATAAATGAAGAAGTAATGGAAAACACGGTACTTACTATTAATAAGAAATGAAATCATCATCTTCTATTTATAAATAGGCTCGACAAAGTAGTACCGCTCTTCTGCTTTAAGAAACGATAGTTGCATAAGCTTTTGCGCCGCAATTGCTTCGTGCAACAATTGTTGCATGAGACAGTTTCAAATTTTAATCCGATTTGCAGCCCAATTTCAACGTATTAGAGTTGGTATTACTATTTCTAATTTTAAAATAATAAATTCGAAAGCAGTTTAACGTTTTACCGCCAATATAACGGAACATTTTTTCTGAGTCGACATCGACAATCGACAGTTGAACTTTGGTTGTTCTTTATTTTTTTTAAGTTTTTTGTTAGTAGCTGTTGACGAGTTTTAGTGATACTTACCAATATTTTCTTTGGAACAGATAGTTTTTTCTTGTTAAATTATGTGGACTGGCTACAAAAAGCTAAAAGGGTCCAGTATATAATTGATATATGACAGCTCAACTATACTGGTCAGTTTTGTTTTTTACAATTATCATTTTCGAAATTAATATAACAATTATTGTCGAAATTTGACCACCAGGGGATTTCTAGTTTATTATATATTACAAAAAATTAACTGTGGGAGAGCCATTCTTCGGCACGTATGGGCCGGCTCGACCGGAGTAATACCACGGCCCCACAGAAAACCGGCAGTGAAGCAATGCATTGCTTTTCGCCGAGTGAGTGAGGTTACCGGAGGCCCAAACCCTTCCTTCAACCCCTACCCGCACTCTTCTTCTTCCCCCTACCTCCCCTTCCCTTCCCACCTTAAAGGCCGGCTACGCACTTTTGACTCTTGAGTTGCAGATGGCCATGGGCGGCGGTAGTCGCTTACCATCAGGTGACCCGTCTGCTCGTTTGCCTCTTATACCATAAAAAAAATTAACACCCTTTATTGTGACAGGTATAATCATCTCTTAATAAAAGTGCAATTCTGAATTCAAATTACATCGCTCTTCTTTACAAAATCTTACCCTACAGCATGTGTAATATTACTTAGGCGTTTAAGTTTTTCTATTTTTCTAAACACTTTAAAATTTATGGACTATCTCAAAATGTTGCACGGCAAACGTTTTATCATTTATGATACTGTCAAATCCAGATTTTATAAAAATGAAACTTTTTGTTAAAAAAATTCCGCTCGCAAATGCTAGACTCCAAAAAAACATATTGGAATCGATTTGTTGAGTCTAGGGCTAGAGAGACAGAGAGGGCTTAAAACTTTTTGCGGTGGGGGGAATGAAAGGGGAGGGTTACTATGGCTATGGTACATTTATGTACATACTTAGATTTTGTAAACTATATGGAGGATAGGCGAAGTACTGCTTTTAGTCTGAGAAAATTGTAGGTATGAAATATGACATGAATATTTAATAAAATTGCTTGTCTTTTTGAGTCCCATCGAAACTTACTTATTAATCAATACAAATAAATAAAATTGAAGTGTCTGTTTGTAATGTCAAAGTAATAGTTTTTTTAAGCTCATGCAGTTGTTTGCATGATACCTATGCCTAAAAGTAATTAAATGTTTGTTTGTCTATCTGTTTGGTCCAGCAAATCTAAGGAACGGGTTGACCGATTTTTACGGTACTTTCACTGGCAAATAGCTGGTGTTATAAGGAATAACTTAGGTTACCTTTATTTTGGAAAAACAGTTAGGGTTCCCCGCAAAATATATAAATATGTATACGCGAGCGAGCTGCGGTCTTACAGTAAACGGAAAGAGATATTCCTGTAATAACAAGATACGTAGGCGCTACGGTTTATACCGTTCTACATATCCGTAGCGCTACGGCTGTCGTAGCACCCAGCCCGGTTCACTGAAGACATAATCCTTGATACAACCAGCACTTTGTAACTTGCACAAGACATCCGTTAGATCTGATCAAAATTATGTAAGGTAATTTTTCTTTTTTCGCTTTTACTGTTTCATTTGTAACTAAGTATGTAAACCAATTTTAGAAGTAAATTTTAACCTATTTCTAATTGTCGTATCGAAATGTAACTTTGTGTATATGTAGTTTGGATAATTTGGCCTTTTGGAGCTGATCTGATGTTCTGGCCAGGTTATACACCTTATAGTGGAACTCTTCAGTGGCCACTTGTAAACCCCTCAAGTTTGGGCTCATATGATTACATAGTTTTGACGAGTCCAACAGATAAGGCTTGGTAACAATGGTCTGATGATGAAGCCAGGAGGTGGATAGTGAAACAATTTTAACGTTTTTTTTGTTTTACTAAACTATAATTATTTTATTTAATAATGCAGTAAGCGCCAATTTGTCTGTGATTAAAAATTTTTTTGTTATGTGGACAAGGACTTTATTCAATAATGGGCTCGTTTCGTTATTAATCATTGTTTTACAAAAACATGTTTTACCATTACCACTAGTTTTAACTCGTGTTCTTTAACCATTATAGTGGTTTTCACCTGTTTTACGTTTGGAGAAACCGTGTACATTTAGTCTTTTCTCCATTGTGAGACAAGTCAAGATAGCGCTGTTAACATCGTCAAACTTTGCAAACAATGCTATCTTGTGGTTTCCCTTAACAAGATGAGAAAAGTTATTAATGAAGTTTAAAAACAAAAATGGTCCGGGAATAGGACCCTGTGGAACTCCTATTTTTATTACAGACTCTGGAGATAGCTTGCTATTAATATTGAATTTCTGAATCCTGTTCCTTAGATAAGAAGTAAGAAGATCCAGCGCCGTGTTTTCTACCGTAGTGATATAATTTTCTGATCAGAGTTTCATGAACAACACAATCAGAAGCCTTCGATAAATTGCAAAAGGTACCTCGGATACCTCGGAGGATACCATACCACAATAAGAATTTTTGAAAAAAGCTATCTGTTTACAAGTTATGACTGTTTTAATTTCCTGGTATTTTTACCTCCAGTTCTCAAAAAAGCAGATGGAACGTGTAAAGTTAAAGAGTTTAAATGGTACATATTTTTTATTTTGGAACTATTTACTTACTCAGTTATTGAGAAAATCCATAAAAACTAATTTAGAAAATTCTAAGTTAATTTTTTTGGATTTTCTTAGTAACGGAATGAAAAATTACATTTACAGAAAATTTACATTCCACCTACTTTTATGAAAAAGTGAGACAAAAATACCAGGAAATTCAAACAGTCATAACTTGTAAACAGATAGCTTTTTTCAAAAATTCTTATTGTAACTGAATTCAGAGTCTATGCCCTTTCAATGATTTAAGTAAGTGTTCCTTTTTCTAATACACCCTGTTTATAATAATAATAATATCCTAGGACATAACTATAACTATTATATTAGAGGAAACCGATCGTTAAGACGGCCTCACAGAAAACCGGCCGTGAAGCAATGCTTGCATTGCATTTCGCCGCGTGAGTTAGGTTACCGGAGGCAATAACCCTTCCCTTTCCCTTATTCCCATCCTTCTCCTCTCCCCCCTCTTCCAACTCTTTCCCCCTCCCCCTCTTCTCCTACTCCCACCTTAAAGGGCGGCAACGCACTTGTGACTTTCGAGTTGCAGGTGCCCATTGGTGGCGGTAGTCATTTACCATCAGGTGACCCGTCTGCTCGTTTGCCCCCTATAGCATAAAAAAAAAAAGAAAAAAAAAGAAATCGTATTATACATCGCTATCTAGACTGATTCTAGAACACGGATAAACAGATTTGTAAATATGCAAATATATGGAACCCGTGACCCCTCAAAAATCTGTATCTTTCTTCCTACTACACCTATGAATACAAAATTTCGAATACAGGGTCCCCAATATATAGGCTATGAAATGATACCATTATCTTTATGCATTTCATTTATTATTACTTATATATATTATAAACATACAAATTAAAAAAACGCAACTTTTCCATACAAAATTACTTTTTTCGTTTTACTATTTGCTTATTTCGGAAATATGGAGGTGATTATTAAGTAAATAATGATAAAGAATTGTTATTATATCACTAAATAACGTGATAGTTGACGAAAATACACTGTAGGATACATGTCGTCCCTAAAATTTCTAAATTTAAATATAATTTATGAATTTTAAAGTAAAAGTAAGTGTATTTAAATACTTAACAGGTCCTACATATTATAACACAAAGTCTATCTGTCTGTTCGCGATAAACTAAAAAGCTACTGAACGGAATTTCATGCAGTTTTCACTAATAGACAGAATTATTTATGAGGGAGGTTTTGGTGTTTTACATCATTTGTATCCGTGCGAAGCCGGGGCGGGTTGCTAGTGCTTGATATATAAGGATCTGAGGTAAACAAAAGGCCGTGGCATACGTCTTCGTTTGTTGCTGATCTAGAACACTTCCTGACATGATTCAGTCTGATTTTTTTGTAATCCTTATTCCGAGATTCTTGAGCATCCTCCGATAAATGCTCAATAAGTAGAACAGCATAACATCTTAGTATACTTTCTACATGTAGGTATCAAGACTTTGTGTACTGAAGAGGGCATGTAAAACCATGGATATTTGGTCAGATGCAATTGGGCATTAGTGAGACTATATTCTTAAAAAAAATCTGGATTGACAGATAAACCTAATCCAACGTCTGAAGGATGATGTACACACACACACACGTACGGATGCACGCACGCACGCACGCACGCACGCACGCACGCACGCACGCAAGCACGCACGCATGCACGCTCGCACGCACGCGCGCATACGCACACACGCACGCACACACGCACACGCACACGCACACACGTACACACACACACACGCACACACACACACACACACACGTGTAGTAAGTGTAGTAAGTACGTACGTAAGTGATTTCTGTATATGATTAATCTGTGACCTTATATTATTCACTACAGACCGCGTTTTCTCAGGAGTTGAGTAACGGTGGATGAAGAACCTTCTACCTCACGATCTCGACGACGGAGAGCGTGCGCCGCGAAGCCAGTCAGCCTGTCACCCGGCCAGTGCAGCTTGGTCGAAACGTCAGGTAATTCAGAAGTATATAATCCCTTTTCGTGATCGCGTTAATTCCCGTAAATACGTAAACGCGAAAGTTTAAAAGTTAGTGTTACTTCAATAGTCGAGGAAAGCGGAAAGCACATTTTCTTTGTGTTATTCAAAATGCTATATGACGGCAGCATGTCAGAGTTCTTTTCTATAAGTTTGAGTCTTATAAATGCGTAATGGCCTTTAACTAGTCACTGTCAAAACTGTATTCAAAGTTTTCATGACTGAAAAATCACAGTGTTGCGGAAAAAATGACTTGCGATTTTATGGTTAATGTTGTTTGACCTAATTATTTTTTTAATCAATACCCTATTTAATTATCTTTCCAACCATATAGAACACTTATATGATTTACTACAAAAAATTAGAAATATACTCATATAAACATCAGGTAATGTGACCTATTTAATTTTTAAAGTTCAAGGTCAAGTACTAGTACCAAAAAGTACATTCTAGTCAGTTTATTGGTGTTAAATGATGTATTAGTCATTCAGTTACTCATTCTAATTAGTGGAACCAGGCAGATCTAGGTAGTAGAAAAATTATTTTTAAGACGCTACTCACGCTTTCATCCTATGGCGTGGCACGTCGCACGTCGAATGCACAACCGTAGAGGTCTCAAGCTTAGCAACTTCAGTGATTACAGTGTTAGTACCTAATAATTACAAAATTTCCCCCAACGGAATGGTAGGATTTAAATAAGTTCCCCTATATCTTGACCCGAAGGACCTTTCAAAAAAATATATTAAAATAGAGAATTAAGTCGAAAGGTACCTAAATTGGTCGTGATACTAGATAATACGCTTAATTAAAGTAGGAAACAGTTACGGCATTTACTTGATTTGGAATCTTGTACCTTACCAGTTTCAATTAATATTGACAATTCACTTGAATTTTATATCACCAGACGTCTTACAATCACTATCGACTTGCAGGTAGTTAATTTTGAACAATTCCACTAAAATTAGGTAGGCTTGATAAGTTTTACGTAAGATTTCATAGATCGATCGTCACTCCGGCGTCGTCCGAGATTAATATTATGGACACTGAAGGTAGCCCAAAAACTCTTTCGGCCGGATTTGCATTAAAAAAAAAACGTCACCAAGCGTGAGCAAGGTTTTGTGACATTTAAGAGTGGTGAGAGAGGAACAAATGGATAGATAGTAACGTTCACAATATTAGAATTTTAATTTTTCTTTTGCATCCTTAATACAAAGCAAGTGCGAGTCTGACTCGCGCACCGAGGGTTCCGTAAGCAAGCAAACTTATATGTAGATAATACGTCCTTTTCGGGAATCAGTTCCCGAAGATTTTTCCGAAAGACAAACTGTTTTACTTATTTACAGAAAAATACATATTGTTTACAGATAATGCTTATACAGTAGTCTATAAATAGTAAGATCTATAAAAACTTTGGAAATAAAAATAATGAGGTACATAATGAAACTATATAAGCAGCTGTGTTACAAATAGGTACTAAATAGGTTACAGTACGAGTACTGGACATTGTCAGTGTCTCGAGGTAACGCCCTGCTGTCTTCATAAACAAATATTCAGAGCATAAGAATATGTCTAGTGTCTGATCCAAAATCAAATATCTAACAGCACACACTTAACTTCGCAGTACTAAAAATACTCGCCCATACATTAATATGCGACAAACCCAACTTTCCAACCGCAAATATAAGTTTGTAATCACAAAAACATTTTTTTTTATATGATATTAATACCAATTAACGACCTTGTTTCTTAAAAATTTCATGATTCTAGGTTAATGGTTCCTGTCGCTGTATATAAATATTTTTTTAATGGATTGAATAAACTGTGTGTTTTAATTAATTTTGCGCCATCTGTGAAAATTGCTCGAACTAATATACGGATAATTGGTATACAACCATCAAATTACATTAATTTCGCGCAAAATCCACAGATGGCGTAAATAAATAAATCAACTCACGGCTCGCATACACTTTTTTCCGCATAGCCCCCACCCGCCGAGCCTCTAAAGCGTAACTGCGGTATGGAATTTCGTTCCAATACAAAACGAAATATTGTAGTATATTAATTTTTTTTTTTTAACTAGTAAATGATCAAATTGTTTAGGTTGCGCAGTAACACACATCTCTACGGCTCTACATCGCGTCAGAAAAGACTTTTACACTAGACGTGCGAATCACCTTTTTTCTATTGCTTCAACAATTTTATGGTCAAATAACATAAGTAACTGTATTAATATTCATGGTTTAAATGACATATCTAAAAGCCCTAAAGAAATTTAAGTTAAATAAAGTAAATCGTATTGTACTTACTCGAATATCTTAAGAAGCCATTATACCGTGTTTAAAGTATGAGCACAGATAAGATAATAGTTACATCGTAAGTATGAGCTGCAATTAAGAAATGTAGATGTTTATTTATATAGAATAATAACTCCCCGCACTACGCGCAGTGCGTTAGTGGACAACTTCAGCTAAGTTATTTTCAATGGAATTTGTAAGAAATTTTGCTTTTTACTTTTCCAAGTTGCACATTTTATAAGTTGGTCTACTATTACTCGTCATCACTACATATTATATAACAAAGTCCCCGCCGCGTCTGTCTGCGATAAACTGAAAAACTACTGAACGGATTTTCATGCGGTTTTCACTAATGGACAGAATAATAATAATAATAATTTAATATCAACATAGATTAAGAGGTGTAATTTAATATTTAATAAAAAATGCTGGATTTTTGCATGATGAAAAACAACATCTTTACTTTTAATTTAAAAGTGGTACAACTAACAAGGTTATGAAGCGGCGGAGGCAAATTATTCCAACATTTTGTGCCACTATTTCGTCCATAACTAACCCTAAGTTTCGCGCTTCTAGTACACGGTCTATACGGGACCCGTTAATTTGTATTTTGGGGTCTAAGCTACCTATTCTTTTAACTTGGTCCCTGGAACCCAGAATCATAAATTTGGTCTTGTTTGAATTAAGTAACAGAGAATTGTTCAAAGCCCAGTTATATACGTTATTTAAATCTTCATTAATTCTATCCACTAAATTTAGAGTTCCGTTAGGTTTAAAAGACAAATATAGTTGAACATCATCAGCATAAATATGAAATTTGCAATATTTAATAACCTTGATTAAGTCAGCATTCAAAATAAAAAATAAAAGTGGTCCCAAGACTGAATATTGAGGAACTCCTCGTGTTACTGATTGCACAGCAGAGCGGGAGATTGGTCCATCTTCTAGATTCTAGATAGTAGCAATGCCGTATTTGGAGCATCAAAGGCCCAGGAAAAGTCCAACAAGACCAAAATCGATCCCTGTCCCGTGTCTTATAGTGCTAAAATATTATCCGTAACATCCAGCAACGCGGTCACTCTTCCCATTTTCTTTCTAAAGCCTGATTGTTTGACTTTTAAAATGTTGTTGGATTCCAGATATTTTGTTAACTACGAGGCCACGGCTTTTTCCAAAACCTTAGAAAGACACGGTAAAATGCTTATAGGACGGAGGTCACGTACCGATGTTACATCGTTTTCTTTGGTATTGTCCTTACAATGGCTGTTTTCCACAAGGAAGAGAATTTGGATGTCACAATTGACTTGTTCACTATAGTGGTAAGCAAATCAACGTGTGTGGCACTGTTAAATTTACCATATCCAATGTCAAGCCATCATTAGCATTAGATTTTAAACCTTTGAGTATGTTAATTATGTCAGATATGTTAACAGTATTGAGAACAAATGTATTACTACCTACCAAAGCGATTAAATTCGAAAAATGATAACTGAGATATGAAAGCAATTGGATTACCGGCAATATTCAAGAAGTTATCATTAATCTGCTCAGCAGTGCCAACGTACAATGGAATATCTGACGATTTTGAGGGTGTTAATTTGATATCCGTTTTAAGTTCTTCCATAGTTTTCTAGAATTTTTTATATTATTATTGTATGTGTAACTTAAAATAACATTTCTTCTCATTTTCAAGAGCCTGTTCTACAATTTGAGTAGTTCGAGTAATTTGACTAGTTCGAGCTCTATTTAAAGCAGCATCACGAAGCCTCATCATGAGTTTCACATTATCAGTCAGCCATAGAGCAAGCTTTTCTCGAATGATTGTAATCGTTATTGGTACATGAATATCAAAATATAATATTTACGGCTCTAGTGAAGTCATTAACCATGAGATCAATGTCATCCAATCTTGATAGGTTGTCCCATCTAACAGCAGCGACAGCTTTTTCAAACGGAACTAAATTAATGTCTTTAAACGGTCGATAGGAAATAATTTTGGGTGCAAATTTAGGCTTACGAAAAGTTAATTCTGCAGTAATGAATGCGTGCCCAGTAAGCATGCCGAAAGAGTTCACAGAATCACTACGTACATGTGCGCTAGAACACTCGCATTCGTAGAATGAGTTGGTTTAGAAACTACTTACGTCCAATCCCGTGCAATTTAAAAATGTATTAAATAATTTCGTTTTCGAATCAATTTTATTATTTAAATCAATATTAAAATAGCCCAAGTATTAACCATTGGTAATTTATGTAATATTATGTGGATAAACATACGTTCATATACTTACACCTGTATCCCCAAAGGGATAGGCAAAGGCGTATTAGACAGCCACATTTTGCCAACTATAATTTGGGCCAACAGGGCACTTTGGGAATTAAAGATGGGAAAATTGGGAGTAATACATATCATTGAAAGGGAAAGGTAGAAAAGAAAAAAAGACAATGGAAGGAAAAGGAAATTGCTTATACGGATCGATTGACGAGTGTAAACAAAAGCTTGAGGAGGTCAGGGTCGCATACATGTAACTCAAACTGGATATTGCCGGAAAATCCTGTAAAAAAGCTGTAAAATATCTATTATTTTTGAGGCAAGTGCGGGTATCAGCTGAAACTCGCACTTCACGGAGGCGTCACTGAGTTCTCACCAGTCAGGTGCAATTCGATCGAAATGTCGGATAACCAAAAACAGGTTTTGTACCTTATAAATATTATCAAGATTAAGTCTCGAGTTACACATTTAATATTTATATTTTCAGCAACTACCCGCACTTTGTCTTCACTATTTGTATTTTTATTCGTACTGTCGGTACTTCGATACACTACACTTACGACGTCCTTTGAATGCTGTTGAGGGTGTACTCGCTGATGATAGTATTTGTTGATTCCACGACGGGACGGGATTCCAAGTCGTTGATAAGCGGTACCCATCGTCTCGGTTGAACTTTTCATGTTTTTTTATTTCAACTACTTCACATATTACTCTGGAAAAATAGTAACGATCGTTTGAAAGGACTTGTAGTTGGTGTGGTTCTATCCAATACTTTGGATCTGACTCCAGCAAATGCTCCGCGATCGCTGACTTGTCAATTTGGCGGTTTTTTTAACAGCTGTGATGTGTTCTTGACCCGTTCTGCGATGCGATGCGAGCACTACCACAAAATGCTTGGTTTTGATAGGTTTATTTGTTTCCAGAACAAAAAAGTTCTCGTATGGAATATTTAGTAGGGGGTGATTTATCTGAACAACTATTTAGTTATCTGTGGTCTTGGTATGTTTCTCTTTTAGTAAGCAATATCAACTAAAGTAATAATATTACTAAATCAGATTTACATCACTACTGTCACGCAAAATGGAATGTCATTGACCGACTTATCACACGTAGGGTTTCTAATTGGATTATGGTTATTATTAAAAGTCGGTTTTCATATTAATTTTGCTAACTGAAAATACCTAGTTACCAACATGTGGTTAGACGAAGCGGATGGCTTTGCCGAGATATTTAAGGGCTACTTACCCTATTATTTGCTTGTGGCTCTGCCTATTTTTATCATAATGTCGCCTGTGAACCCGGTAGCTGCTTCGCATGAGTTTTCTGTATACAGGATGCAACAATACGATTTACACACAGTTCCCCATGGTGAGTACTTAGATTAAGAAGACCTCTAAGTTATAAAATAGAAAAATCGATTGACATTTTGAGGTTATTTTTAGTTGGTGATCTTTAGATTGAAGGCTGTTTTCTGTATGCAATTTGCTGATTTGACTAAATTCAATAATAAAATTTTCCATGGTGCCACGAAATATAAGTTCCTATGTATATTACAAGATTTAAAATTGATATTTTTTTTTTTTGATAAGACCTTCAAATCTTTCCAAACTAATAAATATACACTTCAGTGACATTCTTATGCTAAAATTTAAAATACGTATGTTTAACTTACCATTAACAACAAGACTTTCCTATTACTGTTTTTTTTTTGTAAAATAAGACAGCTGTAAACCCCTTACTTTAGCTTGTACATTTAATATATAGTTTTTTAAGCTAAGATGATGTATTGACAGCACTAGAATAAGATTTGATATCACATTCCAGCACATTCTGTCAAGCTTATAATAACAAGCATTAGTTTTTATCATTTATTATTAAATCTGAGATTTAATTATGTTAAAGATAGACTAGACAATTTATTGTGTTTATAACCCCCAAGCTAAGTCGCGTGTTAGTTTAACATTTTTTTTTTTTTAAATAACATTTGACAAAGCAAACTATTGATAGGTGTTGATCTATAATTTTAAATTATAATCATTATTTTTTTAAATAGACGATTTTGAATAATTGATGATCAATTTTATAAAATAAAGATATTAAATTTGAATTGTGTGTGTCTGTTTGTGACATCATAGCTCCTAAATGGATGGATCAAATTTGATTTAGTATTTAATTTTTGAAAAGTACTTTATAGAAAGTTCTTTGCTAAATTTCAAGAAAATCTGTCAGAGTATCATCACCTCTTTTCTAATTGTTGAAACGATTTTAGAGTCAGATATATTTTATTTATACCTGTTCCTTAAAGAACCAAACTTATTAATATTTACATATAAATTATTTTCCAGGTTGCCGCAGTGCTAGTTTCAACTTAGAAGGTCGTTCGCTCACATCATGGAGCACTTCCCGCCACTGTGTTGTGGCCAGGGTTCAGGATATTAGTATTGATCAATTTATGGAGATCAGAGCAAAAGCGGGTGCATTGTTGCTGGTATTGCCCAAAAATGATACTATTTTGACTCCAGAGGAAAAAGAGGTAACAGATCCTATATATGTGTGTTATTTTATCCGATTCTCAATGCCAAAAAGTGCCTTCTACAGCCTATAGAAAGAAAGAAAAAGTATTTATTTCTTAAGTGCTTACAGTACTTAAAGTGATGAAACATTAAAAAAAATAAAAATAAAGAAAAAAACGAAATAGAGTGACAATTACCTTGCACGCACTTGTGTCAGTAGAAACAAACAAACAAGGTAGTATAACTATGGAGGCGTTAGCAACATAGATATATATTTGTTGTAACCATAATTATTATTATTAGTCTGTAAGTCTCAATCAAAAAAAAAAAAACTATATTTGAATGGAAATGTTTACTTGGCTGGTGAGTTAAGTGAGTGTGTGAGAATTTTGCTTTGCATGACCCATGTTGCATGTATTAGGAAAAGCACTGGTAAACATTTACCATAGTAAGCATCACCTGATAACGTGAAGGCTTGTTTGGCAACAAAATATCTTATTTTATTACTGTTTTTTGAGTTTTGTTGCTCTTTGTTTTGTAATAATGAGGTTTGTGATGTACCTTGAAAACATTATGTTAAGGAAAACTATTATCTTAATTCTAAAATGGCATTGCTTTGTATACTAAATGAGGTAATGACTGACATTGTATGAGTGGTTTAGGGTATTTATTTGGTTTCACTCAATTCAACCTAAAACGCATGTGTTACCTTATTAGTAAAGTAACATAAATCAATGCTTATTTTACTCAACATAATTATAAGCAAATGTTTAGGTTAGGATATACAGTTTTACTTATGTGTTGTGTGTAGAAGTAAGCGTCCTAGCGTCCCTTTATATCAAGTGGTGGAACGTTCTACCGCGTATCCTACTGTGTGTCCGTTTAGTTAGTTTTGATTAGAGGCGTTTGCAACGACGTACTCCCCTTGACAATGGTCCCCCGTCGGATCGGAAACTAGTCCCTCAATACACCTAGAATAATACCTATACACTTAATTAATATAAATAATACAAGTTTTTATTCAAATAAGTGTTTACTAACTACTTGTACTCTTTTTTATGAGTTCTAATATTTTTGCTATGTTCTATATATTTTAGTTTGTAATCGAATAAGGTTACGGAAGTCTAAATTGACCCTGAATTGCCATCTATTGACGAGTAGAGGAAGTCATAGATTACCTTAATTGAGACGCTCGCCATCTTTTGACGAATAATGGAACTAATAGTTTATCAATAATAAGTTATTATAAGTTCTAGAAGTTCGAACAGCAGTCAAGTCAAGTAGATTGTAACAGATGTTTCAGGAAAGTTCACGAACTTCCTATGAGATATTTTTCGAATTATAAAAGAACGTTGCATGGCGGTATGGACATTCAATTCTAGTTGAGCGATACTGCGAGTTAATAAGTGCGAAGTATAGCGAATAGTGAGTGGAAATAGTGAGAATGAGAATGAAGTATCTAGTCACACTATATGATTTATGACATGCTAAAAACTGTAAATTAGCAACCCAAAATGTTCTAACATGTAATCATAACTATCTACCTATAAAAGGAAATTCAATATTATACCTTTTGAAATTTTTAGAATAAGAAAGTAATACCTTTAGCTTTAATATGTTAGATTTCTATATTTTTGGTACCACATTGCTTTAACTGTACCAGAACAGCAATATTAACCTTATATTTTCTCCTCAGCATATCCAACTGTTGGAGATGGCAATGATCCAGCAAGAGGTGAATGCACCCGTGTACTTCGCTCGATGGTCTCCAGATTTTGAGGATATTATCCGAGATCTGCAGCACAGTTTCATTACTGATGATAAATCTGGCACGGCTTTGGAAGCAATGATGAATACTGTATCTTCTAATGGCTATCAAATTGGTGAGTTTTACTTACTTGTTTATATATATTAACACATAAAAGAGGGGACATTTTTTGTTTGTAGTCTATAAACTCCGAAATTACTGAACCAATTTTAATAACTTATTCACCATTATACAGTGGCGTAGCTAGGTAACCAAAGGCCCTGGGGCAAAAAATAAACTAGGGCCCCAACTAAACTATTTAAAATCGTTTGTTCCTTATTCGTCGTGTTTCGAATTCGACGTACTCCAGAATTGTCGTAATCTAGATTCGTCCTACTCCATATTCAAGTTATCAAGTACGCAATTTAATATAAGTAGTGGTTTAGTCACAACTCTAGTACAAACCTGATAACTTCTGGTTCTAAAAAATCTGGGTTATTTATATTCAGAATGTGGGCGAAATTTTCACTAGTTTAATTTATAGTTTGTAAGTCAGAGTCCGAGGGGCCCCTGAGCTTGTGGGCCCCGGGGCACTGCCCCGTCTAGCCCTCCGGTAGCTACGCCACTGTCATTATAAAGCTACTTTATCCAGTAATATCAAAGTCAATATTTTATTAAGGTATTAGGTATAGATTTTAATTTAAAGGAAATGGAAACACTACAATGTGTGTCATAAAGTGATTTCTACAATCACTGTTTCCTTGTGTATGTTTTATTATCAAAATACTTGTTTATTATGTTGTCAAAACGGTAGCTTCCGTACATTTTTGTATGAAATGCCAAGGCGTGACGTCACGCCTCAGTATTGTCAAATCATTTACTTTTAATGTTAATTTAACAATATTAATCTAAATTAATAACGTTGAAATAAAACGACGACAATTTTCACAGTATTTAAAGTTATTTTATTGGGACACTTGGCGAAATAATTTATTTTGAGCATAGGCATCTACCCAATTAAGACATTTAGGAATAAGTTAAAACCACACATATATTTCTTAGGCGCCCATTACACGGTAGGTTTTGCTATCAGTTTTGCCACAATCAAAACGGTGATTGACGAATAACCTATCGTCTAATTCAGTGATTGACGGTTGCATGATGAGATTTTGATGTCGATATTATTTCATCAATCACAAACGAACATCCTTCAATCATGACTTTTGGTAATGATTGACATTTGCATGAGCGTCTAATGGACGCCTTAAAAGTATCACAGCAAGTAATCACTGTGAGTTAACCAGTGTACTGAAGGGTTGAAGTGCTTCCTCAGTCCTTTGTTTCCATTTGTTTGATCCACAGGAAAATCTGGATGTACTTCTCTGTTTTTTACCTACATGTTGCCAAAGTCCACCATAACACAGTTCCTAAGAAAGTAAAAAAATAGTAAAACAAAGACCATTACAGGTCAGGTTTATTCAAAATATACCTACTAATAAGATGCATGTCTGATGATTTAGTTTCTAATACTAGACTTGGCAGGGGGCACATCAGCACTGTTGTGCCCTGCCAAGTCGAGAAAAAAAATAATTCAAGAATAACTATTTTAAATAGTCCTAAATGAACATAACGCTAGGGCTCATAGCACTAACATTAGATAGACTTTGTTGTATGTGGTTTCTAGTTGTATACGATTGCTAGGTAGGAAATAAAGATGTCTGATACAGCCACTATAAACTGTTGTTAGTTAACTAATTAGCTAGCAATTAGATTTCACCACCAAGAAAAACTGCATTGCAAGACTTGCACTTTTATATATTATGCTTTTGATGGGATAAAATGTCATTATCATTAATTATTTGTTCTTTGGAGCTACGAGCAAGAACATCCAACTAATATTATAAATGTGAAAGTTTGGATGGATGTATGGATGGATGTTTGTTACTCTTTCACGCAAAAACCACTGAACCGATTGCGATGAAACTTGGTATGTAGATAGCTAGAGACCTGGATTAACACATAGGCTACTTTCTATCTCGATATTCCCACGGGATCGGGACTTATGCGGGTGAAACCGCTGGTCGCTGCTAGTTTGAAATAAATTAATACATAGACTGTACCCAAACTATTTTTTAGTTTGTCTAATGGCTTATCGAGCCTATCTATTCAGTTTTCACACTCGATAAGAATATTTACACTGCCTACTTTAAGAAAGACGTGTTTTTATTACTTATCAACAAAGATAACCTAAATTGAAGACCAAAGAGTTGATGAAAATAGTCGAGTATTAGGCTAGAGATTTAAGACGTTTTATGGAACAAACTTCCTTCAAGATAATCTCGTTAGATTAGGCAAGAAAGACGCTATCAAATAAGTTCGTATTCGTAGGGTATATTGTCCTAAAGATATGCAATACTCACAGGGGCGGCCTTTGGCATTGCGAGGATTTGGATTTGAGAGGATTGGATTATATTTCATGCTGATGCTTACTGAAAAATGCAATAAAAAAATTGTTTTAAAATTGTTCATAGGAAATTGACAAAACTTATATGTCAATTTCCTTTACTTTTCTATGGAACGGTATTCACTAACCAATTGACGATCTGTTTTATTTTCCGCTAAATCTTTCAAAACATCACATATATCGCTTAATTGATATTTAACGGCCTACATCGACTCTACCCAGAATCCCCACGTAGTTTCATATAGCAGTTTTGACTTCTGCCAGCAAAAATATTTTTCTTCATGGGTCGTAGTGTGAGAGCGCGAGGCCCCTGCTAGAGCGAGGCCCCGGGCAGTTGCCCTAATTACCACTCCCTAAGGCCGCCACTTACTCACTACACTTCCATCATACGAAAATGCGTTAAAACACAGTCGTACCTCGTATCAATCAATCAATCAGCCTATTGCAGTCCACTGCTGGACCTAGGTCTCTCCCAATGTGCACCATAGCGCACTCGTTCCTCCGCCTTCCGGATCCAGTGCATCCCAGCTACCTTGTAGAGCTCTGTAGGTTTAAATTTGTTAACATATACAGGGTGTGAGTGACACCGTACCGAATCCTGAAATAGTGTATTAAGATCATCAGTCTGAGTGGAAAATCATTGGGAATTTCTGCCGGAAAATTCTTTTTTTTTTATCGTTTTGCTTAAAAGTGATATCGAAATGAGTAAACAGAACATTTTACCGAAAAAAAAATCAGTAAATACCCCATTCGCCATAGCCAAAAACTGCAGTGTAACACATTTATGCAATCAGCTGCTTCGACGGTGCCGTGTGCTGAAGATCATTCACCGTACCGCATAGTACGCGTGTACACTGCGTAGTGCAAAATCGAACTACTGACTGCAAATCCTTAATCTCGCATTTTTATGATGAACTGACTTTTGCATTGTAATAAGTATCCAAAGAAAGACGTTTTTGTAAGTTATTCGAGACGGTGTTACTTAGTATACTTACACGCTGTACATTGCAGAGCGTAAATTTACAATTGAATGAAGGAATGCTATTCAGCCTATTGTAACAAGTGACACCTTAGACTATGAAGAGCTCGTGAGTTAGGTGTCCTCGAAAATACTCAAAGCATGCCTTTTTATCCAGTCATAATACTCCAGTTGTCAACTAGTTACTCTTACTTGAATGGTCATATCTCTGTATAGAGTGCTACAGGAGCGAAATAGGCCTTGTTTCTCGAAATAGACTTTGTCAAAATTCAGTGTTGCTTAATAATGTTAATAGCATTTCCATTAAACAGTGGTATCAGCATCAGCGCCACAAAAGCTGGACTCCAAACCCGTTACCCTTCACGGCAAGCTGGTCGGACGCTCGGGGTCTTCGCAGACCATCGTGATCGCAGCTCATTATGACTCCTCCGCTGTAGTACCTGTAAGTGCATCATTTTTTATTCTATTACCTAAGAGACAACATATTACATAATTTCTTCTGCCATCTAATAGAGTATAAAAGAAAACATAAAAAATCTGTGTGGTGTCGTGGGCCACCAGATAGGAACGAAGTTCCTTATTATAAAAATATTAATTTCAAGTTCTATTCGAGGTATAAAGAAAATAATTATTCCGGTATACATTTGTCATTTTGATTTTTTTATCGATAAAAATAAAAAAAACTACTTTACAAAATTATCTTAACACCTTTATTTTATTTACAATGATTTATAAAAATATATAATAATAATAATAACAGTCATCGCGTAGACTATACATTAGGCACTCTATAGCCATCATACATAGACTATACATAAAAATCTTACGCTTTTTTTAACGTTACGGACGTTTTATCGATACTGTGGCAGTTATAGTTGCAGAATGAAACCGCTGGGACAGGACGCGCTACTCCTCGATCAAGGCCCTTGTTTGGTCTGAAAGTTATTTGAGTTCCACATAAGTAATGGAACAGTAAATATTTGATTTTGGTCCCGCTAATGCATTGCAGGTTAGCAAGGCGCCAAACTCGCTATTGTAAGTCGTAAGTTCCAACTTCATACAATACAATACGGCAAAAGTAGTCCAATAAATAACTTTATTTCCCAGGAATTATCGCAAGGTGCAGATTCAAATGCCTCCGGTGCCATCGCAGTTCTAGAACTGGCCAGGATCTTCTCTCGTTTGTACTCCACGGCATCCGTCCGCGGGGGTCCTTCTCTTCTGTTTGTATTAACTTCCATTGGGCATTCACTCAACTACTTCTCGGCCAAGAAGTGGTTAGAAGAACAGCTGGATTCCACCGATGCTGCGTTATTACAAGTAAGAATTGTATTTATATGCTGTGGAATGCATTAGGAGCTTCATGTGTATACATTCTTAAGTACACAACAACTTTCAACATTGGATAGGACTTAACTATATCTTACTAATATTATATATAATATAATGGCGAAAGTTTGTGACGAGATATATGGATAAATATTTGTTACTTTTTTCACTCAAAAACGAATGAACACTAAAAGAATTTTCAAAATCGAATCAGTAGTACCGGAGATTACCCCGAACATCCAAACTCACAAACTTTACCTCTTTATAGTATTAGTATATATTTTAATACACGTTGTCATTGGGACAGAAAAGGACATAGGATACCTTTCATCTAGCATCACGAAAATAACTTTTACCAAAGCAAAGCCACTCGCAAAACCTAGAAAACAAAATTAACGGTGTTTCTTTCCCAGGATGTCTCCTTCGTAATGTGCCTGGACTCTATATCCTCATCTCCATCCATGACGATGCACGTGTCCAAGCCTCCAAAGCCTGGTGGCGCGGCACACTCTATCAAATCCAGGCTCGGGGTATCCATAAATCATAAGAAGATCAACTTAGCTGATGAGCTGTTGGCGTGGGAGCATGAGAGGTTCAGCATCAGGCGGATAACAGCGTTCACGCTTAGCTCACTACAGGTAATTTTTGACACGAAGCTGCTTAACGCGAATTGCGATAGGAGTTGATTGGTAAAAATCGTCACGTAAGGACAAAGCCCCCTCCATGCGATTTACTCTATCTCTTTCTGTCTTTTCATATTATAGATGAATGTGTGTCTTTATATTATACAGCGTGTATAATAATAATAATAAAGCTTTATTTATTCCGAAAAAAGTTTACATTACATATGTGTATTAATATTATTAGTAGTGCTATGTAGTTCTTTTATTTTTAATCAAGACTTTATTTCGGACCCCTTTCGGGTAAAAGCCTCCTCCACTTTTCTCCATCTATCTCTGTCCTGGCCTATCTCCATCCATCTGTTTCCCGCGATCTCCACTACATCTTCAGCCCATCGTTTCTTTGGTCTTCCGACGTGTCTTTTCCCTAGCGGTCCCTTCCACTTTGTCGCTTGCAGCGTCCATCTTTTGTCCTTTACTCTACAGATATGTCCAGCCCATTGCCATTTTTGCTTCAAAGCGTGTATATGACAATGTAATGCATGCTAGAGTCATGCCCTTTTCCATGCCATTCCATTGTCAGATACCTAGATCCTGTATAGGAGCGTAAAGAATTAGATCCCAAAAATAAAATTTTTGTGCGTGAGCCATGCTTCAGCACTTATGGGTCAGCGCGACCGGAGTGATACCACGACCTCACAGAAAACCGACGTGAAGCAATGCGTGTTTCACCATGTGAGTGAGGTTACCAGAGGCCCTAACCCCCCACCTTAATGGCCGGCAACACACTTGTGACTTGAGTTGCAGGTGTCCATGGGTGGCGGCGGTAGTCACTTGCCATCAGGTGACCAGTCCGCTCGCAGTCATGGGACTGCCGACAGAAGTGAAAACTTAACGAAACGACGAAGTTAAAACGTCACCTTAGCAGGTTGTTGACATTAATTAATAAGGAGCTGACAGAACTCAACGTTTAGATTAGCGCCCTCTAGTTGATCTATATATGTACTATTAGCGTGACGGTCGCAAGTTCAGTGCTTTTTCCCCATTTCACGTAGGAGAGCCATGCTTCGGCACGTATAGGCCGGCTCGACTCCGCTCGATACCACGGCCTCACAGAAAACCGGCAGTGAAGCAATGCTTGCATTGCATTTCGCCGCATTAGTGAGGTTACCGGAGGCCCTAACTCTTCCCTCTCCCTTATTCCCGTACTTCCCCTCTCCCCTCTTCCCACTCTTCCCTCCTCCCCCTATTCTCCTACTCCCACCTTAAAGGGCGGCAACGTACTTGTGACTCTCGAGTTACAGGTGCCCATGGGCAGCGGTAGTCATTTACCATCAGGTGACCCGTCTGCTCGTTTGCCCCCTATACCATAAAAAAAAACAAAATAGCAAAAGTGCACAAACGTGCCTAAAGAAGTTTTCAATTAAAAAACCAACACTCTGTATATCTTTTGACAGTTTCTCAAAGATTCTCTTTCTATATAAGAACTGCGGCCAAGGGGTAATAGGACTCCGTGATGGAACTTCATATAATTTAATCAGTTCTAAGGTTCTATTCCGATATTTTTTGTAAGCCACCACGGTTTGCCACCTTACCGGGGCTGTATGAGTAGTATAATCTAGTCCAGCGGACAGTTGCGTACAATTTTGAGCTCTAGGTTAATGGGACAAGGTTAATATTTTATTCGCATTTTAAAAGTGCTCAGCATTAGCATGAGCAGTGCCGCTCAGTCTGCATTGACGCTTACGAAGAGTAGGGTGTAGAAAAGCTCCACCTAATAAAGAAAAAAATAAAAAATACGTTTGACAAAAAAATGTTTCATTTCTTTTTCAGAGTCACAAAGACCCATCTCGCAGCACAGTGCTAGACACACCCTCGGAATCGAACCTGAAGAATTTAATATCGAACATCGCAGTAACAGCGCGAGCGCTCGCTTCCCACATCTACAATTTAACTGACGAAGGCAGTGATGAAGATGCTGCGTTATATAATGATGCACTGGTAAGTAGCGGTCTTTAAGGTCCCTAGTTCTAGATATTTTTTTTTTTAAAGTGTCTGTGTTAATGTGTAAATATATCGTCATCATCATCTTTGTGCCCTTTTCTTAATTTTCATTGGGGTCGGGCAATGTGTAAACGTTGCAAATAAATGGTTTTGGCTGTTTCCTTCAATGGCCGGCCGCCTGCCTGACGCCTTCCTCCATTGACAATGTAGTCATTTTAAGACGGGAAAGCAGGAAGAAGGCAAATTTATATAAAGAAAAATAGGTAGGGAGACGAACCTTATTTTTTTTTGTGCGTTTGGAAACCCCACCGGGGTTTTCGGTGGGGCGGTGTGTCGAAATAGAACAGACTAAAACCACACGGTGTGCCGTACTGCGCCTTAAATAGAAGGGAACAGCTAATATTAAGACATCCGGAACCCTAGGGAGACGAACCTAGGGCAAGGGATACCGCAATTCTCGGATGGAGAACGGGACTGAGACTGTAGTAGCTCGCAGAGGCCGGGGTCGTGTACCCTAATGTCCGGTATTTCCTGTCTGTCTGGTCAGGCAGAGGACAAGACCACCAGTTGATATTAAATCCTACTAATATTATAAACGTGAAAGTTTGTGAGTATGGATGGATGGATGGATGTTTGTTACTCTTTCGCGACTGAACCGATTGCGATGAAACTTGGTATGTAGATAGCTGGAGGCCTGGATTAACATATAGCCTACTTTTTATCCCGATATTCCCACGGGATCGGGACTTACGCGTGTGGAACCGATCCCTAAACGTGGGTCACTCAGTACTAGTATTCTTGTTAACGCCTCAAACTGCACTAAATACTTGTTTTAGAAGTGGGTTCACATCGGTAGTATACTGAATGTGGTTCGACCCACTATCACTTGATCATAAATCGCCCTTTGCCCATTATCCTACCACCACTTAAATTAATGCATAACTGCAAATGCTAACAATATGTTTTTTTTTTGCAGGCTGTAGATGAGGGGTCAATAAGACATTGGTACAAGTACCTATCATCGCAGTCGAGAGCGCCACAATTAATCACAACAACATCTTCTAGTCAAGGTAAAATAAATAACATATATTCAAATAAAAACTTTCGTTATTAGTATCATATTAATTAAGTTCGATGATGTTCGACTAGTCTTGGACCCGACCGGGGCCCTTTAGTTTTTGTGCGTGTGTAAACCCCCTCGGGCTGTCACCCCATCAGAGTTTTCAATATGGCGGTGTGTCAGAATCAAACCGACTACAACCAAACCGTGTGTCATCAGTTCGTATCTAGATTATCGATTTAATTAGTACCTAGCCTACGTTTATTTGTCTACAAAAATAGTGTGATAGGCACATAATAATAAAAAAAATAAAATTACACTAATATATATATATATACTGAAAGTCGCAAAGTTAAGGCCTCAAGCGGGTATAGGCCTCCGCCAACAGTTTCCAGGTTGTCCTCGTTTCTGTTTTCATTGTCCAGTTATTACTAGCAATCCTTTTTATATTATCCTCTGAGGTATCCTGAGAATTATCTCTTGTATATTGGTTGTTTGTATGCATGGGCGTACCCAGGTTTTGGCCCAGGGAGAGCAAAATTTGCTTTTGTGCGTCCAGGATGAGCAAAATTTGCTTTTGTGCGTCCAGGATGAGCAAATGAAAGGCAGCTGCCTTCCCCTGCCCCTCCCCCCTCGGTACGCCCATGGTTGTATGTATAATAGGCACATAACTTACTGGTAATTAAATATTCAGATTAATTAATTCTTTAAAAAAGACAACCATAACGCCGCGGCGTCGTCAGAGTAGATAAGAGTTACGCTGTAGAAAGAGAGGCAACTGTAGGTAATTAGCGCTGTGCGAACGGAATTGCGACTTTATTGTATCGGAGCCAGAGTCGCTATTTATTTAAATGATTTGGCGGAGTGAGACGTCTGTCGGTGTACTATTATGTATTCTATGCCTTGGGTACCAAAGTTCAACTTGATTATTATATTGCTTATATATTGCAATTTTTACACTTGTTTTAACCTGATTACGACATCTGTACTGTGTTTTGTTATGTGTACAATTTTTGTGTGTATTATTATTATTTTTGTTATTTTGTTTATCTCCCTTGATAAAAGGGGCAATGATTGTCTAATTACACGGGCCATAGCCAAGTGCAATTAGGATTTAAGTGATGGTGTATGTGGAAGAAATTGATGATGTGGTGAGGAATTTACGAGTAAGTCGGCAGGTATTTAGTAAAACTGCTTTCTGAATTATGTGAAGTGTGTGTTGCGGTATTTCCAAGATGTCAAGGCTGCGTTGAAGACTTTTGGGTATGATCCCAATTGAAGAAATGACTATTGGAACTATGTGGATGGTTTCTGCTCGCCACTGCCGTTTCAACTCTATTGCTAAATCTTGATAATTAGTGAGTTTCTCAGCTATAGTGGATTGGACGTTATGGGAGTTCGGTACTGCTACATCGATGAGATATACAATTTTGTTTAATTTGTCGTGAAGTGTAATGTCTGGTCTATTGAAGTGAATTGTCTTATCAGTTATTATAGTTCGGTCCCAGTATACTTTGTGGCTTTGGTTTTCTAGTACTGTTTCCGGATTGTATTTGTAATAGGGTCTCTTTTTTATTATTATTATTATTATCTTCTTAAAATTTATATTTAAATAAAATACATTCAGATATGAATTTACAACTATAAAAAATAATGTCCCACCCACCGGTGGGACATTATTTTTTATTGATGGGCATTATTTAGGTCTCTGTACCAGACGGTGTCTCTGTACCAGACACCGTCTGGTACAGAGGCCTAGCTACCCGTGGTTAGGGTTCCAGAGGCTTCGAGCCTTCTGCATCAGGCTCTTAATACAACCGAACATTAATATTCGTATCGACTATGAAAGTGACAAACACGAGTGACGCTAACTGAGGTGTGTGCGCAGGCGTGACGGGCGCGCTGGAGCGGGCGCTGTCCCGCTACATGGACGTGGCGGCGAGCGCGCACGCCGCGGACAAGCGCGAGCCCGAGTACACGCTGTACGGAACCACATCCGCTTCCTTATTTGTCTACAGGTTTGTGTACAACTAGCTTTATTTTACTGATGCTTCTCTACATAGAAAAGAAGACTCAGAGGAAAAAAGGGTTTTACTATAAAAGAGTAGAAATGACTTACATTTATTTGGTGATAACTTTTTTACTTAAAATACAAATGAGTTTCTATTGGGTGATAGTTATTTGAATTAAAGAGCATAACTAAAGAGTTAAATATATGTATAATTAAATATAATAATAATAAACAAATCATGCTAAAAGCAAAAGTACTTTTAGTATAATTTGTTTAATTATACTGTAATATGTTATTCTTTAGTTGACTACAATTTCTCATACCCACCCTTGGCGGAAAAGTAACATGTCATTGCCTCTCTTCCTGGTTTAATATGTCCTGGTTTTATCTCATTCTGTCCCTAAAATTTATCTTGAAGTTTTAACGCCGTTGTCACATATATGTGACAATAACACGATGCACCATTACTCCAAATAATCACCAATCCGTTTTAAATCATACATAATCCTAACTAATATTATAAATCCGAGAGTGTTTGTTTTTTTGTTACCCTTTCACGCCTTAACTACTCAACGGACCATCATGAAATTTTGCACACATGTTGACAAAATGTACATTCACGGGAGCGAAGCCGCGGGCAAAAGTTATTGATAAAAACATGAATTTTCATTTGTCACGTATGTGTGACAATGGCGTCCATAGGTCAGTGATAATGAGACAGCATGAAACAACTACGTTTTATAATTGAATTCCTTTTGAGTTTGCCTTTAGCTTATCACTGATTTACTTTGTGTAAAGTTATAAACCTTTATTTTCTTTTTTTTACAGTGTAAAACCGGCAGTGTTCGACTTAATATTAACACTAGCGATCATCGCCTACCTATCCGTGGTATATTTCGCTATACAACTGTTCCCACGTTTCTACGAAGAGTACGCCAAAATCGTCACGGGCAAAGCCAAAGTACATTAGTGTAGATATTTGTGGTGTGGTCAACAGATATATCAGTATAGCAATATTGCTCTCCAACTCACACACATAGCTTTTGCCGCAAGTGCGAACGAGAGATCCGATAGTTACTATTAAGGTGAGCCATTTCTATTAATGTTGTAGTGTATCACTATAGGACTCGGTGAAAGTATTAATGTATGAATACCGATATTACATTACGTATTTATAAAAAAAAACGGAGTTTTAAGAAAAAAGGGACTTCCGTGTTGCAGAACTAACGGAGTATTCAAACGCTACTTATTTATCAGATGACAGGTCTTATTCTGTTGCCATAATTCACCTGAGAGTGAGAGTGACAGCACGAAACTTAAAGACTTAAACTTGAGTATCGTTTGAGTGTTTAGTAACATCAATATGTATCCAAACGAACTTCTGATTTTTCTAAATGTATCCAATTAATCTTCTGATTTACCTAAGTGTATCCAATCAATCTTCTGGTTTACCTAGTTGTATCCAATCAATTTTCTGGTTTACCTAAGTGTATCCAATGAAACTTCTGGTTTACCTAAGTGTATCCAATGAAACTTCTGGTTTACCTAAGTGTATCCAATGAAACTTCTGGTTTACCTGTTTGAATAGTGTAATATTTTTACCGAGCCCTGTTTTCAGTTCATATTTGATATTTGATTTAGTAGTCACTTTTATATTGATTACATTGTTCTAATGAAATATGCAGCACGAAGTTACTTATAGTAGAACTACCTGGGTGGACCGACCTTCGCTCAAATACGTCATATATATAGATAAACTTAAAAACCAATAGCTAATCTAATACAAAATTTCATCCAAATCGTACCACCCGTTTCCGAGATACTCGAAATATACATATTTAAATACAAGAATACCTCGTTTAACGTTATTAGATTATAATTAGAAAAGGAGGCATTTATTTATAAAGATGAAAGACAATTTGAATTTAAATTATTTATCTTTTTTTTTTTTTTTTAAATAAAATTTGAATTTAAATTATTTATCTAGATATTCTAAATAAGATACGATCTACTCTATAATATTACAATGTACATATTAAAGTGACTTTTGAAGTTGTTTAATTAATTACAACCATATTATTTCTGATATTCGGACTAGTCATTTAGATATCCATAGTTTATATAAATATGTTGACGGGAATTAACACGAGCACGTATGTAACTGCCGTTTATGCCTGACGTTTCGACCAGGTTGCACTGGCCGTTGTCACAGGCAGACCGGCTCAGTGGTGCACCGTGAGGTAGAAGGTTCTTCATCCACCCGCACATTTTCGATATTTTTGATCAATTTGTTTCGCCATGTACCGTTTATTTCGTTTAAATTGCAACAAAATGGCATAATAATAACAACAACTTGACACATCTCTACTTTAAAATCAATTATTATATAAAGAAGCTAATTATATGATCAAAAGTCACCCTACTTAATATATTATATGCCAACCAAAAGTAGCAATGCATTTTTCATTAGAACACAACATATACATTTCAATATACTAAGAACGTTGTCTAGTTTTACGACAGAGTTTTAACCCCCTCGCCACCCTTTTAAATGAACCACAGATTAAATAATTGATAACCGAATAATAAGACAGTCAACGTACCATAGTTCATTCAGAAAGAGTTGTTTTTTTAAATAAATTAAAGTTTTTTAACTCATATTTTGTATTTATTCTTTTTGGTTAGGTGTATGGTTTTTATTTAAGAAATTGGATTAAAATTTTATTGAAATAACAAAAACTATTAAGAATAGATATTTTGTTGAAATCGGTTTATGCCCGGTTCCTATAATTAAGAAACGATTCGTTTTACTTACGGACGCTTAAATTTCGTTGAATTTTCAACAAAAATTTTACCGTCCGTTAGCAAAACGAATCATTTCTTGATTATAGGAACGCGCTTTTAGTCTCATAGAGTTACTATTGAGACTCCATACATATGTTTATCGACTGTCTCTCTCTGACTCGAGACATTGAGATTTTAATAGTCATTGAGATTTAATTTCGATGACATAAATTTCACTAGCATTAACTCTAACGAACTCTTTCTGGACGAACTTTAGAACAAGTTGCTAATAATAATTTGTTTCATATAACTGCGTTCGTGGTTTGCTTTGACGTAAACGAGACCATATAAGAAAAAGACATTTTGCTCACTGAAGCTAACTTATGCTTAAACCACGCTTATAATACGCAAAATATACAGTAAGATTATTATTGTACACGGTTAAATGGCCTCGTCCTATCGTACGCAACATCGTTACCATAATCACACCACATAAAGTCAATCTTAGTGAATAAGTGTTGAACAACTTGATTTACATACCTAATTTGTAAGTCTTCACAAAATAACATAATTTATCAAGAAAACAATAGTTTTCAATAATTTATTTAAAGAAAAAAAACTATTTTGTTACTCAATAGATGAACTGAAATATTGTCAGTAGAAAAACTCTTAGCGATTCATCTCGTGACCTTAAGAATTGGGTAGATTTTCTGAAAATAAGTTGTTTCGCCTAAGTCAGGCATTATAATATCTTAAAATACTGTGAAAATCGTCGTTCGGTTTCATTTTAAAGTTTTTAATATATAATTGTCAAATTAACATTAAAAGTTAATCATTTGACATAATAATGCGGAAACGTAGCGAAACTACAATTTTGACGTTTAATAAAAATACACTGAATTGAACATTAGATATGGTTTAGGGATATCCAAAACAATGCTTGGATTATTATTTAAACGTCATTAATGTCATAGTCAAATAAATATAATTTACTGTTAATAGTTTACAATATAAATATATAAGAAATAGCTTCACTGACAATACATTCAGTTTCGTTTGTGAACGACGACTACAATTTACCAAGAAATATATCTGTATAGAATAAGACAAAAGCAATATTTCCATGTTTATAAAGTTAAGAATTAGTGTCGGTAAAGTTATGCTCACACGGGACAATATAAAAATGTTTTAATGCAAAATAATAACGGAGCGGAAGGATGACATTTTAAATCATATTGACAGCTGTCATTTTTGATATTGTCACTTCACACGCCATGTTTGTGCAAATATTTGCAACATATGTACAAATAAAATCAATCACTTTATACATTTAGATCTGTTTTTTGGTTTTACTTTCACCAATTAATTGCAAATATTTGCACAAATACCTCCATATGATATTTCAAAATGAGAAGTCATTTTGCATTGTCTCAAGTGAAATCTTTCTTCCATATTTACTGTTGTCATTTGGAATGTATCATAAAGTTTTATTTGAATGCGATATATTTATAGTATGTTGTCTCTGAACTGTCCTTATTGTCCTGTGTGAACCTAGCCTAGTTTATTGAAAGTGTGCGTAATTATCTCGTCACCTTAAGTATTATTCAAATTCTTATGTGTATTATACAAAATGTTTTCATTTCCAAATTATTGATTTGTATTGGTATGTATTTGTAAATTATATTGCGAGGATAAAATTTCTTGCGTCTGCAAATTTTTTTACATATTCTTCGGACAAGTTATTAAAAGGTTCACATTTCTTTTACATTGTGTTATTATATAGCCGACAAATATATAGCTTGACAAAACTATCTATAGCGTATCATAGCATAACATCTTAACGATTTCCTTACATTTTGTCTGATACCAAAAGTATTAGATTTATCCATCCTTAAAGGCCGACAACGCACTTGTGACTCTTGAGTTGCAGGTATCCATGACCATCCAACCCACAACCAACCCAAATGCTGGTTTGCCTCCGATCCCACAAAAAAAGAAATAGAAAAAAAGTGATGGTCAAAAAGCATTCCTACCTTCATCATGCTTTATTTTAAATCCATCTTAATGAGTGTTAATGAGACGCCGAACGTCCATAAAGTGTTGAAAGGCAGACGACATGTGCAGAAGCACAGCGCAGTGCAGAACAGATTTTGTTATGTAGGTACTCGTATAACAACGCAGTCAACTTTTTTTTCGAATTACATTGAGTGGGTGTCTTTGGTCCGTTTTGTAATATATGAACAACAAACAGGGCTGCGGTATATTACTATTTATTCAATAAAAAATCAACTCGCCGCTGCGCTGCGCCGGACTTCGTCACCTGCATACCAGTGTACGCTTAGTTTTATCGATATTCTCCTCATTTAAACACTGTTGGTTTTTTTTTTTCATATTAAAGCATATGTGTGACACTGAATGTTGTCCTAATAAAATTTCTGCCGGAAACTATCCTTCCGCCGAAGCATGGCTCCTGTAAGCAGGTTAGGGGCAACCTTACGAACCTCATTTTTTTTTTAAATGCGCATGGATATTTCTGTCAATTATTAAAGCATTATGTTGACCGTCCTTGAAGCTTGAAGTTCCTTGAATAGTAAAGAATTTGTGCTATATAATGATTTTCCATTTTAATGAATTTATTTTGCAAGACTTGGTGTCCACTTCATTCTTGTGAACGTAACATCATTCTGCTGAATAATTTTGCATTGATTTGAAATCGATCTCATCATCCCATCTTATTCGTAAACAACGAACGAACTTAATTAAAAACATAAATTATATTATTAGTACCGAAATCTAAAATCCAAAAGGTTGACTTTTTAAAATACATTGCTCTTAAGTTAGTCACACTCCGCATCGATTTGGACATCTGCATCCGCATCCGCAACAAACAATCAATGCGGATGTTTACGCAGATGTAGTGCAAGTCGCGACAAGAAAGAAAATTGTGCGTGAGCCGTAAACACGTGCTAATTGGCCAATAGGAGCGAAGATTTAAATGACAAGATCTGATTCGTTTGTTACTGTATATCAGGGATGATGCAGATATTCATATCCGCATTCGTAATTGCGAAGCTTCCGCATCGATTTGGACATTAGCATCCGCATCCGCATCCGCCGCGGATGCGAGTCTTCAAAAATCCGCATCCGCTACACCCCTAATGTATATACATAACATTCTAAATATAAATGGGTTTGATTTTAGTAAAATTAAGAAATATATTTAATAAAAAAATATTCAATAACGCAATCTTGCAAGTCGATATCTATCCGTTTTAGTAACGCAATGTTAACCACCACAGATAAAGTGTTACGTTGTATAAAGTGATCACCAAGTCACCCGAATATTATGTGATAAAATGTAGTGTTTTATTTATGTATGGAATTGTTGTGTTTACCTATTAGTTTTATTAATTAGGTTAAGGTTTAATATCTTATGGTTTTTGGGTGCATCTGATGAAAATGGTTTAAGGACACGGGTAGATAATCTTCAATCTACAGGTAAATTAAAACAAAATGGAAGGACTGCGGACCATTTTTTTCCCGCGCTTTGACATTATTACTTTTCTTTATTTGAATTTAGAAAACCTGTTCCTAATTCAAAAGCTTTGAAAATTTGTTGCCATCGCGCCATTTACTTTTTTAAAATACATAAAGCTTCTAGATTATACATGGCCTTGTCTGATGATTGAGGACACTATGGTATCTTCTTGGCGTTGTAAGCGGTTGCTAGTGGTAACGCTTTTTCTACTTATGGTGTCAATTGGCCTTACATTCTTCTTAGTCTGAGAATGTAATGGTCAATGTTGTATAGAAGTTTGCCTACCCTGTGTCCGAGTTTTCAATAGGTATTGGATAGTTCCGAACAAAATGAGCTGTTTGTGATTATAAGCGAAAATGGTGGACGCTGTATGGAATTGAATAAATTTTGTTTTTAAGTACTGTCCTTTTATTTTCGGCTTTCTTTGAATATAGGTACATTCTAAAATTATGGTGTGTCAAGGTGCTGAGACTTACTTAGGTAGCACTTGTACTACATGGAGTAGGTATCACGTTATACAGTTAAACCTTTTGCTTGGAAATAAGATTCTTAGTTAGGTATGAGTGAAAGTGCCAGTATTAATATAACTTCTTATTTATTAAAATATAAACTGTTACAAACAATAATATCATGACAAAGTCTTAATCCTACATTGTAATATATAATAATAAAAAATATATTTTGTATTACATTATATAAAAATATAATTGAATAATACAGCTACCTTTAAAATGCTTTAACCAGATATGGCACATGTGGACATAAAAAAATATGGCTTCGACAAGACTCAGGGTAAGTTAAAAAGAAATTATAATTGGTAACATTAAGTAAGTTTGCTGATGACCACCCCTCCCGCCTCCGGCGATCGCGTCCCGCGCTGTCCTAGTTAGTACTAAGCATCGACGAGCGGCTACTACAATACGGTCCTACGAATCATTAAACAATTTACAATATTGAAACAATATATTTTGTGTGTATCTTAATACAACTACTATTCTATGATTTACGTATAGTGGTATATAGTTTCTCTATAAATATACTTCCTTAATTAAACAACATCATAACAATGACTACCAAAAATGCTTTAACCAATTATAATAAGGTCGCTTATCCCTCGAAAACTTCCACACTAGCTGCACCGTTTATGTCCTTCAGTTCCGCTGACTTGAATGTTGCTACGAAGCTGATTTTTCCCACTTTCTGTGTAAAATAAATTCAGGTAATTAAAATTTTGTGCGTAAATATCCCTCATCTACTAATGGGACAAAAAAGGAGACTTGACAGTAATAATTTGGACGTAGAGACGTATATACATAAAGCAGTCTAGAGTTGTAGTTGTTGTAGTTACCGAGAGATTAATGACTCCTAAATCAAAAATGTACTGCGGGCCATAAAGTATTTTAAAGCAAATAGGGGTAACGTTATGAAGCCTTTCTAGAATTTAAGCGTTAGGTACCTTGTTTGTATGAATGTTATTGACTTGACTGAATTTACTAAAACTTTGTAAGTGATATGATTATGTATTAGAATCTCGATTTCACTCATGTGTCCGGGATTTTTGAAGTTTTTGTCCGGCGTCGGAAATTTAAGTGATGGCAGGCCTACGAAAAGGTATTACATATTTTTATTATGGCTAATTCCCGTAAATACGTAATTATATCATGGAAAGCCAAAGTTTAAAAGCTTTTAAACGATTCCTTGGAAAAATAACGATTTTCACTTGTCCCTACTCTCTTATACACAAAACGGATTTTAGAGGCTTACCGAATTGTGATTCCCACTAAGAAATTTACTAAAAGTACTGATCATTGTAACTTAGTCTGTAAATTTCTCAAAAATGAACACGATATCGGCGTAAATTTTTCTTATCGGTTTATTCTTCATCAATTGATATTATATTCACTAATTTAAACCGTACCTACACGTAGTCTTGGGATAGCTTTTCAAAGGAGTATTAGAAGTGAGCAACCACTGATACAGGGTCCAAAGATGAACGTTGAAGCTACTTACATTAGGTTGTACCGGCAATTCCGCATTGATGAGTTCCAATGGTCCGGCTTCAGGCACAGATAGCTTGAGTGTACGGCCAGCAATACCGGATGACGTCACACGAAATTCACAGCCAGTGAGGGTACGCTCCAGGGGATTGGTGAATGATAGCACGGCAATTCCAGGCTGGCCTAGTATTAGGTCTTCGTTGAACTAAAAAAAATAATTGTCAGTATTAGGACATGAATATGTGGTATCTTTTTCTTTTTTTAACTATTTAAATACTTCGTAACGGATAGCAACACTAGACGTATTACTCACGCGAACTGCTGATCCTAATACTAAAAACTAAAAGGAGTTTCTACATTAGCAGGCCAAAGAAACCAAGATAGGCCTCCGAATTACAGCAGTCTTACTTTTACTATCAGCGTGAGAATGCGAGCATGTGGATGTGAGCACTTGAGCCTCTTAGTGTGCGCGTGTCCGTGTAAGGTGTTGTACAAAGAGTATACAAACACTACGTTAGAGTGTTGTACCTAAACGTGAGTGTATATACGTGTGGCAGTGCGTGAAGCAGTCAAAATCAAAAGTATATCTAACATTTTCAACTGAGGAGATGGCTACCGCTTGTAAACTTCTTGGAAAGCCGTCATACTCATCAGCAAATGCAATAGTCAGCGAATACATGCTACTCGACAGCACTCAACGGACTTATTCGTGGGAGAGCCATGCTTCGGCACGTATGGGCCGGCTCGACCGGAGTGATACCACGGCCTCACAGAAAATCGTCAGTGAAGCAATTGCTTGCATTGATTTTCGCCGAGTTAGTGAGGTTACCGGAGGCCCTAACCCGCCCCTCTCCCCCTCTTCCTCAACTCCCACTTTAAAGGCCGGCAACGCACTTGTAACTTTTAAGTTGTAGATGTCCATGGGCGGCGGTAGTCATTTACCATCAGGTGACCCGTCTGCTCGTTTGCCCCTATACCATAAAAGAAAAAAAAGAAAAGACTCCGTAAGTGTAGTGTGTCGAAGTATCGACAGTACGAACAAAAATAAGAAAATACTGATGTAGTAGTGTATGCGGGTAGTTGCCAAAACTCGCACCTCATGAGGCTTCGCTGAGCTCTCACCAGTTTACCGGTCCACGACCCGGGATGACCATCGGTGCAACTCGGTCAAAATGGCGGGTAACCAAAAAAGCATTGTGCCTTATAAATATTAAGTCCCGATTTACATATAAATATGTATAAAAGTAGCGAAATGTTAAAAACAATTACCTTAATATTAATATTCGGCTTAATGATTTGGAAGTCATCGTCGTCAGCCCAAGATTGCTTGGTCTCGTCAACAATGGCCATCGCTGATATCTTCATGTTGCAGTACTCCACCAACTTGGGTAAGTAGTCGTCAGACTTCACTACGATACTGATCTGTTCCCCTGCACAAAAAATAAATATTAATGTAAGATGGGAACAAACATGACAAAACAGCCTAAGTCTAAAGTACAAAACTTTAACACTTACTCTTATTAGGTCCAACGAACATTTTTCCTTCGACCTTTTTGACTACTTGAGCTCTTACGCCGTTGTAAAACACACTGGTAGTCGACAGAGATGCCTTGATATTACGTCCCTGTTTAAAACAAAAATATTACATCAGTAGGTACCTAGTATTGAAACAGGGTTCTATGTGGGCCTGAAGGTTTTAGGTCACTTCCATTTTGTTATTCTACTTATAAATATGTTTACAACAAATAGACATTTTTTTATTTCGTTTTGAAATCCCCACGGGTCGTCACCTCACCATGGCTACTGGTGAAGTGGTATGTCGGAATCGAACCGACTAAAACCACACGGTGTTCCGTCACAAGTGAGTCTATCGCAAGGGACTCGGGTATGCTCTAGGTAGGAGGGCCCCGAGAACCCCAGTAGACCTTAGCCGCCTTTTAAACAGAAGACAGCCACAGCATTGCGTGCGGAGCCTTGTCCCCCTGCCGGTTTAGAGAGGCGCGCGCGGAACACGTTGCGCCATCGTATCAGGAAAGTAATTACAAGAAAGAAGAGAAACATTTTGTCTTAGCGCAATAAGCTCTAAAGTATTTGTTTTAACGTGGTAGTCTTTTGAATAAAAAATAAACCTAGTCTATGATTCTAAATGAAAACTATTTGCAAAGTTTAAAAAGGTTAAAAGTTGAAGACGTTTTGTTAATAAGTAGAAATCGCGTGGTGGTCGAATTTCGCCCATGATTTTTTCATTTGACAGTATAAATTGAACTGTCATTGTATAGACTTACCTTAACTTATCATGACAGGTCGACGCATATACTGGGCGCGTGTAATTTCATTAAGCCGTTTTCACGTAATTTTTAAAGTCGTAAGACATATTGTTTAAAAATTTTAGCTTTCTGCACTTGGATATGTAATCATGTTACTACGTTCGCGAAATTTTCTTAAAAAGGGGTACAAAGACTTCTCTTCATGTAGGTATACTGATTACTTACCTCATTACAACTATTTTCAATGTCCACTGTAACCCTGAAGTCCTTTCCGATCGGCACCGTGTCTACGTCACGCAACTTGAATATAACATCGGTCTGTGCGCTGCTGAGCATCTGGTAATATCTGCAAAGATAAATATCATTATAGACCTAATATTTTATTTTGTTACCTACCCGTAGTTGTTTCATTCCAATTTTGTAAAGTCATTAATTTTCTAATAAAAATCACCTGTTCACCGTTAACCACCGTGATGACACATATCTTAAGAATTGTCCAGTGCACATTTCACCTCTTGTATACCACACTACGAGCACCCACCGCCCGCACCTCCCGGTCCCCGTTTTCGTCCTCCTGTACTCCACAGGCGAGGACTCAATTAAACGGTCTCCCTATAGATACTGTTACGTGTACTGTAAGTGATTTCAATAAATGAAATCTTTGGATTAAAGGTAGGCAAAGTGTCATTTTAAAGATGCAATGTGTTGATTTGTATAACGACATTGAAACATTTGACAAACACAAAAAGGAATTAATAGCAACGTTGGATTTCAAATTTGTGAATATCATGATAATCACCTGTATCATCTTTATTATCATCAACAAAACCTTTGAAAAGCTTAAGAACAGCATTTTAAACGTCGGAATTGAAATTTCTGATAGAATCTTATTTATGAAATTGCATCTAACGGTAGTTACCTGACCTGAGTTATGTCGAGCAGAAGTACCAGTTCAGTTCAAGGCACTAGGTATTGGTAACCTACCTAAATAAGATAAATACAGAACTTAGCCTCTTGCAATCTTTGCTCGTCAAATTCTAATTAAAATCCTTAATCATTATTAAAAAAATATATGCCTACATGATAAAGTCAGTTTACGGCGTACGATCGATCAAATTTTCGATTTCAATTTGATCAATCAAATTTTCGATTTCAATACGATGAATCAAATTTTCGATTTCAATACGAACAATCAGAAGATTGACCAAAAGCTAAAGATCCAAGGATAAAATAATTTTTATGTTGAACTAGCTTCTACCCGAGGCTTCGTTTGCTTTAATGTAGATCTCTATAAATCCTGGTAGCCCTCGAGAACCGTATTTCTTCGTCGTCGTGTACGAAAAATGTCATGAATGTCATGATCGGTAGAGACCTTTACCGAAAGCGTGAAAACGTCATAAACAAACTCACATTTACAATATTAGTCAGAATCGAATGAACATACACGATATTTTTTTACAATTACTGTAAAAAAAATAAGTCTAATTCAATTCCAAAACTAACAAGAAGGTCACCTCTTAGCTCTCTCTGAGAATCGGACGCCGTTCATGAGCGCCAGCCTCTCCGATGGAGTACCCTCTTGGAACTTGTATTGTTCAGTGATGTTCTCTCTGTCTCCATCGCCATTGGGATCGAAGACATACGGCTTTTTTGTAAGGACCATACGCCCGATGCTGTTGAAAACAAATAAATTATTAGAAGATGGAGTAAGGTAGTTGATAAGGTTAAAAGAAATTGTTTAGCAGTCCTCTGGAAATTAAGTGTTTATAGATACAAAACTTTGAAAAAATAGTTTCGTTAAGTACTATTTTTAAGTTTTTTAATATTTTTTTCTAAAAAATCTCCTACCTACTAAAACTAAATGGTATGTATGACGTCGCAATAGTAAATAGCAAAGTATGACATCAAAAGTTGTAACTTCATACAAATTGTTACCTTACGTACCTACCGTTTTCATGTTTAATACAGATTCGAGTAATCCCTTATTTATAGAAAAGAAAGTTTAATGGAATTTGTAAAACATTCATCTTTCTATGTTCTAGGAAAGTTGCCTAATTTCATTAGTAAAAGCATTTATTTTGTACTCGAATTATTTAAGTGTTAGTCCCCTTATATCGTAGTGTGATGTGCTTGTTCTAAAGCACATCGAAGAGAGGAGACGATCTTTAAAGTCAATTCATCAAGCAGCTAATTAAAAATAAACAAACTTACTGATATTGGTTGCTATCCACCATGGAGTATCCAGTCTCATCCTCAGGATTAATCCTCCACCTCATTAAGTCAGCGTTGACGGATGCTAGCATGAACTCAACATCGTAATTGACACCTATGTTTCCTTGCTTGATGGCTTCGAGTGGAGCTGGACCGCATCTGTATATTCCTTGAGATGTTTCTTGAGGAGTAGCGTCGATAGCTTGCCATCCTCCATATCCTGGAAAAAAATAATGTTGCCGTAAATGTTTTGCCAATTTTGGCATTTTCTTATATTGAAGAGGAGACAAGTGATTTTGTGACGAGGCTCTTGAAGTAGACATTAAGTACGTAAGTAAACTTTAAGCAATGATTTTCGTACACTAAAGAATGAATGATATTTCGTTTTATTGCGTATCTTTACAGTAGCGTAAGTAAGATGAGTGAAATTCACCAATCTATAATAGGTAATCAAGCGCGGTGGATATTGCTTTAAACGTGAATTTAAAACGTCATTACATAAATTTTATTAAAATAATAGATGGGTGGCTTTCACTAAGACTAAATCTAAGTTATTTGTGCATCGGCATTTTGGATTTTTGTCCAATTCTAGTCACACTTCATTCAATGTAACTTCTTCGGATAGGTTTACCACAGTGACCCACGAAAACTCTTTGATTTTATTTCACTTTGAAATCGTAACACCGTATTGCCACTCGGCAAATCCCAGGGAATGTTGAACTGTATTTTGGTTTAGAAAACAGTTCAACATCGCTGCCACAGGGATTCGCCCAATGTCATACGTGGCGTTTACATGAAGTGGTAATACATGGCTAAGTACGATTTTAAAGTGAAATAAAATGAAACAGTTTGAAAAGTAATAAATCACTGATCAACCAATTAATTTAATAAATAAATGAAGCGTTTATTTTACCTGCAGTCAAATCCGGCCTTGCCATCCAGACGTCATTCCACACGTGGTAGTTCCAGATGGAGTCAGCGTTAGTGTTTTCATTATTCGGATCGAAGCCTAATTCTTCCATGGCCTCCGAGTAGTATTTGTCGACTGTTAAGGTGCTGTTCGCGTCGTGGGCAGACACCAGGTTGGACACCACTCGGGATGGAAGGCCTAATGCACGGGACACTGTAAAAAAAAAGTAAGTTAAGTTTTACAATTTAAAGTGTTTGCTATCGAATTACTAAGCTAAAAGAATCTCTTGAGGGGGTTGAGGGGAATCAATAGCTATTCTTGTATGCGGATTGCAGAATTTTTCTGACTTAACTAATCGCGCGTTTGTAACGCAATTTAGGTGTAACTTTTTGTTTTTTTTTTATGGTATAAGGGGCAAACGAGCGGACGGTTCATCTGATGGTAAATGACTACTGCCGTCCATGGGCACTTGCAACTAAAGAGTCACAAGTGCGTTACCGGCCTTTAAGGTGGGAGCAGGGGAAGGGTGGAAGAGGAGGAAAGGAGGGGGGAGAGGGGAAGAGTTACAGCCTCCGGTAACCTCACTCACTCGGCGAAAAGCCATGCAACCATTGCTTCACTGCCGGTTTTCTGTGAGGCCGCCGAAGCATGGCTCTCCCACGATTGGATTTCGACTTATTTGCATTAATATATATATAAAGATTTCACTAGATATACCTTAATATATTTCGAGAAACGCCAAGAATGAGTCCTTATTGTGTAATAAGTTTATGCATAAACGATAAAATATGTATTTTGTCTTATTTTTATTTTTCTAAATAATTAAATATTATCACGCGGGGTACGTCGCCAACCCTATGCTTTATATGTTGATGTTGTGAGAAATTGTCGTTAATGTTATTTAGGTTAGATAACAATGTTTTTTAAACTCTATTATATTCCTTTTTTGATAATCTTTTTCCCGCGTGTCAACTTCCATTCAAGCAGGATGTGGTTGACAATTGGTTTGTATTTATGATGCGAATCAAAAACCGCAATGGGTTTTAGGGGAGATAATAAGAATTTAGACTACTCCGTCATTGGTCAATGAACTGACATTTAGGATAAACTAACCGCTGAAATTATTTATCCAGGAAATTCGGAATTCGATTGCAACACACTATTCCAGGCGATTACTGCTAAAAATAGTACGAATATCAAATCAAATCAATTTATTCCAATTAAACCAGTCAGACTAAGTCAGTCCGGAGATGAACAGTCCGACCAACAGCACCCGTTAACGAGCATGATGCACACGTCAGCCATCGTACAAATCAACCATAATGAAGTTAGCCGAACGACGACTTCTAGGCGAGCATGACATACTCAGAACAGCCAAGCGACATAGGAAATGGAATGCTAAAGCATCTCCAGCCTACTGAAAGACACGATTAAATGTAAGTACCTACTAATGAAGTCTTACGAGTAGGTATATTACCTACTGCTGGTAGGCTGGGGTTGTTCTAAAGCAGTAGGTATCTGTGACTTGGGAAACTTAACACATGACATCATAAAGACTAAGCGATATATTTCGATTAAGAATCTCTTTTGCTCGATAAAAGAGGAAACAGTTTACTAAATGGAAAATAGAACGTAGTATACCCGAGGATATCCACCTGGATTCGCACCAATCCCACTAATATAATAAATGGGAAAGTTTGGATGGATGGAGCGATGTTTGTTACTCTTTCACGCAAAAAGCAATGAACCGATTGCGATGAAACTTGGTATGTAGATAGCTGGAGACCTGGATTAACGCATGGGCTACTTTTTATCCCGATATTCCCACGGGATCGGGACTTACGAAGGTGAAACCGCGGGGCGCTGCTAGTCAGTAATATGTTCAACTGAAGTAATATTATATAATTTTATTGAAAAGGCTACAACACTTACCAGTAGTGACCACACCAGCGAACACCCAACATTGCCCATAGGCTACTGGCTCTTGTGTCTCCAGGAATTGTTCCAGGATATCGACAGAGCCCGTCCATTCCGAGGGAGCCGTGCCATCCTCGTACTCTCCGTCCCATCTGCCGACCAGCACACCGCCGTCATCGTTCTCATTCACTATCTGCGAGATTACTCTTGCCATTTTTACTGGATCTCCACGGCTGGAAATAAAAAATAAGGATTAAGGAGCAATTAAATATATTTTTAATATACTATGTCTATAATACTTTTACTATTGATAGAACCAGTCATTCGTTGTCCTGTCAGTGTTTATTTATTCAACCCAATCTAAGTATATTTATAATAAAGTACCTATATATAGTTTTTTTTTAATATTTGTGGGTAGCTGCCTAGTAGTAGTACCTAACCAGCAGTCTCCCGTCCTGCAGAGGACGCACCAGGCGCCGTAGAGCACCTAATGACCTGCGGTCTCCATGAGCGTTGGCCTTCACCCGGCACCGAAAGACGAAAAATTATGTCAAGACGGTGACCGCGATGTGATCCACACGCGCTTTTAAATCTGAAGGGGACACGGCTCCCACTTGCGTCTACGAGACTACCTCGCTTTATGGGAAGGTAGTCAAGTCGGGGGTCCAGGGAGTTCCTCCTTAGGTTATACCTGAGCCCTCGGCCATAGACACCCGTGACGGAACACCGTGTGGTTTTAGTCGGTTTGATTCCAACATATCCACTTCGCTGAGTATTAGCTTGGTGCGGTGGTACCCGAGGGGGCTTCCACGCGTTAAAACAAGGTAGATACCTACATACTACTTTTATATAAAACTGAATCCGCGATAGCACGTATAATTCTTTCAGTTATAATTAACTTTTTAACAAACTATCTTGTGGAGTATTTTTTTCAAATTTAAATGGGACCAACCTTGAGTACCTACATCCAATTCAATTAAAAATTAATTTCTGTAATTGGTTTACCAGTGGCGAAGCTATGGCGTAACATATAAAAAAGCTATAGTTAAAAAAACGATTAAAATAACAAATTTTAATGTAAGTTTTAAAAAAATGTACCTATAGGTACGGTCTTCGTTGTAACCATGTACCTACTTTAAGGATTTCTTATGACAATTATTTGTAGACAAATATGTGAAGGATTTTTTTATTACACAGATAGTTAAAAAAATGATAATAAAAAGGAAGAAATAAAAAAGATAGCTGGTTTATCTAGAGCTTGTTTATTTTTTTTTAACAAAAATATTAAATTCGCGTGAAGATTGTAGTAAATCCGTAGCCGCAATAAATCACGTACGTCATTTATGGTTATTGAATTCTATCTCTGATGATATAAATAAACGTGTAAATATTTATTAGGATTCGAACATGTATTTGGAAGGAATCGTCAGTTGGCTCGTTGGTCTAGGGGTATGATTTTCGCTTAGGGTGCGAGAGGTCCCGGGTTCGTTTCGGGTATGTTTTTATTACCATACATTTTACCGTGACTTGGATATTGATACGTTAATTATGATAACGAGTTTCACAATTTGACGTTCATACAACAGCCTGTAGTCATTATATCACTCATTAAATAATAAAAATAATTCTTTCAAAAAAATACCGACTTCAACAAAAAAAAAAATATTCTCATGGAAAGACTTATATATGGTTTTCTCATGGATGCCATTGTCAGAACTGGACCAAATTGAAATACGACCACATGAATCTGAAAACCATCACTAAAAAAAGAATCATCAAAATCGGTTCACTCAGTCGAAAGTCCTGAGGTAACAAACATAAAACAAAAACGTAGAGTCGAATTGAGAACCTCCTCCTTTTTTGAAGTCGGTTAAAAAAAGACAAACAGTTTGCTCTGTGTATCAATAAATACTCTGTGAATACTGGCGTGACTATAACAACCATTTATTATAACTAAAAAAATACTAATTTATAGGTTTAATCTATACGAATAAATAAAATTGAAGTGTATATGGTCCCGATTTTTTTATGTAGAACACTTAAAACGCTATAGAAAAGCTAATATTAGGGATTGCATCGATTATGCTTTTAGTCAGTTTGTAAACGTGGGCTTTGTATTTCAAAAGCTGCGTAAAGTTACTTGTCACGTAATGCGATTAATCTCTGCACCAGACATTCAAGAATCACTTCAAACACAATTACGACTGTCCCGACTTTGTATTCTACAAACGTGAGCCATCATCCATCTAAGTCGCTATCAAATTCAGCTACAGTCTGCAAAGTCACCTACTTCTGATATATTTCAACATTAGGCTCGGATTTTAATTTGAAATTTATTTTCTTGACATATTATTCTGACTGCATTCCAATTAGATACAGTAGCCGTCTGGTATGTTGGACACGAGTACTTATGTACAGTACAAAGAAAATGGTCTACCAGTTTTGACAAAAATTTCTGTGTAATCACAATAGCGATAAGGTTCAACACTTCAACCTATCTGTAACAATGAAGTTTCAGAATATTATTGCACGGGAAAATCAATCTTGTTGTTTTATGTCAAATTTTAATGACCTTCAACCATAGGCGATAGTTTGGCCGATTGTACATATCTCTTTAGTATTTCATAAAGTTTTTATTTTTATTAGACACGACTGTATATCTAATAAGCAGCTAGGCAGGAGTGTGGTAATATGTTAGATTGCGCCACCTATAAAGATTTTTGGTCATTGTAATATAGTGAGAGCCGATTGCGGGTACATTTCTTTCTTTCTAACAGCAAACAAGGATCGACCCAAAGATCTCACGATTGCACCCAAATATGAGCGGAAATACTCTGGGAAATATGTGACACATGTTAATTTACTTAGACCCAAACTAAGCATAACCTGTAGGGTAATATGGGTTCTAGAACGCGAATATACCTGATTTAAATTTAATTTAAATAAAATATGACCGTAACATAAATTATATATGACCGTAATATAAATATTAAATAAAAGTATTATTTGACCGCGCTGATATTCTTTAACGTGGAATCATTCGATATCTAAATTTAGTGTGTGCAGATTTTTGTTACATTTTTTTATTGTAGTTTTGAGAATTTTCAATAGATTTTTCGAAATGTAATACAATGCTTCTAATATACATAAATGACAAGCATGAATTAAAAATATATAATACCCATAATAATGAAATACCAAGACCTAAAAATCCCTTCAACCATTACTACTTTCGATTAAGTCACCTTTCTAACAAAAAAAAAACTGAATCAAAATCAGTCCATCGGTTTAGGACCTATGATGCCATATAGACATGCCTACACAGATACACAGACGCACATGTTAAATTTATAACACCCTTCCTTTTTGAGGGGGATCAGGGGTTAAAAAAGGGTTGAAATTTTCACACATTTTTTCAAAGTATGTTGTATTCTAACGATTTTTTATTATATTATGTTCTTGTATTGCCCTACCTTTCACACCTAACGCTTTCTTTTACATGTGTGTTATCTAATACTAATATAAGACTAGTTTTTCTTGGTTCAAAGCGGATCTCTGAAACTTCCAGTATGATAGAAAAATTACATAAAGCGTTCATTAGACGCTCATGCACACGTCAATCATTACCAAAAGATATGATTGACGGATGTTCGTTGGTGACTGATGAAATAATATCGACATTAAAATTTCATCATGTAACCGTCAATCACTGCGTTAGACGATAGGTTATTCGTCAATCACTGTATTGATTGTGGCAAAACTGATAGCAAAACCTACCGTGTAATGGGCGCCTTAGACAACCGTAATCTTATGCAAGGGCATTGAAGATCGGACTACGGCCCTTACGAGCAGAGTTGTGATCATAAACTGGGGGGAACGGTTAGTTGCTTAGTAAGATTTATTAGATTAAAAAAAAAAACCGACTTCAAAACAAAAACTATTCCATAAAAGACTTATATGGTTTTCTCATGGATGCCATTGTCAGAACACGACCAAATTGAAATGGGACCACACGGGAATCACCAGCTTTCAAATTAAAAAAAGAATCATCAACATCGGTTCACCCAGTCGAAAGTTCTGAGGCAACAAACATACAGTCGAATTGAGAACCTCCTCCTTTTTTGAAGTCGGTTAAAAACTTGCTCAAAAGAAAAAAAGCTTCTATCTTCGCCTTAACGTGGTCGTTTACTCGATATAAGAATTTATCTAAACTTTCCAGACGCGTACCTACGATCTATGTATATCAAACGGATTTGTGTCTAATGTTCTTGTTTTGCCAAGTTTTCGACAGATTTATGACAAGTAGGTTTTAGTACATTTTCAAGGCTTCATTTAAACGTGTTTTGTGCTTGTCGCTTTAGTCATAGGTAATGGTAGCGTTATGACTAAAGCGACAAGCATTTAGCTTACCTGGAGAGGTTAACAAGATTTTTTTTTATTGTATGGGGGCAAACGAGCAGACGGGTGGGTCACCTGATGGTAAATGACTACTTCCCATGGGCACCTGCAACTCAAGAGTCACTAGTGCCTTGCCGGCCTTTAAGGTGGGAGTAGGAGTAGGGTGGAAGAGGTGGAGAGGAGGGGATTGAAGGGTTAGGGCATCCGGTAACGTCACTCACTCGGCGAAAAGCAATGCAAACATTGCTTCAGTGGCAGTTTTCTGTGAGGCCGTGGTATCACTCCGGTCGAGCCGGCCCATACGTGCCGAGGCATAGCTCTCCCACGATTATAATACCCCAGGAAACACACATGGCTATCAAGACCCAAATTAAGCAGAGCTTGTACCTACTGTGAGCTCTAGAACACGGATATGCATACATGCATACATTTTTGTTGTAAATACACAGGTACTTCTGAATACATAAAACACAAGTCTTTATAATAATAAATGTAACTCACTGGCTGTATGGCATGTTAGCCCTGTCCAACATAAGCATGCAAGCCGGCAGGACATGCTGATCGAACTGGCCGTACGCCCAGGGTTTCCCACGCGTGGTCTTCACAGGTCCCACCCACACTTTGCCTACGTCATTCATCACATACTCCTGAAGGAGCTGAGTGTCCTCCATGTAAGTTTGGTCATCTGGAAAAGGATGAGGATGTAGAAATGTGATTTATTATATCATCTTAAGAAATCAAAAAAATGTTTTTTTTTTTTTTGTGGGGCATGATTTTCATGACCTAGACGGATACAAAATAAATCAAAATGAAGTGTCTGTTTGTAATGTCAAAATAATAGTTCTTTTTTAAGGTCATACAGTTATTTACACGATACCTATGCCTAAAAATCTGTTTTTAAAATTTTTATCTGTCTGTTTGTTCCGGCTAATCTCCTGAACAGGTGGATCGATTTCCACGGGACTTTTACTGGCAGATAGCTGGTGTTATAAGAAGTAACTTAGGCTACTGTTATTTTGGAAAAATAGGGTTCCGCGCAAAATATATAAATATGTACACTCGAGCGTAGCCGCGTGGGAACTGCTTGTATTAAATATATTACTATATTAACTCATCATATTTACCCACGGAATAATAAAAGCAAGGCAAAAGCAACCCATATGCCTATTTTGTACCGGGACTTGTGTTTTATACAAAATTAATCTTGGAAAATAGAAATTCCACAGTTTGGATGGATGGATGTTTGTTACTCTCTCACGCCAAAACTACTCAACCGATTGCGATGAAACTTGGTATGTAGATAGCTGGAGACCTGGATTAACATATCTAATACTTTTTATCCCGATATTTCCACAGGATCGGGACTTACGCGGGTGAAACCGCGTGGCGCTTTAATAGCGAACTAAATCAATAAGTCAAACCTCCCGGCTCCATCAGACCATTTAATTTACTACCAAAATTTATTTACGTAGTTGTTACAAGTGAAGCTCCAACATTCTTCATACTTTTTGGAGTTTACTCCTTAAGAATCGATTTTCATATAAGAAGCCCGGAATGAAAAAAATATGAAGAGTAAAATTTAGTTATAGCAGGGCAGCGTAACGCTTTGTTGTGCTTTTTGTGCTTTATTGGAGTTTACCCCTTATTTTTTATTATTTTTTTTTATTTAATGCTTCTGCATTTTAAATTACATGGAGCGGACTTAATGCCAAGTGGCATTATCTACCAGTCAACCTTTGGGTGGTGCAGAGAAGGACGTGGCCGGTGCATATATATATTTATATAGAGAACTGAAGAATTAAAGGCTCAATCATATACCTTACACATAAATAAATACATACATACATACATACATATATACAAACACAAACCCTCCTTCAATCATTATCCTCGACGCATGTAGGTAGATATGTGTATGTATACCTTTATGTTATATATATGTATATATTATATATACTGTGCAGCGTCTACAAGTGATGAGAGAGGAGAGGGGGGGAGAGAGAGGGAGAGAACCTCCACTAAATTGTAAACTCAAGTCGTGGGTCGGAGCTGACACACACCTTTTTTATTTTATAGATAGATAGAATATTCTTTATTGTACACCATTAATAAAAACAGTTGAACAAAAAATTATTATCTTACAAACCAGAGTACAATGGGCGGTCTTATCGCTAAAAGCGATCTCTACCAGACAACCTTAGGATGGATATAATATCAAAATTATTTATTATTTATTTAATAAATACATAGTAGTTAATGGCGTACTATTCTAAAAATTGATAAATACTTATATACATACACATATACAGTTACTTAGTGGAGATAATGTAGTATTATAGACAGCAATTTAGATCTTAGTTATGGTAAAGAATAGAATAATATTATTATAGTGACAGATAATGTTGTTTGACCAAATTTTTAAAGGCTGTAAGAGTTTCAGCTTGCCGAATTTGTACCGGTAGTTCATTCCACAAACGAACGGCCAGAACCATAAATGATTTATCAACGAAAGTTGTCGAATGCGCTGGCACTTTTAATATCAAATTTTCTGATGATCGTAAGAACTTCGTATGAGTATCGTGAAGGAACTCAAATCGTCCTTTTAAATAGGATGGTGTATGAGGGTTAAATAGTATACTGTATAGCAAAGAGAGAAAATGAGCGTTCCGGCGAAGGCGGATAGGTAACCACTTGAGCTTTTTTCGGAATTCAGAGACATGATCATATTTACGCAGTCCAAATATGAATCTAATACAAAAGTTTTGAAGTCGCTCTAGTTTATCTAGTTGGTTTTCGGTGAGGTCTGGATAGCTGGCATCCGCATAGTCAAGAATTGGAAGGAGAAGTGAATTTGCAAGGGCAGTTTTGGTGGCAGTTGGTAGAAAATTTCTCAAACGTTTTAAAGAACCCGCAGAAGCAAATAGCTTACGACTTATTTCCTGCATTTTATGTTACCATCCAGCATTTTATGTTACCTTTCGTAATAAATGTAACCACTTACCGGGATTCCATGGATTGAAGAGGATGTACAGGTCTTGGTCAAAGTCGTATACAGCCCTTTCACGAGAACTCTTAAGTCTGGTCACCACTCGCAGGACCCAGGATCCCACGGGTGCAGTAACTGGTGTTGAAATCTACGACAATGAAAATTATCATTTGTTTTTTTTTTATTTAAGCTAATATGTAGCACAGAATAGAATGTAGAAGAAAATAGATACTTAAGGAATTTCCCTTTTTTATTTTGCAAAAATCGATTTATGCCGCGTTCGTATAAACAAGTAACGATTCGTTTTGCTTACGGACGGTAAAATTTCATTAAATTTTCAATGAAAATTTTACCGTCCGTAAGCAAAACGAATCGTTTCTTGTTTATTGGAACGCGGCATAAGTCTGTTTCCGGTATCATTGTGAAGGTAAAGTCTCATGATTACGTAGTAACTACTCAGTAATCTGTGCCCATTAGCCATTAACTGTAGTTTAGTTTTTCACACAACGAGCAAGTATCCGGGTGCGAGGTCGCTCCTAGAAGATTCTTTGCTTCTGGAAGGACCTAGGCTGGCTCAATTTGTCGGCCTATCTGAACGCATAATGGACCACCGGAGTCTAAAAGCAGTCTTCCAAAGCAGTAGTTTCAGTTACTGCGACATATTGTACCCGCGTACCTAAGTCCCGATGCCGTAGGAATATCGGGATAAAAAGTAGCCTATGTGTTAATTGAACTCTTCAGCTATCTACTTACCCAGTTTCATTGCAATCGGTACAGTAGTTTTTACGTGAAACAGTAACAAACATCCACACATCCATACATCCTCACAAACTTTCACGTTTATAATATTAGTAGGATTTATTCCACACTAATTCTTTTTTCAATTGGAACCAGTAGTTCCTGAGATTAGCGCGTTCAACCAAACAAACAAACTGCGCCAAATTGCATCCAGATTCGTACAGAGTTTTTGCGTGAAAGATTAACAAACATCCATCCATTCATCCTCAACTTTCGCCTTTATAATATTAGCAAGATAAGATTATTTTAGAGAAGCAGCCATTTTAAACGTTAAATACATAGCAACGGACAAAGGTCGAGCGCAACTTTATTATAAAAAAATAAACATAACGAAGCTTGATTTTACCTACGAGTATATTATTATTCGCAGTTATTTCTCAAAATACAACTATTTACATATTATTTAGATAAAATCTTGCTCATCAAGAATAAACACGTTAATAAATAGTGAAAAATTACCATAAATATTATAATTATGTTTATCTTAAACATGTATGTTAGGTGTACTTACGGTACAGTCGCAAACATTATTTTCTATGTCCAGCAAATGGCAACATGACAAACAGTAAATGCCCATTAGATGTTAGGTACGCGATGACCGTAGTCTTGCAAAGTTAGAAAATAGATAGAGAAAAATACAACAAATAAACATATTCACGTGAGTAAAACCATATATACTCACGAAAATTTTTATTCGAACAAACAGTGCATGAAACAAAGTGTCTGCACAGACTGTATGGTATATTTAAGTCGTAGAACACTAAAAGATTTTTACGAAGGTACTCTAATATTTAAATTGAAGTCAAAATTGATAATTAGTTAAAAGTACTTTTAAGTGGAAATAATAGTGATAAATATTATTAAAGTCTTCAGTCAAAAAGTCACTTAAAAAGTATCAAGATAAGACAGCCTCTCTTAAAGCTATCTTTTGCGTGTACCATCTTTCATAAGAACAAAAGATGTAAAAAAATATTACCTTATTTTTTTTCACTGTTTACCGTCTGATGTTTGAAGAATTAGTAGCAATTAGTAGTTTAGTAGTTTCAATAGTTATAAGAAAAAAAGCAACTTTTCAACAATATTTTTAGTCAAAGGTACGATTTATCAACATTTTTCAGTTATAAGTAACCACGTTTTGACCGACGTTTTTGTTTAAAGCTATTTTTGACCAGTTAAGCATTTTAACTAACTTAATACATACTTACTACGAGTAGATACATTTAATAGTTTGTGACTGTACAGGACTTGCTACAGCCTTGGCCAAGTTATCTATGTGTTGACCCTAATTAAATGGTTCAAGACATAAAGTGTTAATCGGTATTGATTTGCATGTTTCTTACTTACGAAGGTGTATTCCTAGCTACACTTAGTTCCTACCAACGTTAGGCAATTTAGAGTGATCGCGTTAATTCCCGTAAATACATAATTAGAGTTCCTGCCAGTTTTCCACTGGAACACGACTGGTGAAACAGCAATTAACCTAACACTAGCATTTAGCTTACCCACGTTACTAGTAGTCTTTTTAAGAAAAAGAAAAAAAATTCCAATGACTTATATTTACATTAAGAAGGAAGAACTAAAAAATGAAATAAGGGTATGATAAAAAGCCTAAAGCTTCAGCGATGAGGGCACAGATATTAAGGTGATTAAATGGCGGAACTAGTAAAACAATATAAGGGCGATAAAACTCGGTAATTTTTGAGATAAACCTTAAGATACCAAATCGTGATATTTTTTATTACCACTTAAATATATAAATATAGCGACTGCACTACAATTCAAAAATATAGTTATGTAACAATAATTGAGAAGGCTTTTAGATATCCAATAATACTATAGTTTAGTGTCAAATAGGTCTTTCTTTATTAAAAGTCAAAATGGCAGTTCCCGCCGAAATTTATATCAAATATTAACCTGTAACATCATACTTTACTAACGTTAAATCATTTGATTTGTGTGATGCAAAGTGTGATGAACACGATGATTTGTTCTGTGTCTGGTTGTAATTTATCTGTAATATGTATGTAGTCAGAAATATACAAGTATGTTTATTATGTATAAGTATGACTTTGCCTACATATATGAAGCCGTTTAATTGTATTTTTTTTTTACTTCATAGCACATATTGTTTAAAAATTTTAGCTTTCCCTTTTTCTATACAGGGTCAGCCAGTCAGGTCAGTCAGTCAGTCAGTGATTCAGTCAGTCAGTCGGTGAGTTAGTCAGTCAGTCAGTCAGGTCAGTTAGTCAGTGAGTCAGGTCAGTCTGACAATGGAACACTTACTTAAATCGCTTTTCACAAATCACAAAGAATTTTTGAATAAATAACTACTCGTTTAAAATTTATGACGTTTAAATTTCTTGGTATTATAACCCGTTTTTCGTAACAGAAGGTGGAATGTGCAAAGTTAAAGATTTTAAATCGAACATATTTTTATTATGGAAATTCAAACGGTCACAACTTTTAAACGGACAGTTTTTTTTTTAATTTTTTTTTGTAACAGCATGCTAGAGTCATGCCCTTACAGTGATTTAAGTAAGTGTTCCAGTGGCAGATACAGCCTGTATTTAAACTACGAGTAAGTAGTAGAAATTTCACATTCCTGTCTGTGCGCGTCTGCATAAATGCGTATAAAGAATTCTCCTCACGTTAATACGTTGATACTGATTATTAATATATATCAGTAAATATATTTAGTTCAGCAATTAAAAACAAAAACAAACTCGAAAACAATAACGAATGTAACTTTCACAGTGGCGTAGCTACCGCAGGGCTAGACGGGGCAGTGCCCCGGGGCCCACAAGCTCAGGGGGCCCCTCGGACTCTGACTTACAAACTATAAATTGAACTAGTGAAAATTACGCCCACGTTCGGAATATAAGTAAACCAGATTTTTTAGAACCAGAAGTTATCAGGTTTGTACTAGAGTTGTAACTAAAACCACTATTTCTATTAAATTGCGTACTTGATAACTTGAATATGGAGTACGACGAATCTAGATTACGACAAATCTGGAGTACGTCGAATTCGGAACACGAATTTAAAACGAAATTTTCGGAACACGAAAAAACCAACAATTTTAAAGAGTTTAGTTGGGGCAATAGTTCATTTTTTGCCCCAGGGCCTTTGGTTCCCTAGCTACGCCACTGGTAACACACAATTTCATGGGGACTGTTATTTTTTTTTATTTTAACTGGCTACATTATCTGGTTACTAGCATTCAAACCACAGATATTAGTCACAAATGTAACAATCGTTGAGCTGCTTCAATTTGTCCTTTTTTGGAACATACATTGGCGCCACTAGTCGTTTAGGTTTTCAAACAAAGCGTTAAATAATAACAATATTAATATTCTAATCCTGTTCTGTATTGATATATCATTAACACTAAACAATAATCTATTGTATGTAATATGAAGTAAGGATTTGAATACATAAGTGCTTAAAGTTTCGGTCAAGACTTTGAAGTGACACTTGATGAATATGACAACTTGTTAGGACTGTTTTGGTCACGTCCCGGAAAATAATATTGGGCGTAATTTAATGTTAATGATATAACCTCGTTTGAATGTACATTTATATTCAAATTAAGGTTATCAGAATTTAAATCAGCCATAAGTACCCACTGTTGGTGTCGTTTGTTCGATTTCAGGTCTCAATTTAAATTTTTTAACCGACTTCAAAAAAGGAGGTGGTTCTCAATTAATTCCTCGGAATCTTTTTTTTATGTATGTTCACCGATTACTCGAAGACGCCTGAACCAATTCGGAATATTCTTTTTTCGGTAAATCAAACCTAGACCTATTAGGTACTTCCCATTGACCTAGAATCATAGAATTTGGCGAGAAGCAAGGTCTCACAGCAGAAGTAAAGGAAAATTCCAAAAGTCATTAATTTATTGTTATATCACATAAAAAATATTTTTTGCTATTACAAACTTATATTTTGCGCTTGGAAAATTTACTGACGCGTATATTGATGTATGCGAGAGTATTTTTAGAACGGCATAGTTAATTTTTTTTCAATAAAAATGGCAAAAATCTTCGTGAATCTATTCCCGAGATGGACGAATTGTTGACATACAAGTTTGTACTTTCGGTGCGCGAGTCATACTCGCACTTGTCCATTTTTTTTTTCTTGTTATACCAGCTCTTATTTATACCAACAGCGAAAAGAACCTTTCATAGAATGGCCATTATCGTAATTTTTTAGAAAACGGAGGAGTACTTTTGTTTTAAATCTATACTTCTAATAGTCAAATGTAAACAGTGAAGTGTAGAATGTCAAACATTATTTCCACGTAGCAAAATTACCAAAGCAAATTAGCCATACCTACTGGTTCAAAACACTGACCTTGTCTGGTATATTATTACATACATAAATGTATATACCTATCAAAATATAAATGGGAAATTACCCAGACGTCTGCCTATTTAGGCAGTTGCAATAATTGTTTATTCGGTGTTGATATTAAATTGAATTTTGATTTCGGTAGATCGGCCAAAATAACGATTATCGAATATGTTGTGACTAGGAATCTAGTCGATATCGATCGATCACAGACACAGATACCTAGAAAGTTTGTCACAGGGCTCGGACTTCGGACCCGCTAGAACTATTGCTGCACTTACCAAGCAATCTGTATAACCAGTATCCCTTTAGTTCCCTTCTTACCTTTTTAATGTACGCCCAATTTTCCGATCTCTAATTCCCAAAGTAGACCCCATTATGGTTGGTAAAATGTAGGTGTTTAAAATGCTTCTGCCTACCACTTCGGGGATGCAGACGTAAGTGTATGTATGTATGTATTATTAATCAATACGTGTCTTATCTGTCAAGTCATAAACATTAGTAATGCATCGCCAAACTGGGCTTACCTGGAACGAGACTGTGTTTCCTTGTACGTCGATCATCTTAGCGCTCCAAGTGTGTTTGTCAGGTACAACATCACGGCGGATGTACATCGAACCTTGAGTATCCAGGGTTGGTTTGTCACCTAAGAAATATTTATATAACTTAGTTTAAACTAATTGAATTATGAATTATGATACTATCGCAATAGAAGAAGCTTTTTTAGGGATATTACAATTAGTTGAATAACGAGTCTCTATTTTTGTGGCGTGGAAATCTCTTGAGAAATGCATGATCGAGTGATAATGTCATAGGCGAAGTGACTAAAACTACAAGTCGCCCTGGATATGGAATTTTTGCTAGCAAAAACTTACCAACTAGTCGCCGACAGATCCTTTTTACTATTTCTGGCTACACTATCTATTTGGATCAGAACAAAAACTTCTCCACTCTTGAGAAGACAGCGCTGGATGCAGTGAAGGGCTGCCCCCGTACCGCTATGAGGTTTTCCTACTTTTTGCCCTTACAAATTATTTCCCCCGACTACTCTACTAAAAATAGCAGTGAGACTATCAATAGCAGCTGCAGAAGTGACTGATGGTGACAAAGTTACTCTAACATCATATATAACAGTAAATAAATCTTACCAATAATGAAAACCAATTGGATGACGTCCTCATTTTCATCGAAGTCCCTGTTGAACCGAACAACACCAGAGAACGGCTGTCCTCGCCTCAAGATAGTGACTGTTGGGTTCTCTTCATTGACAACCTCGTATCTAAACAATACATTAAAATATACATTAAAATGGCAACAAAATTCAGGTTTCACAAGGGTACAGTACTTTTTCTTAATGGTAGGTACCCTAACTAACATTCGATTTTGTAATATTAGTTGAGATTCAAAAGCAGACAACATCATAACTTATAAGTTGTATCTTATTTATGTATATGTACGAGAATTAACGCAATCACGTAATTGGTATTACATACTTCTGAAATTACCGACAGACTAGCAAATCAGCGATTGCAGAACATGCACTAGAAGCAGGCATGCAGCATTTCACTGTACGCAAGTCCTCTCCACTGACCGTCACTTTTACTCAAGAGTTGTACGTGAAGTGAATGAAATTAAAAAACAAAGCTTAGTCGGGAAGATGGTTTTAAATTATCTACAGCGTGGAATCCAGTTATAAAAAACATGCCACCTCATTTTTATGCGCAGTCGGATCAACACCAGAACAGGGGCACATTGGTTTGCTTACAGAATAGGGACACTGTATGTGCCGATGGATGAAGAACCTTCTACATCACGGATTCCACGAAGGCGGGCGTGCAAGACTTAACCAGACAGCCACTCGGCATGTAATTCCCGTGCATATATATAATTATATCATCGAACGCGAAAGTTTAAAAGTTAGTGAATTTTATTTATTCTAACGTCTCACTCCTGGTCTTTTTATATCAGCTTGTAGGTCACTTCATTGGACATCCATTACTAAGTTTCAAGTCTTATTGAGGTTAGAAGACTCTACAGTGTTAACAATAGTTTGTAGTTCTTGTAAAGGTTGCCCATAACAGACCGTAGCTCGCGATGAGGCCGCCCATTGTAACATTAACAGTTAATTGTATCACACTGATGGTGGATTGTTTGGTATGCAATAAATCATGTCGTATTTTTTTTCGAATGACCAGCTCATACAAAATTGTGTAAGTAGTAAGTAAGTAATAGTGTAAGCTGATGGCAAATTTGGAAATAGCTCACACGCCCAGAGAACAAGCAGAAGTCACAAGCACAAAAGCACATCTGCTTATAATTGTTCATGCAATATCATTATATATCAGCTGTAATAGTCATTTCTCGCTCTTTTTTTATTTTTTTTAAATTAAGTCGGCATTCAGTTGAATTTTCTTTTGTGTGATGGCCTAACATGGCCATGTATAGATCATATCTCAATACCATCAGGTCATAAATCAATTTTGATGATTGTTTTTAGTAGATAGTTAATATCTTGAGGATAGTTTCAGAAAAATTGATATGAACACATCTGAGTTATAAATGGGAAAATTGTGTTTAATTTTAATAATGAAATTAATAAAATAACTTACTTTTCTGTGTTATGGGCCTGTGCATTGTCCCTCGGATAGAAGTGAACGACGTCTACTTGAAGTGGCTCCATCTTTTATCAAAATCTGTAACAAATAAAAACTTAACTTTAGAAATGACAATATTTTTTATCCATATCCATAGATCATAACTTGGTGATTGTTCTCACATTATTAAAACACAAAAGTGAGAAAAACAAAAAGTTGACTACTTGATCTTTCTGTTTTCCTTTGAGATTGTTTTGCTTTGCATTAAAGTCAGTTGCAGTTATGTTACAAATACAAAATAATAAGAAAAAGGTATCCTAAATCAATGGTAATTATTCTGCTAACTTTATTCACAAAATAACTATAATGGGATTAAATAATATATTTACCAGAGGACGAACACACAAAGTAAACAAGTGCATACAATTACATTCTGAACACATAATTTTTTCCTGAATACATATTGTATTTTCCCAAAATTTTACTATCTGTGGTTATTTGATATATCCATGATTATGGTGACCTTTTTAGCGGATAGCTGTAACCGCAGATTGACAAATTTATTACTGCCCGATAACCTCTATAGAATATTTTTAGGTCATTGACTTATTGCGTCCTAATATTGATAAATAAGTATATATATATATATTTCTACGATTAGAGCTGATACTCTTCAAACTCAAAATTTTTTGCTTGAATTATAACAACGAACACTCTCGATCACATCACCTTTCAAACAAATAAAACTAATTCAAAATCGGTCGGCATCTTAGACCTGATCTGATGATGAGGCCAGGAGTTTGATAGTGGAACTCTTCATAGACTACTTAAACCTCTCGCGTTTGGGGTCATATTCTTATGATTGGTTTTGACGAGTCTAACAGGTTATACTTAGTAACGACGGTCTAAGGATTAAGCCAGCAGGTGGGTAATGAAACCCTTGTTGGAGTTTACCCGTTAAGAATTAATTTTCATATATAAGGCCACCGGTATGGAAATTTTATGTGCAGTGAAATTAATAAAATCGTTAACTCAAAAGAACGTTACGTTTCCTTTCACTTTGAAATGATATATGACTATAAAAGTGTGTGTGTAAATTTAATTGTATTGTATCGAAAACTGCAGTCGCGCGTAGAATAAAAGAGAGAAAGAGTGAGAGGGAGAGAGAGAGAGAGAGAGAGAAAGAGAGAGAGAGACCGTAAGATTGTAAACTCCAGTTGTGAGTTTTTCATTTTTTCACTTTTTTATTCAATTCTTTAGTTCTACTAAACTATAATTATTTTGTAGTTATATACTACCCCCAAAAAATATTATTTAGGTACTTGGTCATCATACGAAAGAGTTATGTAACACGTTTTAGTGTGTACATACATATCCCAACACTATGCAATTTGTTCGTATTGAAGAACTCAGTCGGGTCCATTTGATTAAATATTTGCGAAGTCAAAAGATGAAATGTCCGGTTCTTATCGCAAAAACAAACGAGTTTGGATGCTTAACAAGATAATCTTAAGAATGTTGCCTACAGATTTAAAACATCTTTTAATATATAAATTGCGTAATCAGCATATTTTGTTTACTGGTACATATTCGGTATTTCATTAGTATATTTACACATAAATATTTTTGATTTATGTTTAATCTAAATCACAAAAGCGATTATTGAAAACGTTTTCAAAATAACTTGTGAAGCGACTACAAACTACAAAAATTGGTGGTGTTATTAACCCTATTAATAGTAAAAAATTTTAACTCGCTAAAAAAAAATCCAAATATTATAATGTTATATAGACTTGACTATAACCATCTGTTCTGAAAATTTAACAATACTTAGTAATCAGCGGTAATCTTAATGCTAAGTTGACGAAATTATAATCAAAAGGTTATACGTTCGAACTTAAACCACTGATAATATTTAATTATAATATTAGTAATTTATTATCAATGTTAACAGTCTTTAAAAACTAAGAGCCACGGACTTCTCATAAGTACTAGGACTTAAAAAAATGTTTTTAAACTTTCGCGACCTCTATCGTCCCATGAAAATGATTACTGTAATTCGATCGATATCAAGAAAAAACGCATTATCGTACCTTATAAATATCATCGCGATAAAGTCCTGATCAGGGATGTTATGGAGCTCCGTAACTGTAACCGAAATTATCGAATATCCGAAATAAAAATTTATCCGAACCTAAACTGACTGAAATATAAAAGTTTCGGATAGGGCGAAGTTTAAATAAGAAGGTTGTATAATTTTGTTTTTCTGTATTTTTAACCCCCGACGCGAAAAGTGGGGTGTTATAAGTTTGACGTGTCTGTGTGTCTATCTGTGGCATCGTAACTCCCAAACGGATGAACCGATTTGAGTGCGGTTTTCTTTGTTTGAAAGGTGACTTGATCGAGAGTGTTCTTAGATATAATTAAAGAAAATTTGTTCAGCCGTTGGAAGATCATCAGCTCTTTTGTAATCGTTGAAGTAATTTTCGAGTCGGGGGTGTTTCAAATTTTTTATTTATGATTATTTGCATTTTTAACCGACTTCAAAAAAGGACCTCCTTTTTTGAAGTCTCAATTCAACTGTATTTTTTTTAATGTTTGTTACCTCAGAACTTTCGACTGGGTGAACCGATTTTGATGATTCTTTATTTGAAAGCTGGTGCTTCCCGTGTCCTGGTGGTCCTATTTCAATTTGGTCCAGTTCTGACAATGGCATCCATGAGAAAACCATATGTCTTTTATGGAACAGTTTTTTTTAAGGCGGTTTTCTTTAAGCTAAATAAGACGTAAAAATTTGTAGCCAAAACAAAATCACTTACAAGGCTAATTTTTTATTTTTTTATTTTATTACAAATGTATCCCCCTCTCTATCTATCTGTATTTTACTATTCCGTCAATCTTTCCTACAATTCCTTAAAAATCTTACATCTGTAACCATATCCAAAACCGGTATAATCATAATCCGAAATTCTCTTCTAAATAAATTTATATATCCGAAATTGCGAAATTTCATATCCGCAACATTCCTTGTCCTGATTTACACATTTAATATATTATGAAATGTAATATCTATGAAATACTAAAATAATAGTATTGATAAATAGGTAACTTAACTAGATATTCTATAACGGAAGTCATAAAGTGTATCAACCTTGGTATAACTAAACAATGAATAAACTATGCATATGTTGGGAAAGCTCCTAGAACAATATCACGCATTCATTTCGAAGGACTTTAGTACATTGGCAAGTCAAGCTGGTTTAAATGTCGTTTAAATAATAACTGTTTCTATTCGTAAACTGTATTATTTACGATGCAATAACTCAAACAAATATTTGTGTTACATACTACAAAGTTGTAATGTATGAGGTTAGGTATTAGAAATACGCTAACGCGCCCGTTGCAGTTAAAAATAGACTCTAAAGTGTCGCCAGTTGGTTAAATAAAACTTTAAATTAGTGTAAATGGAAAGGAAAATCCGTTTACATACGTTACTAGAATAATTTTGTATAAATAAAGGTAAGAGTGCTGGGACTTACCAGCAATAGTTTTTTATCTTTACATATTTATCAAAATTGCTGAGGCCTCCTTTTAAGTATGGAAAAACTTGTATCAGGAGGCCCCGCCCTTCTATAATTTTATTACATTTTGTTTTATTTTATTTTATTTTGCAACAGTTCATTCAGGTGACAGATATGCGACCCTGACCTCTATTGCTAACACTCCCCAATCCATCAGTATCAGCAATATCCCTATATTTCCATTGCCTTCACCTAGGCCTGCCATTACTCCGCCCGGACGCTCCCCGGACGCCCTCTAAACTAGGACAAATCCGGGGAAACCCGGACGGATGGCAGCCCTACCTTCACCTCCTTTCCCATCTTTAATTCCTAAAGTGTCCGGGTGACGGCAATAGGCTCGCCCCTATTACGTAAATGGGACCAAATTACAGTTGGCAAAATGTGGGAGTTTAATACGCCTGTCGCCCTTTAGTGATACAGGTGTGAGTATGTGTATAAAATACAGAAATACATATTTTATACACAACCAAACAAATTCTTCAGCTTTATAATCTTTATATATGTATATATTTCTTCTGTGCATGTGTATGTTACTGAATTCCTACTAAACGGATGGAAAGATTTTAATGAAATTTTTTGTCTTCAGGTGGATTCGAGAATGGTTTAGATTTTGGAATTGGACCCGGTAGATGGCGCTGCGATAGGGGTACAGAAAAAATATTTTTTACGTTCCGGCAGGACAACGTTTACCATAGCGCATTTGACATACATAACTGTCAGTCGTTTGACAGTTGGCGCGATTGACAGAATGCGCGCTGCAAATATCGTTTAAAATAGATGCATCGGTCGGATTTTGGAATATTTTTTTTTTTTTAATTATTTATTAATTCCGCCAATTCGAATTCAATATTTATAGATAAGACAAGACAACGTCTGTCGGGTCAGCTAGTATTGGTATAGATAATTACCAACTTGGGTGAGACGGGTCAATGCCTGTCGGGGGTTGCGGAAGAATGCAATGGCGATTCTCGCTCCCCCGATCATGGGCAAGCAGTGGAACACCGGGGTGGTTTTTAGTCGGTAAGAGTCCGACAGACCCCTTCAGCCCCCCCCCCCCAAGGGCGGAGGACATCCATGAGGATCTTCCACCTCGTTACAAAAAAAAAAAAAAAAAAAAGATAATTACCAACAACGGCCTTATCACCAAAGACAATGTCTTCTAGGTAATGATTTGCCATTACCCCGGTGAGGTGATCGCCCGAAGCCAAGGGGATTTTACACCTCAAATGAAAGACAACCTTTTATTTGAGGTGGACAGGAGTGTAATGATTTTACGTGGGTGGTTCTATTAAATTCAAAGAAGGGCTTTATAGGAATTCATCCATTGTATGAATAGATTGTTTATATAAATAAATACTTACCTATTCAAACTTTTACTTTTAAAGTTATTTTGTTTTTTTTTTTGTTTTTTTTAATAGTTTGTTTACTTATTACATGACTCGATACACTAATCTTTGTTATCGGTCTTAGGTTTATGGGCAGCCTTTTATAAAAAAAATCCTAACGTGTGTCCCTTCTCAATCTAAACATGAGAGGGTATGTATAATCCTATAGCTTATTTAAAACACGCTAAATGAATTTGCGTCAGGTTATGATCCAAAAAATATTTAGATATCAATGTCTGGCGAATCTGAAAATAGAACTATTTCAATGAGCTATTCTGTGAACGTCGTATAAAAAACGATAGCCACACGCATAGGAACGTAAATACGTTATATTTATATTCTTAGAACATTGGCATTTTGGTGTCAGCTAAGTATGACATTTCGTGGTTTATGCCATAAAGTTACGGTGCGGTGGTAACGGAGATTAAACCTGCGTTTGATCCTCTTTTAACACGACTGTCCAAAAAAACGAGTGTAATGTTTTTAGAGTTCATGTGTGTATGCGAGTTTCTTTACTCCACCATAACTTCCAAATAATAATAACTCCACACATCTCACACACGGCCGTCTGATCCCAAACTAAGCAGAGCCTGTACTATGGTAACCAGACTGATGATAAACATACTTATATATTTCTAAATAAATACCTACGTGTTATAGATAAATTATACCTACAATTATGTGCTCATCACACAATTATTTGTCCTAGGTGGGAATCGAACCCACGACCTCTGGCTCAGCAGTCAGGGTCACTAACCACTAGACCAACAGACTGAACAGATTTGAATAGTACCTACCCAATTTTTTATAATGTTGTTTTTATAGATATTGAAGATTTTTTCCAATTTTGCACATTGGAATTTCAGTCAGTCGTATTTCAATTTCAGACTTTAAAATTTTTATTCACTTATATTTTCATAAGGATTTCGACATTTTTAAATTCATGTCAAACACGAATACATTGACTATAAATTTTTGCAAGACTATGTCGACAAATTAATCAAATCAAATCATTTTACAGTAATGGTTATGTACAGTAGGCACTTATAGGTAATGCATTGGCGCCACCAGCAACAGTTGGTACAGTATAGTACGCAACAAATATCCCTCGAACGCTGCACTATTTCAATCTATTATCTCAGTGATGCAGAACGGTTTGATCATAAGCTATTTTTGTATCAACACCTAACCTTCATCTGTATCTTTGACAGAACTAAATTGTTCGTGTAAATAATTTCTGATATACACAGAAACATTATTATGGTATTCATAAATATCCTCCTGTGTTGATCGGTGGAGAATACTTTCTTATTACGGGATACGCAGTTTTGGAAGTGAAAACTTCTTTAGGCACGTTGGGCACTTTTGATATGGGAAAAACACTGAACTCGAGTGACTGTCACGCTCAGATACATATATATATGGACGTGTGTGTGTATGTATATACTTATTGAAAACACTGAAAGGGCAAGACTCTAGCATGCAGTTACAATAATATTTTTTGGAAAAAAAAACTATCCGTTTATAAGTTGTGACCATTTGAATTTCCAGGTATTTTTGCCTCCGTTTTTCTAAAAGTAGGTGGAGTGTGTAAAGTTAAATATTTTGAATGGTACAAATTTTTGAAGTGAAAACTTCTTTAGGCACGTTTGTACACTTTTGCTATAGGAAAAAAGTACAGAACTCGTGACCGTCACGCTAATGATACATATATAGATCCACTAAAGGGCGCTAACCTAAAAATGTGACGTTTTAAGTTCATCGTTTCGTTTAAGTTTTCACTTCTTACGGTAGTCCCATGACTGTCTATTTTTTTTATTTTGGATTTTTGGAGTTTACTCCTTAAGAATCGATTTTCATATAAGGCGCCCGGTATGAAAAAAATATGAAGAGGAAAATTTAGTGATCGTAGCGTAACGCTTTAACGCTTTGTTGTGCTTTTTGTGCTTTATTGAAGTTTACTTCTTAAAGAAAGACGCATGTAATATGTGTATTTAACTTTATGTTATAAATATGTATATGGAATATATACTATACAGCGTCTAGAAATGACGTATATATATATATAGAAGAGAAAGAGAGGGAGAGAGGGGGAGAGAGAGAGAGAGAGAGGGAGAGAGAGAGAGAGAGGAGGGGGGAGAGAGAGAGAGAGAGGAAGAGAGAGAGAGAGAGAGAGAGAGAGCCTCCAGGAAATTGTAAACTCCAGTCGTGCGTCGGAGCTGACACACACCTTTTTTTTTCATTTCGTTACTAAGAAAATCCATAAAAACTAACTTCAAATTTTTTTTTAAACCCGCTCTAGATCTCAAGATAACATTAGTGTCTCGTAAGAAAAGAATGCGCAAAATATCCTCGTTTAAGTTAAGTTTTGATACCTATAAAAAGTATTATGTTTAGCATGTTGAATTATTATATGAGTCCACTATTAGGTACTACTACTGGTTTATTTGTTTTGCTGTACCAGTAATACATTACGCATGTTTGTGTTATGCGTAGGTGTAATCAAGACAGGAAACTAAATAATATATCGTGTCTCGCACTTGTATTGACAGTAAAGGATTTGAGAATTAAATATATCAACCAGTTTGGCAACTTAAGAACACCAGATTATGTCGAGTTTTCCCGCTCAAATTTGGTAATGTTCGACGGAAAATCGCAGCAAAAATCTATTATTTCTTTGAATGTTACGCTGTGGTTCACGGTGTGTCAGTTGTAAATCCTGTAGTTAAAGTACCTGCAGTGTAATTGAGTTTTGGTACTAATAAGATAAACCCCACAAAACCGTATTCAAAGAATTCTTTATGCATTTATAATGCGATGTTAAACGCTGAGCTATTGTGAACAGTAATGCATCCAGCTGTTCTATATCAATCAACGATGGTATTAAATGAAAGTCAGAAGCGGTTAACATTCGTAATAAGCAATGGATAATTGATTTCAAATTTAAACTATTGTTAAAATTCACTTTTCACAAAATAATTTTGTGAAAAGGAATACTTAAACAAAAGTGGATATCGTGCATCGGTAAACGGAAGGTGGGACGCACTCCTGCCAGATGGTCTGACGACAAGAAGGTGACTGGGATGGACTGAAAATAGTAGACGGAAGACCGGGTGGTATGGCGTACCATGGGAGAGGCATATGTCCAGCAGTGGACTGCAACAGGCTAATTAATTGATTGACTATACATAAAGTCTGTTTTTTTTTTATGGTATAAGAGGCAAACGAGCAGACGAGTCACCTGATAGTAAATTACTACCGCCGCCCATGGGCACCTGTAACTCAAGAGTCACAAGTGCGTTGCCGGCCTTTAAGATGGAAGTAGGGGAAGGGTGGAAGAGGGTGAAGGAAGGGTTAGGGCCTCCGGTAACCTCACTCACTCCGCGAAAAGTAATTCAAGCATTGCTTCACTGCCGGTTTTCTGTGAGGCCGTGGTATCACTCCGGTCAAGCCGACCCATACGTGCCGAAGCATGGCTCTTCCACAATAAAACTGCAAAATCTAAGATAGAGCTGTATATCTAAATACGTATTTTATATCATACTTATACTTTACTCTGTAGAATAACTACGCAAAAAATGATATATGCACGCTTCTGTCATGTTGAATGAAGTCGTTATTAACCTCGTCTCTACGATCATACAATGTTAGGCGAAGTTATTTGAAGAACAATTTATATATTGATGGTCAAGCAAAAAGAAACTCAAATAAATTTTATTAAAATTCAACGTTTTAAAATCTGAAAACTAACATTCAGTTAATAAGTAAATAACAGTAATTATTTGATTTCAAAGTACTCTCTTAGATCATAGAAATTTAGTAACGATTGCAAACTTGGAACATTTAATTTCTTAAGCATTTACGCAAGAAATTGATTGACTATTACCCGTATATTTTATTGAATCCTACTAATATTATAAACGTGAAAGTTTGTGAGGATATATGGATGGATGTATGTATGGATGTTTGTTACTCTTTCACGCCAAAACTACAGAACCGATTGCGATGAAACTTGGTATATAGATTATACTATTATAGTACTTTTTATCCCGATATTCCCACGGGATCGGGGCTTACGCAGGTGAAACCGCGGGGCGCTGCTCGTATAATATACAATGATACCAATCAAAACAGTTGTAAAGTTACTCCTTGAAGGGTTAAAATGTTTGTAGATGAATTACTGGAATTTAACAAGTCTATGCCACTGACCGCCATGTGTTTAAAGGTTTTTAAGTAATTAAAAACCTAACTTTAGTAGTAAAATAAGCAAGCTATAGATGTGTAGCTAGAATTTCATACATTTGAACCATAATCTGCTGTGTCCGTTATTTCGATAATATAATAAAATAATATAATAACTCCACACATCTCACACACGACCGTCTGATCCCAAACTAGGCAGAGCCTGTACTATGGTAACCAGACTGCTGATAATATACTTATATATTTCTAAATACATACATATTATAGATAAATTACACCCAGACACAGAACAAAATATCGTGCTCATAAAGTTAGTTGCTTGATGTTTGTAAAGTAGGTATCCTGTGAGACAGGAATCATTCCTAGTGCGGGAGTTGTCTTTTAAATAGAAAATAGACAAAAAAACTACAGTAATAAGCTATTTTTAATAAGATCTTTTTTGCATTTTCTCCTCTATCAGCTTTAACTATAAAGAAATAATATGCGTATTTTTTTAGAACGAAATTTCATACACACGTTACACTTTAGACGTTCGGTGAATGAGGGCTAGCCTACAAAAACTGTTAGAGCAATGAAAAATGCTGACCGCGAATCGATTTATTTTATCTTTACGCCGTCTGTGGATTCTGCACGATACTACTGTAATTTTATGTTGGTTGTATACTAATATCAATATTAGTTAGGGTCACTTTCACAGATTGCGTGATACTTATATTTCATCAATGCTGTTATCAGACATACTTATGAATGTAAGTATTAGATACTTCAATAGTGTGTATCTATTCGTATCGGTGACTATTTTATTAAACGAAAGCTTAATCAGGTGTTTATTTTTATCTGTGACTAAATTTGCCTACTAACTAAACAAATAGCAAAAAGTTATCTAATATTATATGCAATCGATTTATTTTAAGAGACTTGTCAAAGTCGACTCATACGAAAAAAAAGTAGCAAAAAGCAATCGATTCAGCACTAATCTGTTTAAACAAAAATAAAACAAATCATAAAAAAATGAGACATGTTTGTGGTTATACCTATTTTTATATTAAATATAAACTGTACGAACCTTCTTTTTTCACAAATAATCACAACACCGAAGATTAAGACACAGCACACACTACCGAATATTCGGTACGCTAATGAGACAATATTTAATTTAAATCAAATGAGGTCGGTAATACTGCGTGCGCGCACCTCGACTGGCGAAAATTACTCGCCGTCGGTGTATATGAACGACGCCCGCGACACTAGAGTGACCATGATTTTCGGGAAAATCTATAATATTTTTCACTACCATTAAAACTATACCTATCCCTTTCTAGATTCTTCTTCCACCCAGTCCATCCATCTTTTCCTTGGTCGTCCTCTTCTCTTCTTAACTTCAACTTCCTCCGCATCATATGTCCATACCAAGATAACCTATTGCTCCTCAACTTTTCATCCACTGGCCCTTTCATCTACTTATAGGCTCCCTCTAATATATTCATTTCTCACCTTGTCCATCCTAGTCACACCACACATCCATCTTAACATTCGCAATTGCAGCTACGTGCACTGCGTGCAGGCGTTTCTCATCCGTTATTTTTTGTGGGCCAACTTTCGGATCTGTACAGGACGGATCGTAGTATTTACAATATTATAGAATAAGATATAATAATAATAATATTTATATACTGACACGTTGCATCTTACTTGACACTTTCATGCTATTTGTACACAGTAGAATTATAATATAATAATCAGTACTGAAACACAAAAATACTTCTTCAACAGAAGCGCCCACTGCTCCGCGATCTTAGTCTTTCTTTTATTCTATACTAGCTGCACCTGGAATGCGTTGCAATGCCATTTTTTTTTACAGCGTGTATTTGAAAAGAAAAAATACACATTCCACTTATTTTTTAAAAACGGAGGCAAAAGTACCTGAAAATTCAAACGGTCATAAGGTTTTTCAAAAAATCTTATTGTAACTGCATGCTAGAGTCGTACCCTTTCAGTGATTTAAATAAGTGTTCCTTTTTCAAATATACCTTGTATACATATTTTGGGCCAGGAACCCTCGCGGGCATCCCCATAACAATGTTTCATCATAATCTAATCAATGGTTTCGGAACGTATGGAGGAAAAATATACAAACATTGATTTTTATCCATATAGATTATTTTCAGTGAAACATGGTCGCCCTATTTTTACAGTTTATTTATCACCAAATTCACAGTGAATCTATTAATACTTATTACATTACTCGTCTGGTGTCAGTGTTTCCCTAAGGCCAAAGCGCCTCAGAGTCACGTACGTACAATACTCAAAGGTCATATTTGATAACACGTCATTACTATGACGATATTTTGGAGGAACTGTTATTGACATTATGTAGATTCCAGTTATGGCTCTTATCCTTCGATGATGGTGCTTTCCATGACAAAGTGTTGTTAGAGTGGATTTAAAATCTTGCACTTTAAAGTTAAATTATTTTTTCCTGTATATCCCGAGATTATTTCGCAAATATGGTTAGTTTACACATCAACCTAAAGTTGGGCGAGAACACAATATGCAGATTCTGTCGAGAGGCAGAAGAAACTGCAATGCATATTCTATGCTCTTGTGGCCCACTAATGCGGCACCGAAGTATTAACCTAGGGTTGCACATCATGCAACCGTGGGAAATACAAACAATCACTGCTGATAGGATCTGGAGGTTTCTTGAAGCCATAAGTCTGAGCAGTGTACTTTAAAGCGAGAGTGCACTGCAAAAGACTAGAAAAGCATTAATAATAATAGTTCTCATTATGTTTCAGAAACATTCGAGAGCTCCAGACTCCAGTCCATTCTTTCGGCAGGGATACTTGGACTTTGAAAATGACGGAATATCGCGTAATTGTTTTAAGTTCCACAAGGGATGGTATTCGTGGTCTTCTATATTTGAGAAACTGCACTTGATAATTTTTATCTAAAAGCAAGAATCTTGCACACAAATTACTGGACGAGTAGTAAGTTTCTCTATTCTAATTATGTATCCATGCTTATTATGTGGTAAATTTTAGTTACAAAGTCTCAAGTTACAAATGTTGACATTAAAACTACAGATAAAAATAGAAATACAACGTAAACATGAAACAACTTTCAAACTTTCGCGTTGCATGATATAATTATGCATTTCCACTGGAATTAACGCCTGACGTGCCTGACGTTTCAACCAGGTTGCACTGGCCGTGGTCACATGTTCAAACGTCAGACAATTCAGGGGTATGCAATACCTTTTTGTGATAGCGTTAATTCCCGTGAAAATACATAATTATACCATGAAACAAGTATTGGCGGCAGAAAATGTATCCTATTCTACTTATTTATATCAATCAATATACAAATTAATTGATTGAAAAATATAAGAAATTGTACCTAGAAATGAAAAGACTTGCTAGTATTCTATACAGTATTTATTCTACTTATTAATCTTTGATAGGTTATAGAACTACAAAAGAGAGAATTTATCCTGGGTTGTATATTCAGGTTTTTCCTCATTAGGAAATTCGGATAAGGAGCACCAGGATTGGGACCGAGCCTGTTAAAGCAAATGGATTTGCGAAGAACAGAGCAGGCTCCTCCTATTCCTTCGGTTTTATACGGGCATAAGTATAAAATAACTAATAATTCTTTAAAAAAAAAACCAACTTAAAAAAAAAACTATTCTATAAAAGACTTATATAGTTTTCTCATGGATGCCATTGTCAGAACTGGACCAAATTGAAATGAAACTAGACGGGAAGAATCATTAAAATCGGTTCACCCAGTCGAAAGTTCTGAGGTAACAAACATTTAAAAAAAATACAGTCGAATTGAGAACTTCCTTTTTTTAAGTCGGTTAAAAACAAGTTACGCCTGGTACAAGTAAATCACTTAATAATCGATATTTTAATGTCAAAATACTTTATTCAAATATAATATTGCCTTCTTTATTTTTTTTTATTCTTGTTAACCCCTCCGGCTAAGCTAAATTGCTTGTGTTAGGTGTGGGTTCACGTCGGTAGTGCACTGGGTGGGGTTCGAACCCGCAACCACTCGATCGCAAGTCCGATGCCTTAGCCATTACGCTACCGCCGCTTAGTTCCTATTAATTTTAAAATGTTAACCTCATGGCATTTGTTACAGATAGGGAATTCCAATGATCATTTTTGACATTGATTCATAAACTATGTGTAATAAATAATTATTTTAAGTTTATAAGTCACAACATTCGGTGGAAACTACTTGAAGTATAGGCAAATTAGGCAATGACTACAGACAACCTTAGAAAAAATAACGAGTGTGTTTTAAACCACAAGACTGAAGTAAAACTTCATACGAAACGTAACTGGTTACGAGAGAAAGAGAGAAAGAAAATGTGTGCTCGTACCTCTCGCTCTTGCCCCTACAGTAATATACGAAACTCTCTCTTTTTCTATCTTCACTAACTTATCTCCCTCTCAACTTCCGTTCGCCTCGCCCGATCACACTTTTCGTAACGCATTCGCCAGTTTCTTTCGTTCGTCTCACCTAATCACAGTTTTCATAATGCATTCACCAGCCTACTTCCCAAGTCCAGCGTGCGTAAAGAAGTTTTACTTCAAAAATTTTCGCCACGTTATAAACGTAGTTAATGGATTTAAAATGCCAGTTGTAAGTAAAATACATAATACCGATATAGTCATTGACAACAATGTGGCTGCATTGCCTCTAAGTACCGTACCGTACCTGTGAGGTATAACGTACCTAACGTTACCGAGAGGGTCGCGACACTGTTTTTAAGCCCCGACGCAAAAGGTGGATGAGATAGTGTTATAAGTTTTAAGTGTCTGTAAGAACACTCTCGATCAAATTAATTGTGTATTTATACGGGAATTAACGCGATCATGAAATAGGTATTACATACCTCTGAATTGAATTCCTAAGGCTGACATTAGCCTGTGACCACAGCCAGTGCAACCTGGTCGAAACATCAGGCAATTCAGAGGTATGTAAAACGTATTTCATGATTGCGTTAATTCCCGTATAAATACACAATTAATTTGATCGGGAGCGTTCTTAGATATACTTCAAGAAAATCTGTTCAGCCGTTCGAAGATCATCAGCTCTTTTCTAATCGTTGAAGGGATTTTCGAGTCGGGGGTGTTTTAAAATCTATTAACCGACTTCGAGAAATACGAGATTCTTTCTCGAAGTCGGTTACTCGTATTAATATGTTCCTTTATGTGTATGTTACGTGATCTACGTGCTATCGTAAGTTAAGCCACTTAATTTTTTTATTAAATAGGATCAATATAATATATATATTTTTTTCATTTAGAAAACTTGACTTCAGTGAAATTATCTACGCTATTCAAGTATAACTTTCTATTTACTGGCATCCAAGATTTTTAGGTTATAATTTTTAGCACTACAGTAAGATCTAGTAATTCTCGACAATTAATTACCAGTAATTAAGTTTTTTATCTTTGCCTTCCAAAAATGATTATTTGCTTGGGATGGTTTTTCGACATTCAGTTGTTTTATGTATTAGGTACATATTCTTTTACTTTGTTTGTAGGTATTACATTCTGACGTAAAATGAGTACCTATTTCAAGTTAATAGAGTATTCAATAGATTTAGAAAGAATTATATAATTTAAGTGATCGTTGAGTTGAAGTTTTTCCCCTGCTGTCTTCGCCCTCATTGTTGCACCTCCGCGCTACGTACGTGACTAACTCAAGGAGCGATTAACTATGTGTAGGCCATGAATGAGACGCTGAGATGAATTGGAAGAATCTAATTGTAACAGATCATATGACACTGCAGAAACTACGTGATTTTTCTGCTTGTCCGTTATAGGTAATAAGGACTACATTACATTGAGTGATACTTATTTTCTATTTTTATTAACTAAACCATAAATCTACTATCATCATTGGCATGGCATTGGATTGTTGCAGTGGTTTTGTGTAGTGGCTGCTAGTGCATCTTGTATCATGTTGACAGGTGTAATGGCTTTAGTGTAAAACCAAAAATTTGAATAAGTTTTTTTTTGCCCACCTTCGACGAAGTTTCTACGGATCAAGGGCCTTACGCAGAAGACGGTTGTCCTCGACACATAATTATGTACATATTATACATAGTGAGGAAGTCCTTGCTTTTTAGCTATAACCATAGACAGCTTGTACCCTCAACACGATGTCAATGAGGATGTATTCAAAGAATTTAAAAAAGGGATCGTGTTCATAATGATTTCTTCCAGGATAAATAATAGTCCGTGCAGTCGGCCGCAGAGTACTAGAAAGTAAGGATCCATTGACCATTGAACCATTTACCAACACACTTTCACATTAAATTATTATTGAGAATAAGTAGAATTAATTTTAAAATGTCTCCAACTGAACAAAACAAACTTTTAAATTCTAAAAGAATGATATTTCAGTTTGGGTATTCAAAAACAAAATATAGGGAAAGTAATTAACGGATGCAAATCGTACCTAGTAACCAACGGACACAAATTACACCCACACTCGAAGGATTTTTTAATCTTGGCTTGTGACTAGGATGTTTTATCAATAAATGCTTGTGATTATTTCTGAGTGCTTTGGTATTATTATTATTATTTACAAAGAAGGTAGGGCATGGCAGATTTTTGCTCTTATAAATGGCTCTGTTTCCGCATTTAGACTCAAAGTCGGTCCATTTTGCGTTCAGATATGGCTGGCTAGTTGAGCCAGCCTACCTCCTTCTAGGAGCATAGAAGCCTCCTGCGGCGTTCATAGGCTTCTAAGAGCGACCTCGTATCCGCGAGGATATTTTGCCCATTGTGTGACCAGTCCCTCGTACTCCAGGATAACGTGTGCGTTTTCTCTGCGTTGAGTATGTCTGACTGGAAAAATACTTAAACCTTCCAAAAGAGCATAGTTAACCAGCTGTTCCAAAGTAGTAAATATGTTGTTTTGGTGATAAGTAGGGTCACAGAAGTAAAACTGGTGTTACGAGTGGTCATAGCCACTGGTTATCGCAAGTAATTTTAAACATAAATCATTTAGAAAAAAAAATACAAACGGATGCCATGGTCCTTTTATTGTTTGTTTTCAAGATAAAGGCTTTAAATCATCATCGACAAATTATTTTGAACTTTGTACATCCTCAACCGCATCATGTTTATGAGCAATATTATGGCACAGCTTCAAGCCGTGACGTCAGAGAACGCTACTCGACATGCGCATGATTACTCATTAGTGAATCTATCACGGTTAAGATATTTTACTATATTAGTACAGTTGGGGGCGTGATCGTCATAAAGTGACGTCACTCTATTAAGACACTTTAATACCGTCAATGATCTTTCATTCAATTCATTTTTAGGGTTCCGTTCCTCAAAAGGAAAAACAAGAACCCTTATAAGATCACTTTGTTGTCCATCTGTCCGTCTGTGTCTGTCTGTCAAGACCATCTCAGGTACCCGTTGACGCATCAAGTTGAAATTAATACCAAATACGTATGTCTGCGGTCCCTTGAAGCTGTATTAAAATCAAGCTTCTAAGTCAACGTAATCAAAAGATACGGCCATTAAACCTTAGATTTCATCAAATTTCAATACGTAGGTAAATCAAAATCTATAGGCTCCCATTGACCTAGAATCATGAAATTTGGAAGGAAGCAAGGTCTTATAGCATAAGTATTAGTGTTATATCTGTCTGTGTGTCTATCAAGATCCTTTCCTCATGAACTCGTGGATTCATTAAGTTGAAATTGACATCAAATTATTAAGTCAGCGGTCCCTTGAAGCTGTAAAAAATCAAACTTCTAAGTAACGCAATCAAAAGATATGGTCATTAAGCCTTAGATTTTAATTAATTTGGGTATTTCCCATTGACCTAGAGTCATGAAATTTGGTAAGAAGCAAGGTCTGACAGCACAAGTAAAAGAAATAATCCGAAAGTTGTTTATTTGTTGTTATATCACATAAAAAATTGTTTTTGTAATTTTAAACTTATATTTTGCGGTTGGAAAATTGACTTTGTCGTGAATCGAGGTATGGGAGAGTATTTTTAGAACTGCAAAGTTAAGTTTGTCTTTCGAAAAAGACGGGTAAAAATCTACGAGAATTGATTCACCAGATGGACTTACTATCTACATACAAGTTTTCTTACGGAACCCTCGGTGCGCGAGTCAGACTCGCACTTGTCCGGTTTTTTATGTATAGCAAACTATACCGATGTCGACAATTCTGCCAATGTCATCGTGCGATGGAAATGTGGTTTTATAGAGAATTAAATTAATGTCCCGGATTATAATTATCAGTGAAATGTTCATTTTTAGGGTTCCGTACCTCAAGTTTTCGACACTCGCAAGGGAATCAAAACCTACAGGGTACTTCCCGTGAACTCAGAATCTTGAAATTTTGTACGAAGCAACGTCTTATAGCACAGATAAAGGAAAAATTGCGAAAACCGTAAATTTTTTAGTTACATCATTTAATAAAAATATTTTACGGAACCCTCCCTGCGCGAGTCCGAATCGCACTTGGCCGGTTTTTTATTTTTTATGTAAACAACTTACTATAATTTGTTTAAAAAAGGCCTAAATAGTAACGATTACCTATCACGTGACTACAAACACAAACCAGATCCATTATGTTTTTAACCGATAAACAATCTGACAGCTGTCAGTTGGATTCATAATATTAATTATATATTTTACTTACACTACTCTATGGAGCACTGTCAGTTTATCGGTTAGTGACGTAATCAAACTCGTGTTGCAGCTACAATAGTGCTTTAGCGAAAAATTTTAAAACTGAAATTTTTTTACCAATTAAATTTTTTCCAATAGAATATTATTTTTGCATTAAATGAGGAATAAGGGTGTAGTGACATATTAAGTGTATTTAATTTTTTTTAGTTAGTAGTATTAGTGAGTGTTTATTGTTAGCAAATAGATACCGCGTGGAATGTACTTTTACATTTCCCTAGCATTTAATCGAAGTTTCAAAAGGCCGTTTAAGCGAGTGAAACGGTGGTTTACCCCGTGGTTTTACCCGCGTAAATTCGCATTACCAATTATGCAAATGCATGCATGCTTAGCATGGAAATGCATAAGATCACACTTCGACTGATTGGAGGAAGTCGGTGGGTGATGTTATGCATAGTTAAGACCGTAAATTTTCTAAGTTGTTTGTTACCTAACCCGAAAATAAAATTTCGTGTGTTTATTTGAATAAACCCTTCAGCTTCATAATTAATATACATTATCAACCAGCAATGACTGAGGGCTTAGTGACTAAGTGGTACCCGAGTAGGTTAGCACATTACAAGGTTAAGTAATACTAGCCAAGTCAGTCTTAGGATGGGTGACCATTCTTAACACATCGAAGCCACTCCGTGCCTCGAGAAGCAAGTTAAGTCGTCGGTCCCGGTTGCCATAAAAACATCTGTGGCATTCGTAACCTACGGGTAGTTGGAGCCCTAAAAAGTTCGACAATCTGGTCTAACTACAAAACTTCGATGTCGCCTAGTACTTGAGTTGTGGAGGTCTGATGGCAGTCGCTTCACGTAAAATATCAAAGCTCGGCCGTAACCTAGTTAGACTGAAAGCCGACCCCAACTTAGTTGGGAAAAAGCGCGCAGGATGATGAAGCATTAATGACTGAAAGGTATAAAGTAGTGGCTTTTCAAGCAGCCGTTTCGAGATCGAAACTGAGTTGCATGGAAGTCTTTTAACTGCAAATTATTACAGTTTAAAAAACTAAAAAACACGCTTTTATAGAAAATTCAACTAAAAAGAAATAAAAAATTTAATCGAATTATTGCATTTTCATCGGTCTTTGACACGTGTGCAAAATTTGTATGAAATCTGGCCGTTTAAAGTGGGTCAAAATCGCGCCCAAAGGAGTCGGTTACAAACATACAAACAAACATACAAGTGAAGCTAATATAAAGCGTGTAAAAAGAGGTTAAAACGCTTTTGAATAAGTATGTGTGTGAGTATTATGTAGGTAATGTGTTTTTCAAGATCATAAAACCGCTAGCTTCGTATTAATAGCTATTCTTGCTAGCGTCATTATCCACTAGAAAAACAGGAAATCAGAAAACAGATACACAATCAAAATTATTATATTTTTATAGCATTCCAGGTTGTCCTATAAACTAGATTTTATGTGGCTGCGTTCGTGTTCGCAAACATTCAATCTATAGTTTGCGTGCAATCCTTTTAGTAGAACTATCGTCCAGAACGAGTTGTTTTATTTTCATATACCGGAGAACATGTTTCTTAGAATTGATGATGGCGTTGATTGTTCCGGTATAATTTTATAGTAACTCCAGAGGTTTCGACTCAAAAATACTTCTAGGATTTTCATAAACTATTTTCAAGGTATATTCTCGTTTATAACTTCGCTTAATTTATTACAACTTTAACACTTGTCATTACAAAATACTTTTCTGTGTGATCACTTTTCCTACATGGTAGTAAGGATATTTTTTTGTGTGGAAACCTCGAAGCTCGTCACCTCACCTGGCCAAATCGTAAGGTGGTATGTCAAACTTAAACCGACTAAAACCACCCAGTGTTCCGTCACTGGGTCTTCTTGCCGGAGCTTCAGGTGTATCCTAGAAATGAAATCCCTGTGAAACACATTGGTCATACATAAAGTGAAGCAAATTTCTTTTAATCTATAATTTTCATTTAGTTTTGGTTTAACTTCAAGTTTTTTTACTCCATTTTAAGGTCCTTTTGGGACGCGTGTGGGCAACACATTATTGAAGAATGACGGGCCTATTGATCTACTGGTTAGTGAAGCTGACTGCTGAGCATGATCATTTGTTCTGTTTCTGGGTGTAATTTATCTATAATATTATCTATTTAGTAACATATGTATGAGTGGTATATGTATCAGTGCATTCAAAAGCTGTCAACATTTGTTGAAAGATTTGCCACGCTCTGGTCGGCCATCAATGTCTTCAACTGAAGTTAACATTGCTAAAGTGAAGGAAATTGTGACTGAAAATCCTCATTCAAGTTTGAGAGAGATAGCCGTTGTACTTTCTGTGTCTCACGAATCAATTCGATCCCGAGAGATCTGAATTTTCTTCAAAAAATCAATCGCGTAAAAGTCGCTGAAGACATGAGTCAATTCCGACCATGACATGAGTTTGACATGCAAACTAGTCAACAAGTTTCGGAATGGCGACTTCCAACTGAAACAAAACCAAAAAAAAAAACACGACAAAGTCGATCAAAAGTCAAGGTCGTGTTGATTGTTTTCTTTGACTATCGAGTTATCGACTACTGTTATTCACTCGGAATTCTTGCCAGAAGCAAATTCGTCGAAAAAGGCCAAATTTGTGAAAAGAAAATTCTTAGATATTACATCACGACAACGCGCCTTCCCACAAGACCATCATTGTGAACGAATTTTTGACCAAAAATTCAACAAGTACTATCGAACATCCACTGTATTCACCGGATATGGCTCCGGCCAATTTTTCTCTTTCCAAAACTCAAATTACCACTTCGAGGTACCCGTTTTCAGTCGATAGAAGATATCAAGGAGAATGCACGGCGAGACCGGAAAAGGCATTTAAAAAATGTTTTGATATCTGGATTATTCGTTGGCGTAAGGGTATTATTTCTGAACGGGCATAGGCAAGGGGCACTTTGAAGGTGATGCAATAAATTTTGAAGAATAGTTAACATTTTGTGTTTTATTGACCTTTTCCCGGTACTTTCTTGATAGAGTAGTAGAAAAAAACGAAATACGACTTAGAAAGGTTTAAAAAAAATGCGTGAGGTGTTTTGGGACACCTGGTTGTAGCGAAGTTCCTTTCACTATATATGTATAAATATATTTAATGGATTGAAATAACAATAACAAAGCAGTTTCACTCTAGAGTTTAGACAAAGGATGCGGATGAACCTCGCGATGTCAACTAATACGATTATACTACTTTAATATGTATGTGTTTTATATAAAGAAATCGTTTATTGTTGAGTGCATGGTATTGAGTAATTAATGATAATTACTCAATACTTCTAAGTGGAATCTTACATAGATTAATAAGTGAGATCGTCCGCTAATGACGTTTTAATATGTGCCACGTGCTAAGTTCCCGATCTGCAGTTGAAGATCTAGTAATTGAATGCAAATGACGTCGTCAGATTTTAAATCTTATCTCTAAATCTACACATTTAGCTTTAGATGGATTAAGAAATTAATGTCTTTAGAACGGCGGACGATGGCAAGTAAGTATAGAGGTACAGATACCCATAAACCGTTCGTATACCGTCGGTGTTACTTGCATCAGCACGTCGAGCACATACAAACCCTTTCCCTCTCTCAGGTGAACCTTATCACCAGTAAAACTTACCTAACACTATGCTTACAGTGTCATATTCTATAGGAGAGATATATATACCGTATATATAGATAGATAAATAAGATTATTTATTTGTACACTATTGTTACGATTGAAGTAGGACATACATACATAGATGTGTCGGTAATTTTTAACAACTATGTAAACACATCTTGGAAGTCAATTTAATCATGAATAGAGTACTAAGTTTATGATTTTAACTTGCTTCTAATTGACATGTCGAAACGAAACTTTGTATGCTTTTTTTTATGGTGTTGGCGGCAAACGAGCAGCAGACGGGTCACCTGATGGTAAATGACTACCGCCGCCCATGGGCACCTGCAACTCAAGAGTCACAAGTGCGTTGCCGGCCTTTAAGGTGGGAGTAGGGGAAGGGTGGAAGAGGGGGAAGTGGGGGAGGGTTAGAGCCTCTGTTAACCTCACTCACTCGGCGAAAAGTAATACAAGCATTGCTTCACTGGTGGTTTTCTGTGAGGCCGTGGTATCACTCCGGTCGAGCCGGCCCATACGTGCCGAAGCATGGGTCTCCCACGATTAGGAAATATTATCTACATTTACATTGGATGACAATGCTCTAATTTGGCGGGGTGGATACTGGAACTCTTCAGCTGCTATTAGTTTATTCCTTAAATTTGGGCTCATAATATTATGATTTGTTTTGACGGGTCCAGCAAATTGAAAACAAAATTGAACTTAGTGGCGCTGGGCTGAAGGTTTTAATTTGGTTTGCTATTAAAATGTGTTTTTCTTACCCTTACTTCCCTTTATTTAAGAAACAGTGGCCGTGAGTCTTTATTGCCGGGTCTTATCATAGGCTTTGCTTTTTGATTTGCGAATTAGTGAATGTAAATTTTTGAGCGTGAATTTGTTACGAGTATGAGTTTTGATTTTGCCAACATATAGGTTTATTATACAGATAGGAAGGCCAGAATTAATAAATATTATCCATCAGCAAGCCAGTAACTATTAATATTTAATTGTTCATCGGATATTTGGTGGCTTGAGAACTTGTTTTCGTCCGAATATGGTATATGTATGATGTAAACGCGGCCATTGCCATCAAGTATCGTTTTGTAAATCGTTAAACTTAAAAACACATACATATATATTTATATGTGTAACTATATATTATATTCCTTTTAATTATTCTTTGATTAAATTCATAGCGTAAAGTTCCGTGATTATCATACGCGTCAAGTGTTAAAAGATATATAACTGCTTAATTGCTGTTAGCGATCGTATACCTCGTAACAACTTAAATTATTAATTAAGTTAATATTTCAAATCAAAATTCTCGTGGCTAAGTGGTAACCGAGTAGGTTAACACATTACAAAGTTAAGTAATACTAGCCAGGTCACTCTAGGATAGGTGACCATTCTTAATAAATTGAGACCCCTCCGTGCCTTGGAGAGCACGTTAAACCATCGGTCCCGGATGCCATACAAAAATCTGTGGCATTCGTTACGGGTAGTTGGAGTTCTAAAAAAGTTCGACAACCTGGTCTAACTACAGAACTTCGATATCGCTTAGTACTGGAGTTGTGGAGGTCTGATGGCAGTCGCCTCACGAAAAATATCAAAGTTCGGCCGTAGTAGATCGAAAGCCGACCCCAAATTAGTTAGGAAAAGGCGCGGAGGATGATGTTTTCAGATCAAATTTTTTACCAAATTTTTTTTTAAGACTTCCATAACTGTAAAAGTTATAATTCCTATTCATTGTGGGTCAAGTACACTGGTGGTATGCATCAGACCGCATGTTATGTTTTTAAAAAGGCATTGTAGACTCGAAGAACTCCCGTCTATTGTAATTCAGGGCTCAAACATTTATGCCAGTGTGTCTAACACATGCCCTTTTAAAATAAAGAATGAAAGGAGCTCCCTGTAATCTCTTCTAGAATGCACTATGAAAATTTTGTCTAGGTATGGTCCCTAGTAAGGCATAACCCTTCTGCTATTATATATTCCGTGAACTTCGTCTACTTTTTTAGTTATGTACTTTAAACTACATAATAATTATATTATGTCCTGTTAGTGGAGCTACCGGTTTTATAACGACATTTTAAAATTAATCAACCAGAAGTAATCAGTTATATATTTTGTAAAATAATTAATACATAGGCCTAATTATTCGAGGTTTATGTTCAATTAGTGATTTGAGGAAACATTTTGTAATAAATAAAGACGAATCTGGCTTTTGATGTTACGTCAAATATTGTTATAGGAGACGCAAATGACAAAAATAACATAGTAATATTGTTTTACAATTAAAAAAAAAAGGTTTTTTTTTATTTTTCTAGGCCAGACTCTTTTCCAAGTTTCCTTTGTCAGGTTCAAAGTTCTTGTCATTTTTAAAACTCTTCCTTCCACCTGTTCCATCGTACCGATGAACTTTATCTGGGCTTTTAAAGCTCAGGTCTTTTTATGGTTCCGTTCCTCAAAAGGAAATAAAAGGAACCCTTGTAAGATCACTTTGTTGTCTGTCAAGGCCCTTTTTCTCAGGAATTCGTGGACGGATCAAGTTGAAATTAATATCAAATTCTTATATCTGCAAACTCTTAAAACTGCAAAAAATCAAGTTTTTAAGTCAACGCAATCAAAAGATACGGTCCATTGATCTAGAATCATGAAATTTGATAAGAAAGGCAATAAGCAAAAGTAAAGAAAAAATCCGAAACTCGTTAATATTTTGTTATAAAATCTAAAAACTGTATTTGTGATTGATAACTTATATTTTGCTGTTTCAAAGTTGACTTGGTTGTAAATCAATATGGAGAGTACATTTAGGCCTGCAAAGTTAAGTTTGTCTTTCGGAAAAGACGGGCAAAAATCATCGAGAATTGATTCATGAGATGGACGTACTGTTTAACCAATTTTGTTTGCTTACGGAACCCTCGGTGCGCGAGTCAGACTCACGCTTGTCCGGTTTTTTTTTCAGTCAAGAAATAAACGTCGTACAAAGGTCTCCCGGTCTCTTATAAAATGAAAAACACAACGGAAATCTAGAGGGCTAGTTAAAATGTACCTAATTCCTTGATTATATCTAGTTTGAGCTTCAGTATTAAAAAATAATCCACGCAGAAGGGAATAGGGAACTCCAAAAACATTTAATCTTCATGAATTGATTCAAAATGTGGACGTAATGCCTCTGACTACCTTTGATACAGGCGTATATGTGTATGTAATTATTGATCCATAACCATTAACTATTCCTATGTAGACTTAACAGTTGTTTTTAGAATCTCAAGTCAGCACAACAACGTCAAATGACGTCCTGTACACGCAATGAGGTTCTACGTGTAATATAAATAGATACAAATTAATGGTACCTCTATACAATGTCCAGTTAGATCTTAGAATTCACTGAATCATAGAAAAGGGTTATCTTGTGGCATCTTAGTCACCATAATGCATATAAATGCGCAAGTTGAAATACCAATAAATAACAATACACAAACATTTATATAATCGATTTTGACTTCAATCGATTATGAATATAAGAACGCTCTGGCTTACCCATGACACACGGATATATTATTTTCTTGTCAAGTCACCTCCCCGAATATTTCTTTTCTCATATACTTTAAGTGATATTAGGAGAAGAGGATAGCTAAAGACAGCGTAACCGAATATCAAAAGGTACTCCATTTTTATTTCTAACCGGTTAATAACAATGGGCTTGCCCCCTATTCCTTGAGTGGGGCCAAATTATAGTTGGCTAAATGTGGGTGTTAAATATACCTTTGCCTAACCCTTTGGGTATAAAGGCGTGGGGTTATGTGTGTTTTTTTATGGTATAGGGGGTAAACGAGCAGACGGGTCATCCGATGGTAAGTGACTACCGCCGCCCATGGGCACCTGCAACTTAAGAGTCACAAGTGCGGCCTTTAAGGTACGAGTAGGGGAAGGGGGAGGGGGGGGAAGGGTTAGGGCCTCCGGTAACCTCACTCACTCGGCGAAATACAACACAACCATTGCTTCATTGCCGGTTTTCTGTGAGGCCGCGGTATTACTCCGGTCGAGCCGGCCCATACGTGCTGAAGCATGGCTCTCCCACTTAACTGTGTATGATTCATAACTAAGTATTAATAGTTAATGTACCATCTTTGGCCACAATTATTTGTTACTAGTATTACTAATGATATTAATGCAATATCTTAGTTAGTCATAGTTGCTTGTGCATGAGATCCGTGAACATCACTATGAGTGATTTGTCATCCTTTCGTGAGCAAAAAGTGCCCAAGAATTTCTGAGAAAGCACATTAGTGCTTATTGTGGTTTTAGTATTTGTTTCATAAAAGGATAAAATTGTCTATCAAAATGTATAATAAATTTCCCGAAAAACTTAGAAATTAAACAAAATTTAATGTTTTCATAAATAAACTGAAACAATTACTTCTACACAAATTTTATTACAGCCTCGGCGATACCTGAATGACAAAAAAAACGACTCTAGTTGAACGAAATTGCAACCAATAAATAAAGTGGAAAATAGTACAAAAATAATTTGGAGTATCTCTTTCTCTCTCATATAGTCCTGTGCGCATCAATCTCTCATTTCTCATATTTCTCACTTAAGCAAACATTGTGGAGAGCAATAAATATATTGAGTATTGAAATTTGTCTAGGTACTTGTAGGATGGGGGAAGTGATGAAACCACTATTTCATGCTGGATATCAATAAATGTAGGTAAAATCTAATCTGACATCCAAAGATTTTACTTCTGACGTTTGGAATTAATACTTTCTGGTAAATCCTATTAATATTATAAACGTAAAAGTTTGTAAGGATGTATGGATGTTTGTTACTCTTTCACGCAAAAACTACTAAACCGATTGCGATAAAACTTGGTATGTAGATAGCTGGAGACCTGTATTAACACATAGGCCATACTTTTTATTCCGATATTCGCACGGCATCGGGACTTACGCGGGTGAAACCGCGGGGCCCAGCTAGTATGTTAATAAATACATGCACATTAAAAAATAATATTTATCAAACACAGCTTTTATCTCATATTTCCTAACAGTTTTTTTTTTATATTGGTACTAGCAACTCGCCCCTGCTTTGCGCGGGTAGCAGAGCATATTATATTGATTTTCTCCGACATCTTCAACAATCATCGTCATATTTCAGACATTTTACACAAAACCTTAACAAATTATACAGCTAAACCTATCCTTCATGAATCACTCAGTCTATTGGTGAAAACCGCATGAAAATTCGTTCAGTAGTTTTTCAGTTTATCGCGAACAGACAGACAGACGCGGCGGGGGACTTCTTTTTTAATATATAGTGACTAACTATAGCCGAATTTTGTTCTTGAACTTTCAAGACGTGTTGCACACATAAAGAAGTAGCTGTTGCCCGTGATTTCGTGGAAATTCAATTTCACCCAACGGGAACCATATATTTTTCGGGATAAAAAGTAGCCTATGTCCTTCCCCAGGATATAATCTATCTCCTCGCCAAAATTCATTACGATCCGTTCAGCCCTTTAGCCGTGAAAAGGTAACAAACATACTAGCTGCGCCCCGCGGTTTCACCCGCGTAAGTCCCGATACCGTGGGAGTATCAGGATAAAAAGTAGCCTATGCGTTAATCCAGGTCTCCAGCCGGCCATGATGAAATGACTACTGCCGCCCATGAGCACCTGCAACTCAAAAGTCACACGTACGTTGCCGGCCTTTAAGGTGAGATTGGGAAGGGGGGAATAGGGAGCGAGGAGGGGAAATACGGAAAGGGAAGGGTTAGGGCCTCCGGTAACTTCACTCACTCGGCGAGAAGCAATGTTAGAATTGCTTCACTGCCGGTTTTCTGTGAGGCCGTGGTATCTCTCCGGTTGAGCCGGCCCATACGTGCCGAAGCATGGCTCTCCCACGAACAAAAAGAGGTTCTGTATTCGATCCGAATGTAAGTATGTACGTATTTATGTATGTTCGCAATTTTCTTAAAAAGTAAAGACCAATTTTTCATGACTTTTTAGAAAGGTGCTTACATTAGGTATTTATTAGTTAACTTTTTTTACAATTAATTAAAAAAAAATCCAATTATTTATTAAAAATAGGTTATAATATCCCAGCGTATCAGCCGACTTTTGCAAGCTACAAACGGACACACAGTATACTTAGATTCAACGTCAATTAAAATAAAATTAGATAATGGTAATTGTCCAGGCTAGGCAACCCTTGGCGCGGTTTCAGTTAACAAGGTGACCTGCTAAATGGCCTAGTGAACTAAGAACTTCTAGAAATGTTGGGAACAAATTAAACCACAACTATATTCTGACCTATGAGAAAGATTTGTCCACCTCCTCTACCTCGTTTATTGAGGTCATTGACTAGCTTATTTACAAATGCGCGATACAGAAAACCGATACAACGCCATCTATCGGATACCGACTTGAACTTATGTTGTAGAACTTATGATCGAAGTAAATAAATCTTTTGTTTTGGTTCTTGAACAGCTAACAAGGAAACTTATATTACTTTGTATTGTAAGTAATTAAATTACTGTGCTATCTGCATTCGTAATCGATCTTTAGATGTTATATTAAGTTGTTTATTAATTTCCAATAAATCTTGAATTACAATAATAATGGCTTTAACACGTAGTAAGCATTCATTGATTATAGTCTTACGACATGTAAATTGCAGGAATGTTACATAATTCACTCTTATCTGTACTAAGAGGAACACAGGCCGAACACATTACAATAATATTACATGGTATTAACGAAGCTATGGTCATAAGAATAAAGGTCGTATTAGCTTATACTTTTTGGTTTATTGGTATCATTCTAAGTTAATAGGAAAACCACCGTCTGAGATTGGGGTCGAATATAATTTATTTTAATGTAAGAGTCTGAATTGTAACTATAATTGACATGATTGTAAAAGCCCGAGGGTACAGAAATAAGCGCATTAACATAAATAATTCTGTCATTATTGGTGCTAATTTTTGTAGAACAAATCATAATATCAAAAAGACAAATTGCAATTACAGTATGTTGTGTAATGAGCACAGTAATTACGTATTACGTCTACGATTTATTTTAAGGATAATTAGACTTTAAAAGTCAACGTTTAAGTATCGCTCCAATTCAATATATATAGTGCAACTAACAGGCTTTAGGCTCATAGTTAATAGCTATTGAAAAAAACGATATAGTTCTCCTAAAACATAGTATTTGAGCCTAATTTTGGACTATCCGTGTTTGCTAACTTCTGGATGTTCCTTCCGTCTATAGAGAGATAGACCCGTGGAGTGGCTTGCCCTGCTGCGCTGCCAAGTTGCAGACTGCAGACTGAAAAAAATACTATCTTTATCCAAACAGTACTTTTATTAATCGGTTTAACAACAATGCTGATACAATATTCCAAAGCTTTATACTTCCAAAGTGTTATTTTTAAATCGAAGTCAATTTAAAAAAATATCTTATTGAGACGAGCCTTTTTGCCAAGTCATTTTTATTATTATTATTAACCTTGTCATTTGTAACTTTTAATTAGGTATTTTGGGATCTCTTGAACCTTCTTGGAATTGTAACCTACAAAAATCGCAAAAACACAAGCCAAGCGAAGCCAAGCCTTATAAAAAACCTATCAATTTTTTTTTTTATTGGGAACCTATTCTTTTTTGAATTATGTTAAAAAACACCAGAAATTTTATCTAAAAGGCTGATTTTGTAGATGATGCCGACTTCTTTCTTTATTATATAAGTATTATTTAACCTGTTTTCCTCTCTATCCTATTAAGTACAGCAAAAAACATTCCATAAACTCTTCTGGGAATATGATTCAGTTAATTACAGAGTGAATATGAGTTATTTCTGAATGAACAAGCGCGATCTTGACATACTTTTGTAAACCGATGAAGGGACACGTTTTGTGGGTTTACCATAGAAGGAAAATAATATGAATACATTTCAACGAAGACGAGTAATATTTCTCTTTAAGTATGTACGTAATAAAATTTGTCTTAACATCGTTATAAGCTCCTAAAATGAAAACACAGCACAGTATAGGTTATAAAACGATTTGGTTAAACTTTTCAAACTTGGTTGCAGATAAAATAAAATTACATCATCATCATCATCATCATTTCAGCCATAGGACGTCCACCGTTGGACATAGGTCTCCCTTAATGACTTCCAAGAAGACCGGTTGGAAGCGGCCTGCGATCTTTACTAGGTCGTCTGTTCACCGGGATGACGGGCGTCCTACGCTGCTCTTTCCGGTCCGTGGTCTCCATTCAAGAACTTTTCGGACCCATCCGTTCTACGTGCTATGCCCGCCCATTGCCACCTCAACCTTCGTATCTCCTGATTTCTGATTCGATCGCGCAGAGAAACACCAAGCATAGCCCTTTCAATAGCTCCTTACATACTTAATAATAATTAATTTATTATCATAAAACCTTAAAATATGAATTTTGCGCAGTTTTCAGTTATCGGTTATTTGTGGTATGTTTCCTTCCTCAAAGAAAATAAATATCAGTTTTTTATGCATTAGGCAGTATTGTTGTACATATTCATTGTTTTGTTGCAACAAAGACAATTAGCATGCAATTCATGCACCCCTACAATGAAACAAAATACATGATAAATTAATCCGGTAGGTATTGAAACTAACTTACCTACTTAAAAATAACGAATGACAGTGAAAATTGCGAAATTATACCTACAGTTATCTAGTTAAAGTACAAATTCCATAAAATTAATGTACTGTAATAAGTTCGGAGAATTAAAGATTGCTGATGTTGAATCACATTCGAAACGTCCAGTTTTTAATACTTGTCCTTAATGGATTTGGGTCAGGGCTGACCTCGTATGGCGTCCTACTTTTAAGAATATGTTTTAGCAATTTTTACTTTGTTTTCCTGGTCCTGTTTGTGAAGCTTTAATACAGAAATATGACTCGTTGTAGATAACGTTGTTTGTTTGTAAAACATTTTGACTTAGGTACTTGGTGTACTTATCTAACATGGTGCAACTAGATAAATTTAATCCTGGGCTATTGTTTATAAGGCAATTACTGCATGGGGTAAGCATGGCGTGGACATTCTAAATAAACATGCAGTATAACAGAAAAAAAATGTTCCATATCGAATTGCAAGTTTACAATTAAATTTAATAGCTTTATAGTATCAGTACAGATATCATTAAATAGGTTATATTCAACTTAATACCATTTTCTATATTCTTCTTCGAGTCGAGTCCACTAACATCATTAGCAGAAATAAATGACTTAATAGTGTTGCTATCAAAACCAGTTGTTGATGACTTTGTAGGTAAATTACGTCATAATGACTTGGTATTAATCTTAGAAATAAGCTGCTTTTGAATATAGAGATAAGATTCTTACATCCTTGAGTCGTCAAACACTAGAATTGCTCATAACTTTGTGGAGGATTAATATTCTTGGCATACTTCAATGTGATATATACAAAATAATATTTAGCATTAAACTGAAGAAGTACTAACATTCGGTATTCGGTGATTCGGCATAGGGGTCACCTGATGGTAAGCGATTGCCGCCGCCGACCTGCAACTTAAGAGTCACAAGTGCGTTGCCGGCCTTTAAGGTGGGAGGAGGGTAAGAGGGGGGAAGAGGGACGGGTTAGGGCTTCCGGTAACCTCACTCACTCGGCCAAAAACAACGTAAGCATTGTTTCACTGCTGGTTTTCTGTGAGGCCGTGGTATCACTCCGGTCGATCATATTTTTCAATGGAATACCTGAAGACACCTGAAGACTGTCTTCTGTTCCTTTATTTTACCACAAACTATAACGACTTGGTCTATATAACGAGCTTGGAGTTTTCTTTTAAAGGATAACATTTGTAACGAGTTTATTTAACACAAAAGCATAGCACAATAGACAAACAAAAACACGAAGACGCAAAGCCAGATAGACCGACGACCTGAAAAAGGTAATATTCGGTTTCCCACGCACTCTTAACCCTCGGTGTCTCATGGCAAAAAGCATGATGGCAATAGGCTATTTTTCTTTTCAATTCACAGTGAACGAAAAGACAGACTCTAAGTAAACCTCAATCCAAATAATGTTATAGAAAGAGAAGTATTTTTAAACATACATGTCTTTAAAAACTCTTTGTTATAAATATAAAATAGATGTTTTTTACTAAAAACTTATTCAATTCAATCAAATATTGTATAAAATTTTAAATACTACTGATCTAAGACTAGAACTAGAAAAACTGATAATAGTACATCCGCATAGTTTTTATAATACATTTTGAACAAACTCAATTCAGATAATACATTTTAAAAATTTCAACGTTTTGTTGAAGCGTGCCCAGTGCGAGTCGGACTCGCGCGCGAAGGGTTCCGTATCATTATCTTTACAACATTAAACACTATTTCATAACCATTTTTCAAGCGTCTACTTGTTGCCGTTATTAATATCAAAACAAAAAATGACAAAAAATCACGTTTGTTGTATGGGAGCTCCACTTAAATATTTATTTTATTCTGTTTTTAGTATTTGTTGTTATAGCGGCAACAGAAATACATCATCTGTAAAAATTTAAACTGTCTAGCTATCACGGTTCATGAGATATAGCCTGGTGACAGACAGACAGACCGACAGTGGAGTCTTAGTAATAGGGTCCCGTTTTTACCCCTTGGGTACGGAACCCTAAAAAGTATTCTTATCAAATTTGACAGCTACCGCTTAACCAAGATGGCCGCTATTCGCTGTCAAAATTCGAGCATCCCTATTGAAAACGTCTTTACAAGATTTTATATATTACTAGCTGCACTCTGTTGTGTGTGATGTGTTGTAATGCCCTTTTTTCTTTTTTTTACCAATTAAAAAATTGGGGTAGGGGCAGGAGGGTGAAAAATACTTTACGACCTATTCTCATACCCACCAAATCTACAAAAAAAAATCATTAAAATCAGTCAAACCGTTTCGGAGGAGTTCGACCACAAACACCGAGACACGAGATTTTTATATATTAGATTATATATTATTTATATTAAATAGAATCAAACACAATATTTATCTAATAAAAAGAACCTCAAACACTAAAAGCCTATTTTCCACTGCGTTAGACGATATGTATAATAAATAAACCACCATGAAAATCAATTTATTATTATAATACGTTTAGCTGAGGTTCTTATCGAAGCCTAACCACGTATAATGTGTAACGACAAAGTGAAATATTATGGTAATCATAGTCTTGAACCTATCATTAGGGCAGACGTATAATTTTGTATCCGATGACTGGATATGTACAGACATGCACAAAAGATTGTATTTTAACAAAAAAAAATAGGCAGTCATGGGACTGCCGACAGAAGTGAAAACTTAAACAAAACGACGAACTTAAAACGTCACATTAACTGGTTGGTGACATTAATTAATAAAGAGCTGACAGATCTCAATGTTTAGATTAGCGCCCTCTAGCGGATGTATATATGTATTATTAGCGTGACGGTCATGAGTTCAGCAATCAGCAAAAGTGCACAAACGTGGCTAAAGAAGTTTATACTCCAAAAAAAAGTGTGTGTTAGCTCTGACGCACGACTGGAGTTTACATTCACTGGTCTCTCTGTCACTCCCTCCCTCCCTCCCTTTCCATGTCTCTCTGAAGCTGTACATGTAAATATAAGAAACTCCGTCTTACGAATTTTCGATCTCGTCATAAAAATATTTTTTTAATTATATGACACTCGGACACATTTTCGATACATTTTCGATCAGGGTCATGGGTCCTGGCGCAAGTTTAACATTTTTTACCCATCCCAAAAAGTGCACAACGCCACTAAAGAAGTTTTCACTTCAATAAACGTTTGCATTTTATGTATAGCGTCAAATAGCGTGACATGCTAGTTTTGACGCGTGGCTAAAATCGAAATTAAAACGTGATGTATTTGGGAATACTTACATTCAATAAAAATACATTTTATTAAGTGGTAAACATGAAAATTCAAGTGTTAATACACTAGTACGCTCTAGTAATGTTATTCAGGCGCTAAAAGCCCCTTCTGAAGCACTAAGTGGCGGGTTACTGGTAGAATATGCAATACTAAACATATAGGAACATAATATAATATAACACTTTACTGAGGGTAGTGCTAATTCGCCCTTGCATTTTGTAGATAAACATAATATCAAAAGTAAACAAAATTAGAACTGATGAGTGTTCAGGTTTACGAACTTTACCGATTGAGTTACTTGAGTCCTTAATTCTAATAAAGATTTTAGAGTTTATAATTCTAATTTTAATATATAAATTAAACTCAATGTCATCAAAACCTATTTATATTTCCCTATATTTCATACAAATATTATCCCAGGTATTTTACAGTTTTGCTGTTGACTGTACCATAATCTAATAAGATATAAATGAGGTACAGAAACTTACTTGCATATTCAGCTGTTACGAGACTGTAACACGGACTATCATAAGACTATGATTGTCCTATTCTTCACAATATCAATCCATTCGTCTTTATACCCAAAGCAATATGAACTTAAAAATGCCATTTTTATTCTTGTATTTGTTGATTTCTTTGTCAATAAGTGTGAATGGCAACACAATTGATATGGTAGTATCTTTTATATTATTAGATGACAGACCTACGTCACTGCTTGTGCCATACATTTGTTGGAGTAGTCGTGAGTATAATTTTAGTAAAAGTAATTACCAACTGCCTCAGATTTGAAGATTACCAGGTTTATCTGGGTTTCACGGCCCCGAAATACTTAATTGTGGTTCTGAATATGGAATGTGTTAGTTTTGAAAGCAGGAGATGCCCACTACATTCACTAGTCCAAATGACTGAGAAATGAGTTTTCGTTTGCAAAATTGTCGCCTTCGGTATTTCCGGACCGATACGACCTTCAAACCTTCAAGAAAAGAGCGTACTCCTATCTCAAAGGCCAGCAACGCACTTGTGACTCTTGAGTTGCAGGTGTCCATGGGCGACGGTAGTCACTTACCATCAGGTGACCCGTCTGCTCGTTTGCACCCTACAATATAAAAAAAAAAGATAACTCACGAAAGACATAATAATATAATATAATCGTTTGAGACACCTCACACACGGCCGTTTGAACCTAAACTAGGCAGAGCCTGTATTATATACCAGATAACCAGACTGCTGATAAAAATACTTATACATAATAAATAACCATACTCTACCCAGACACAGAAAAAATTATCGTGCTCATCACACAATTATTTGTCCTGGGTGGAAATGGAACCTACGACCTCTGCCTCAGCAGTCAGGATCACCAACCACTAGACCAGCAGGGTAGTCATTAACCCAATCGGTGATTAGAATAATGACTCTCAGAGTGGACACTCGGCCCTGCACCCTGAACATCTTCGTGGTGTACGCCCCAACATCTATCATATTTGAGGACACTACTTATACCGATTATTTACCCCAGACTTTGTTGAAATCTAATTTGTATTTATAATGTTAGTTAATTAAGTATTATAAGTTAATAATTTAGTGACTTGGCTTTCAGATAGACTAAAACAACTAACCAGAAATCTAAACAATGATGGCATGAGTCTAGCGACATCTCTACAAGACAATAGAACAGAGTATGACCTGCAGTATAAGCTGATATTAGCTGATCTCGCCTGTCCTGGAATCGAAAATATTTTGGTCCAAGTAAGAACATATATTAAGTACTAGCAGCGCCCTGTGGTTTCACCCGCGTAACTCCTGATCCCGTAAAAATATCGGGATAAAAAGTAGCCTATGCGTTAATCCAGGTCTCCAGCTATCTACATACCAAGTTTCATCGCAATCGGTTCAGTGGTTTTTGCGTAAAAGAGTAACAAACATCCATCCATCCACCCATCCATCCATCCAAACTTTCACATTTATAATATTAGTGGGATTGGTTCCTTTATTTTTGATTACACTAATATGATAGAAAGTCGATCTATCTGCTTGTACCTAACAGTCTTGATTTTCTATTAAATTAGTGTTGTTTCAAGTTTTCCTCAAGTTATTGCTCTGTAAGCTCATCTCGGTTTTTCTTCATGCCTACAATAAACAGTGCACTTCTCTTATCCATTACAGTTCCATATTTTGCACAAAGTCTTGCTAGGTCATACTTAGTTCTTAACTAGACCATTTTTAATAATAACACCGTCAAGGGGTACTCATACTGTCGAGAGATGCATCTACCGTAGCCATTATTGAGTTTTCTATTCTGGATAATAATGATGAGATGAGGTGAGATCTTAGGACAAATCCTTAATTTTCCTTATTAAGTGATATTTCGTTTCTCTTCTTTAATAGGTGTAATGTTTTAGTTTTAACGGCAGTAACGTAGTGGCAGTTCCCGCTACCTTAGTAGCCAATACTTTATTATTTCCAACTTTTTCTGCACCAGGTACTACTAGAGTAGTAGTATCTGGTACCAAAAAACTTTACGTTCATGCATAAGTAGACCCTACAATGATTGTTCGTGTAAATATAACTTGATCGTTTCATACAAAAAATTCAATGTAAAGCGTCTGTGTGTGTTTATTACGTACCAGAACGGAGCATGTTAGACGCGTGGTAGGTGTTCCACATGCAGGCTTGCGGGAGTGGAAAGGACAGATGCGCAAGCTAATCATTTTAAAACAACTAACTTTTCAAATTATTATTTGTTTTTTTAAAAGATTCGTTTTTAGAAAATTATTATTCCATTATTACACTTCTAATACGTTAGTAAAAAGTTATCATAAAAAATGTTACACTTATTATAGTTTACGCATTTTTTTACTGTACTTGAAACGTCACATACCAAGCGCGGACGCGAAGTGTCTGATAGCAAAACTGTGCATACAACTGATTTTAGCACAGTTTAGTTTGTACTATTTTTGGAGCACCGATCTAACATCTGGCCTGGCATGACTGACCTGTTGGTCTAGTGGTTAGTGACCCTGACTGCTAAGCCAGAGGCCAGGACAAATAATTGTGTGATGAGCACGATAATTTGTTCTGTGTCTGGGTGTAATTTATCTATAATATGTATGTATTTAGTAATATATAAGTATGTTTATCAGCAATCTGGTTACCATAGTACAGGCTCTGCCTAGTTTGGGATCAGACGGCCGTGTGTGAGATGTGTGGAGTTATTATTATTATATTATTATTATTATATCTATGCTAAACATGATCGAAGACCGGATCAGTTAGAGTCCTCTTATCTTTTTATATAAATCTTTATTAACATGTACATCCGTGATAGCTTGATACCTTGACCCTGGCACCAAGAGGCTTTACATCGTCAGAAGAAACTCCAGCACGAAGTGTTTTGATACAGTACAGACGGAGCATACTATGAATAGGCGACGTTTTTGGATATGTACGAGTATTTCTGTGCAATCTAGATTGTACTTTATTGTCTAATTTAGAAGGTTGCTATTTGTGACTTCAATATTTAAATAGTAACACTTCTTGCGTTTTTATTCTGTGATATGTTTTGTACAGGCAAGCAAAGATGGCTATTTCAAAGCACCCTACCGCTGGTTCATGATTAATGATGAGAGCGACTTATCGGTGATGAGGAATATTGATATCCTGGTTGATAGCGACGTGGTCATAGCACAGAAGATCAGCGATCAGGAGTATGTATTCTTGGAAGGTAAGCTATTATACATATATTTTTATACACATATGACATACACATTATACACATTTAACATATATTGTAGGTAAGTGAAGATTAAGCTTGAAAAAATAAAATAGACAATAGATTCAACGTTCAACGTCAATTCCTTAAAGGACAAAAGTTAATCCCAATCTCATGTGACATTCGTGTGCTTTATCTTTCTGAGTCGATAATCAGAAGACAGACTCTCAGACCCGGCTTTATAGTACTTTATTGCCGGGTCTGAGAGTCTGAGAAATTTAAGTAAACAATACGCAAAGTAAAATATTACTCCAAGTGTACACTTCGAGTAATATTTTATTAGACCACAAGAGCCAATGATGAGCCACATACGTCGTTAGTGATGAGTCCTTACCAGATTGTGTTAAGCGTCCCCAGTCTGAAGTCAGGCACCTCAAACCAATTACGGCTTTTCCACTATGCAGTCTACTAAACCGAGAAAGCTTTGAGATACACAGAATATCAAACCCCTTCAACAAATCTCCAAACATAATCAAGTCTTCTGTTTTTAAAACAAGTTACATGTGTACCTAATAAAAAATAAATTATATTTCCTAAACAACCTGCACGTAGACGAAGTATTTCGACACATTACGCTCAAACGTGTGGTCGGGCTATATTTGGCGCTATTGGCGACTAATTGAGATCGAACGTGTTCTAGAATTTGTAATAATTGTCGGATCTAGACATGCGGCAGCGTGTCAAGCCAAGTTCAAGAAAAATAAACTGGCGACACAGCAGCCGTGTGTTATATTACACGAAACATTTGGAGCCACTTTTGACCGCTTAATAACTCATAATCGATTAAATAGAAATACTTGATTTTTTGTTTATTTATAAATACAGCTTAAACAGTAATTGAGATATTATCGTTTAAAAATCGATATTTTTATCACTGACTGACAAATAGATCAAAAACCTAACCCACTTCCCGATGACCTAGAAAGTTGAAATTTGGCCTCCAGCTGGGTAATTGTGTGTATGCAAAGGAAAAAATCAGAAGACAGTGATTTTTTACTTATTTTAACATTTAACAGACACTTTGAAAGTATACAGAATCACTGCCAAAAATGTAGGTTACGTAAAGAAGGATTTATCAATGAATGGACAATGCGCTCTAATATTTCCAATGTTGAAGAAAATGTACAAAATAACACAAAAAATAATGATATCCCATTAAAAACATAAATGTGAAAATGGGAGCCAAGTTCAATATTAAGAATATACGTGGTTATCGACTACACCAACAAAAGAATTGAGATCTAAATGATTGCCAAGTTCTGTAGATAATCCTGAAGATTTGACTTAGCTAGTTTTTACAGCACAAGATCTTTTAGAAGAGTAAGATATGTTGACCTTACAATTTAAATACAGTACTACATAGGCTGCACTAAAAGTATCGGGAATGGAATATTTCCACTATTCCTATCATATTAAAATCTTTTTAATTGAAAATTCCTTGGTTTTAAAAATCGAATACCATTTATTTATTTAAAAAAAGATTCTCGGTCTTCTCACAAGGTCTTCTCAAACTTGTTTAGTCGTTGAGAAAATGGAATTGACTCGAGAAAATTCAAGGGCGATGATTTATTATGACTTTCGAAGCGGTTTAACACAAAAATCGTGTGTTGACCGGATGCTTTCTGCATTTGGTGATGAAGCCCCATTCAAAACCACAATTTATCGCTGGTTTGCTGAATTTCAACGTGGACGTGTCAAGCTCAGTGATGATCCCCGTCAAAGTCGCCCAAAAACTGCAGTCACCAAAGAAAACGTTGATGCTGTGCGTAAGCTGATTGAGGAAGATCGACATGTGATATACCGCGAAATTCAGGTAAATTTAGACATTGGCATGAGTCAAATACAAATAATCTTGCATGAACAATTAGGTGCAAAAAAGTTTATTTCCCGATGGATACCGTACCGTACCGTACCCATTTGCTCTGTGAAGAGCAAAAAGCGGCTCGCGTTACTTGGTGCGTCAGAACTCTCGAAAGATTCCACGCAGGATCCTCAAATGCTGTATACAACATTGTATCAGGTGACGAATCCTGGATTTACGCGTACGAACCCGAAACAAAAAACCAGTCACGAGTTTGGGTGTTCGAAAATGAGTTAAAGCCAACTAAAATTGTTCGTTCACGGAGTGTTGCAAAAAAAAAGAACTGGCTATAACTATAACTATGCTAGCATTTATTTGCCACAGGTCGTTTCCGAACTCCGTAAAGAGAACTGCAACCGCCGCATCATCCTCCATCACGACAATACGAGTTCTCACACCGCGCACAGAACAAAAGAGTTTTTAGAGCAAGAAAACATAGAATTATTAGACCATCCGCCGTACAGTCCCGACCTAAGCCCTAATGATTTCTATACTTTCCCTAAAATAAAGAATAAATTCCGTGGTCAGAGATTGTCGATTACCACGTATATTCTTAATATTGAACTTGGCTCCCATTTTCACATTTATGTTTTTGATGGGATAGGTATTACAGTTTTTATAAGTAATCTAACCAGTCTGCTGTCGTAATAAATATACATACAGCTGTAACTAGATCGATAAATTAACTGTTACTTTTGAAACTCATTCAGACAGATTAATCATTTTTAATAAGCATTGATATGTTTTTTTACTCCTATCGGACTTCTGGTTATTAACACTATTTTATTATCAATCTTATTCTTAAAAGGGGGTAGGTTAGGTAGTAGGTTCTAATAAATTACTAGCAACCCGCCCCGGCTTCGCACGGGTAACAAAGCATGTTTTGATTTTTTCCGATATCTTCAACAATCGTCGTCATATTTCAGCCATTTTACACAAAACCTTAATGAATTATACACCTAAGCCTTCCTCATGAATCACTTCGTCTTTTGGGGAAAACCGTATGAAAATCTGTTCAGTATTTATTGAGTTTATCACGAGCAGACAGACAGAAAAACATTATTAATGAAAAGTAAAAGAAATACCAATCTAGAGAGGTTTTAACTTTTCATTAATAATATTTTTCTAGATTTACAGGATAACGTTTTTTAAAGTCCCCCGCCACGTCCGTCTGTCTGTCTGTCTGTCGGCTCGCGATAAACTCAATAACTACTGAATGGATTTTCATACTGTTGAAAATAACTTTAAAACGTCTGCATCTGCATTAACTGTACCAGCCGTCCATTACAATGCTACCCATGGAAACATTATGCCAGTTTAGATCATGACGACTATACGTTTTTGTTAAAAAAGTTTTGCAGAGTCAGCAACTCATGTAATAGCTTTGATATGGCAAACGCTCATAGGCTATGATGGTCGATCACTATCAAGCGGGCCGTAAGCTTGTTTGTCACCTTTTAATATAAAAATTTAAATCTATAAAGTTAGTTTGAAATAAAGAAAACAAAAAAATCTCAGTGAGTAGATAGCAAAAATCACCTTCACAGTACATTAATTTAACAATCAGAGGTTAACAGGGCATCGTTGTTTCAATTATACTCATATCTAAATGTGCAATTACGAACAAAAAATATCTCGAGGACTTGATAGAATACCTAATAATTAATCAATTATTTAATTGTTTAATATAATATAACAAATTTATTTACTACAATAAAAAGTGTTAGTAAGTCTACCTCTTTACTTTTTAACCGACTTCAAAAAAGGAAGAGGTTCTCAATTCGACTGTATGCTTTTTTTTTATGTTTGTTACCTCAGAACTTTCGACTGGGTGAACCGATTTTGATGATTATTTTTTTTATTTGAAAGCTGGTGCTTCCCGTGTGGTCCCATTTCAATTTGGTCCAGTTCTGACAATGGCATCCATGAGAAAACCATATATAAGTCTTTTATGGAATAGTTTTTTTGTTGAAATCGGTTTTTTTTAAAGAATTATTACTTAACTTTTTACTAGTACAAAATCAAATATCTTTATTTCATAAAACTCTTAAAAAAAATCATTAGTCTTTTCGTCGTTACGTCTTTTTTAGGGTTCCGTTCCTCAAAAAGAAAAAAAGAAACCCTTAAAGGATCACTTTGCTGTCCGTCTGTCTATCTGTCAAGACTCTTGAACCAATTGACATTAATACCAAATACAAAAGTCTGCGCTACCTTGTAGCTGTAAAAAAATCAAGCTTCTAAGTCAACGCAATCAAAAGATACGGCCATTTAAGCCTTAGATTTCACCAAATTTCCATTCGTAGATAAATCTAAACCTATAGGGTACTTCCCATTGACCTAGAAACATGAAATTTGGTAAGAGGCAAGGTCTTATAGCAAAAATAAAGAAAAAAATCCGAAAGTCTTTGTGTCTGTCAAGACCCAATCCTCAGGAACTCGTGGAGGCATTAAGTTGAAATTAACATCAAATAATCATGTCAGTGGTCCCTTGAAGTTGTAACAAAATCAAGCTTCTAAGTCAACGCAATCAAGAGATACGGCCATTAAGGCTTAGATTTTAACAAATGTGAATATTTTTAAATCAAAACCTATAGGGTACTTCCCATTAACCTAGACTCATGAAACTTTTTAAAAAGCAAGGTCTGATAGCACAAGTAAAGGAAAATATCCGGAAGTCGTTAATTTGTTGTTATATCATATAAAAAATAGTTTTTGTCATTACAAACTTATATATAAGTTAAGTTTGTCTTTCAAAAAAGACGGGCAAGTCTTCAGAGTCGATTTACGAGATGGACGTACTATCTACATACAAGTTTGTTTGCTTACGGAACCCTCGGTGCGCGAGTCAGACTCGCACTTGTCCGGTTTTTTTAACTCAATTTTAAAAATTATATATCAACAGAATGTCACTGCAATAATAGGTTGTTTTGTGGAAAGTAAAAATATACCTAATAGTAAAACCAACGAAGTAACTATTATCTCATCCGTGGTAAAACTAAAGATCACTATCTATGTCGATCCAAATAGTTGAGTCTTGTGAGAAGAAATCGAGGATATATTCATAAGCTATTCACACCTATTATCACAACACTATTTTATTTGTAATCCTTATTATGTCTATGGTAGCACCTGATCTTGACATTTTAACAAACACCAACGCGATGAGGCGACGATCAATTTCTCCATTATTATAAAAGTGACAGAAGTTGGGTTCCCTGCGTTATCTTCATACAGACATAGCCATCTTTTTCTCAATTTCTTTTGAACACCTAAGTTGGTAAAATTCGTACAGAAACGCTAAATTTACGATGCGATGCGATGACTTACAAAGACATTGAGCAAAGACAGTAACAACTGTATTACTGGATATTTTTTAACATATTAAAACACAAGGACATGCCGACCGTCCTCTAAAACTGCAGTCGTATGTAATCAAATCACGTAGCAGGAACTACACATACTAACATTTTAGTGCAAAAAAAATACCGTAATTGCAAACTGAAATGTTGTCTGCAAAAAACTATGTAGGTACAATGCCACCCAGCTGTTTAAATTATTCAAACTCGTGTTTGAGTATACAAAAGATTCTTTATTAATTATTGGAGATAACACCTTATAGCTTTATAATAGTTTACCAATCTAATAAAATTTACACACAAAGAGCAAGACGGCCTTATTTAACCCTAACTTTTTTATTACAGTTTTTAGTACAACTTTGGATGAACAAGTAAGACATACTCAGTGCATAACAACTAGCTATAAAATATGATAACACTAGCTGTTGTCCGCGACTTCGTTCACATGGAAATTTTGGTGAAATCTATCCCACGGGAATAATACATTTTCCCGGGATAAAAAGTAGCCTATGTGCTATTCCATACTATAATCTATCTTTGTGCCAAATTTCATCCAGAGTAACAAACATCCTCACAAATTTTCGCCTTTATAATATTAGTAAAATTCGCGCCATTTTTAAGTACTTAGTTAAAAAAATATTACATTGTGTTCATGAAATAAAATTCATACGATAGCAACGTATGACATCACAAGTTGTTAATTTATACAATTTTCTACTAATCGTACCATTTTGTCGTTTAGAAGAGAAGCCGATTGCACTTAATGTCATGTCAATGATAACACTTGTCATTTTGCGAAATTGACCTTTACGTAGGTACTTATTTTATGACTTAGGTATAGACATTATGCAAAGTAGTAAAGTGGCGGTAACGTAATGGCTAAGGCGTCGGACTTGCGATCGGGTGGTTGCGGGTTCCAACCCCACCCAGTGCACTATCAACGTGAACCCACACCTACAGCATTCAGCTGGAGGCGTTAACAAGAATACTAGTAATGTGTGACCCACGTTAGAACTAGTAGCCTGTCCTAAAAAAAAGTGATTATTCTTTGTCAGATCCATATTTTGTGACTTAAATCACTCGGGGCAAGACAGTTAATTTAGATTTACGTCTCTTTTTGCAAATTTGACTACAAATAAGTTTCAGAAAACATCGTTAATATTCACAGTCAATATAGTCAAATACGTGGTATCTAATTATTAGATTCACGTACGTAGTCGTAGGTCGTACAGTAAATCACTTAATCTAACTACGTAAGGGCTGCTTCTAGAATAATAAACATTTATCTACATATATAATAAAATCATAGGGATTTAAAAACGTGCGTTGAATATATTTGAAATAAAAAGTAATATAAGGCAAATGATACCGATGCCGAAAATCTTTAACATTATGCATTTCCTGTTCTTCACGCATATAACCACTGAATATATTTTATTGTAACTACCCGCAGTTTCACCTGCGTTTATGGTCACTGCTCCGCTCCTATTGGCCGTAGCATGCTGTTATGTAGCCTATAGCCTTCCTCGATAAATGGGCTATACAACACTAAAAGATTTTTTCAATTCGAAGCAGTAGTTCCTGAGATTAGCGCGTTCAAGCAAGCAAACAAACTTCAGCTTTATAATATTAGTATAGATTTTAACTGAAAGACATAAATGTTTTGATAACCCTTACGGTGATGACTCCGCTGGGACTAGATAAACAGGGCTACCACAATCACTTTCTTCCGATAGCAAAATCTATTCTTGCAGATGAATTAAATAAAAAAAAACACTGTGTTTTTTTTTATTTACAAGCTTTTATTTAGTTTCACTTGTCCCGTTGTCTGTCTGTAATCACATCTTGCAAGTTAAATTTGACACACTTAGCAGTTTCTGATTCAGCTGAAATTTTGCACGTATATGTATATCGCGTGACAATGCAATATTATGATGACATGGAGCTCTTTTGATGATGGAGCTGGAAGGTTACCATAGGAACTCTGTAATGAAACGACGCAACCCCATCGAGTTTGGACTCATTTGATTCATAGTAAATCCCGAATCATAAATACTAAAAAGTTAAAAATAAAAATAAAGAAAATTTTTGAAGTGAAATCTTCTTTAGGCACGTTTGTGCACTTTTGCTGTTAGGAAAAAGCACTGAACTCGTAACCGTCACGCTAATAATACATATACAGATCTACTAGAGGGCGCTAATCTAAACATTGAGGTCTGTCAGCTCCTTATTAATTAATGTCACCAACCTGCTAATGTGACGTTTTAAGTTCTTCGGTTCGTTTAAGTTTTCACTTTTGTCGGCACTCCCATGACTGCTTATTTTTTTTTAAACAAGATTTTATTACTTGTTAATAAAAAGAACTAAAAAGTTAAAAACAATAATAAAAACGTGTTACATTTTGACGGCAAGAGATTTTTAGTTCTTTTTATTAACAAGTAATTTTAAAAAAATCTTTATTTTTTTTCAACTAATTATCTTATTTGAGAAGTTGGCTTTGCAAAAAGATCACCATTCCTCCATTAATTGATGACTCCCCTAAGACCGCGTCCTCAATTTGAGCAGAAATCTGTTGTGTTTTGAATACATATCTTGAAACTTTAATTATTTAATGACTTGATAATACAGTTAGCTAAAAGAGAGAGGGTAGACATGAATGAGTTTGTCGCAACCTTACAACAGTAATACAAATTTTCTTTTTCAACAGCATATAAAATATCAGAAAATAGTGATATTATTTACACAACTCGAGCAACTTGGCGGTCTCCACAATACCCTATTTCCAACACCAGTGCCAGTCTGTCAACGACAAACATACACACCGGTTCCAGAAGAACGAGCGAGTACGGCTGGACAGAAGACTACAGATTTAGTAAGGTTTTATCATCAAGAAGAAATAATTTGAAAAGACACACACTCACAATGATGAATGTAGTGACAGACAGCAATGAAACTAGGATTCATATGGATGACAGATTGTAAGTACCCATATTACCTTATATTATAATCATCTTCCTATTTTTTCCCAATTTTCATTGGGGTAGGCGCAATGATGCAGAGAGTTTTGGCTGATTTCTTTTATTGCCGGCCGCCTACCTGACTCCAACCCTCCTTGGGAATGTAGTCGTTCCAAGACGGGGAAGAAGATAAATTTCTTTAAAGAAAAATGTGTAGGGAGAGGGACCTAGCGTTAGGGATACCGCAGGTCTCGGATGGGGAACGGGGCTGAGACTGAAATGGCTCGCAGAGGCCGGGGTCGTGTACCCGAATGGCGACAAGGACAGGAACACCAGCTGGCCAATTATAATATTAGGTAATTATAATAGCTTCCACTAGCCTATATAGGTGCGGTAACGCGTTGCCTTGTCATCAGAAACACGTAATGATTATGTTTGTGTATACCTGTCGAACCGCGCCTTTCGAGTTTCCTGTGAGGATCTGATCTTAAATCTAAATGGTTAGAGTCGATTTTGAAAAACCAATGATAAATGATAATGAAAAATCACTGCTTTAAAGGTACTAGGTATGCATGAGCGTTAAATTTAGCGTTTTTTTTTTCTTACACTTATTGTTAAAGCAAATAGTGCAAAAAATGTTACTTACAGAGAACATAATATATGGTACTAGCTTACTTTGTTTTATTGCGTGTCAGTAGTGTAGCTAGAGCCCAGAAAGTGTTGTAAGGACGTGGGTCACACTGAAAGATTTTAGAATAGGCTGGCCTCACAGATCAAAGGAGATTTGTTAAGTAGGCGTGGCGCGTGCGCTCGTATCTGGCTTAAATTGCGCTTGTTATTCATTTCTGTCTTTAATCGAGTGTCAACCAGCGGACCGCGTCATTTCTCGAAAACTACGAAATGCCGTGTTGTTCAATGGTTGTTTGCGGCAATAACAGAACATCATTTGTTTCAGTTCGTGAACATTTGAAGTTTTATGTATTTTTCAATTTCAATCATAAAAAAATAAAAAAAAATGTCAAAAAAATAAAAATAAATATTTAAGGGTGGGTCACCCTTATCATTTAGGGGTATGAAAAATAGATGTTGACCGATTCTCAGACCTATCCGATATGCACACAAATTTTCATAAAAATCGGTCCAGCCGTTTCGGAGGAGTTTGGCAACAAACATCGCAACACGAGAATTTTATATATTAGAAAGAAAAGCAGCCATTTAAAAAAATATTTAAATTTCGAATTAGGAACTCTTTGGGAATCTGTAGATATTTAATGTTTTCATGTCATTTGCTTTTACAAATATGCGGCAATTTTAAAAGTGTCTATTGTGCATCGAAATGGATTTGGCTAGAGAAACTTTTTACTTAATGATTTATTACGACTTTCGTCGCGGTCTTACTCAACAACAATGTTACGATAGACTTGGATTCACATATCATTACGAAAACCCATCTTGGGCCAATGTTTACAACTGGTTTAATGAATTTAAACGTGGTCAAAGCAAACTCACTGATGATTCTCGAGACTACTGAAGACAACGTGAGTGCTGTGCGGCTAATGATAGAAAGTGATAGACGGGTGACATATTAGCAAATTCGGTCAGCTTTAGGCATTGGTATGAGTTAAGTACAAAAAGTTTTACATGAACATTTAGGCGTCAGAAAGCTTTGTACTTGATGGATACCTCATATTTTGACGGAAGATCAAAAACGCCATCGTTTGGATTGGTGCCGCTTAATGCTTGAAAAGTATGACGGAGGTGACTCGAATGCTGTATATGACATCGTCACAGGTGATGAAAGCTGGATATATTGTTACGAACCCGAAACCAAAAGATAATCTTCGCAATGGATGTTTCCATTCGAAGATTTGCCGACAAAAGTAAAGAAGGGTAGAAGTCAAGGGAAAAAGATGATTGCCTCATTCTTTGGACGGATGGGTCATTTCCCAACAATCATTCTAGAAGATAAAGGAACTGTTACTGCAGATTGGTATGTCAGTCATTATCTACTAGTTCTCTTGGAAAATATTAGACAGCAGCGCCCAAGAAGCAGGATTCTCCTCTACCACGACAACACTCCAGCTCACTCCGCCAGACGGACTATCGAATATTTGTCTATCGAAAATGTAGAGCTAATGAATCATCCTCCTTACAGTCTCGACCTGGTACCTTGTGACTTTTATTTATTTCCAAAAATAAAAGATAAATTAGAGGATTTCGTTTTATGAACCTTGAAGATGCTGTGGCTGCGTTTAAATAAGGCTTGGAAGAGATTCCTAAAGAAGAGTGGGCTTACTGCTTCAGTCAATGGTTCCATCGCATGCGACGGTGCTTAGAAAGGAACGTAAACTACTTCGAAAAGCAATAAAAAAAAATTGGTTGCCTGTAAAGTCGGTATACGGGCGAAAGTTTTACGTGACAACGACTTTGAGTGGTAAAATAATTTTAATGTGAATATTCATTCGTATAGTAGGAAGAAGGATGAAAAACCATGCCCGAGTGGAAGGGACGCGTGCCTCTCACTCGCTCTCATTGTGAGCGCATAACGTGAGCGGAGCGTAACGCAGTTTCTTGAAGTGTCACCCGGCAAACCAATTTATAAGACGTTGTCACGTCAAAATATTGACAGGCTTCAACATCATTCCATTTTTTATTTTCTAAAAACTTTCAGTTTGACCCCTGTAAGCATGCATGACACCTCTGCGAGTCACGAGCATTCATAGGAAGTGGTTTTATTTTAATTCGGAACACGTAACAATCCGAAAGGTCAATTTAAGCTTCATCTATAATTATATTCATAATTATCTGATTGCACTACTTGATATTTTAGGTAACATGTCAAACATTGATAAATAAAATAAAAAGAATTGTAAAAAAAATCCATTTAAATCTATTTACTTTACTAAAAAATAAAGCTAAAGTTTTTGTTTGATTGTTTGTTTGTTTAAATGCGCTTATCTCTAGAATTACCAGTCGGATTGAAAAAAATCTTTCTGTAGATGATAGCCTGATTCATAAGGAGTAATATAGACTATGAAACATCACGCTACGACTCTTAGGAGTGGAGCAGTGACCATAAACGCGGGTGCAACTGCGAGGAACGGCTAATGAATTATAAAAGCAAAAATATAGGTAAATACTAGAAATATCTCTCGCTCTGACTGTTCGCGATAAACTGAAAAAGTACTGAACGGATTTTTATGCGGTTTTCACCAATAGACAGAGTGATTCATGAGGAAAGTTTAGGTGTATAATTTATTAACGTTTTGTGTAAATTGGTTGAAATATGATGATGTTTGTTAAAGATGTCTCTGCTACCCGTGTGAAGCCGGAGTGGGTTGCTAGTTAATTATAAATACAGGTCAATACTAGAAATATAACTTATAAATTCATATTGACATCCAATAATTATGTTAATTACATTGGCAGTGGGACAAGTCTCACACGTCTGACTAGTTTGTCAACTTTGATGTCTGATTTACATAATGTATTTTGTATGATAAAATAATTATTTGCTGAATAAATACGTGAAGAAGCGAATTGTGTTTAATTGCTAAATAAATACGTGAAACGCGAGTGAATAAGCACTCATCTAACGAAATCGTGTTAGACTCGGCTCACTTATCCTCACATAGGCTCACAATAGCTACGTTTTTATACGTTAAGTTAAATAGAACAACGTAACAACACAACAGGTTAGAATGAAAATGTGGTTGTTTCGTTGAGTAGGTACACTAGCTGTCGACGTATACGCAATGGCTTTAAAAAGTCTCACAGCAGCTATCGCCATCCTTGTTTAACGAAGGGTGCAGCACGCTAACTCTCTTTCACTCTAAACAATATTTAACAGCTAGCAACCCCTATTTGCAGCCACTTTTCCATAGGCAGAAGTAGTTAATCATGTACAGAAAAAAATAGCTTTAATTTGATATATAAACGATGAATATACGTTATGAACGTTTAAATATAACAAAGTATTACCTGCTTACAACTGGCTGCGTACCTAGAGCTTACGGGCAAGTGCGCAATGACAACTATCATTTTTCAAGTTCTCTTTTTTTAAACAAAACCAACGCAATCAAGCACAGTTTAGCGTATTTAAAGATAAAATACGCACTTTGACAAATCTCACGTGAGAACCAGACTAAGTCTCAAGACATCTTAGCAAGATGAGAAAAATTGCCAAAATCGCCCCACGTATCTCAAGTCACCTCAGCAAGGTGGGAGGGAGGTCGAAAAACTGCCAAAATCGCCCCACGTATCTTAAGATATCTCAGCAAGCTGGGAGGGGAGGTCAAAAAATTGCCAAAATCGCCCCACGTATCTCAAGACATCTCAGCAAGCTGGGAGGGGAGGTCGAACAACTGACAAAATCACCGCACATAGGTAATGGACGCCCCCTTACTGGAAGTCAAATCTTTCCAGCTGTATAAAACTACTCCAAGCTGTTTTCTTTGGATTGATAAACTAGTAGTTCACGTTTGTCAAAAATATTACAGAGTTTATAGATCTTCATAAAAGTGAAATAAAGTGTGTTTTTCTTTCAGTCATCTGGGGGCAGAATCCATAGCATCTACGTACAACAAAATCTACCTAATATTAGCACTGTGAGCGCTTTATTGCAACCAAATTCCATAGCGTACGTTACATTTCAAACACTCAGCGGCAGCGGCGCGGCGGCGAGACAGAAAAAAAGTGTTAGCGCAACGAAAAATGCTGACGAGTTCATTTATTTTATTTACGCCATCTGTGGATTCTTTGTGAATTGATTGTATACTAATTATCCATCCATCTTATTAGTTCGGGCAAATTTCATAGATGGCGCAATTTTAATTTGAAGTTTTTACAAAATTTACTATAATTTGATATAATTTATTCAATCCATTAAATAATGTTACATATATAGAAATGAAATTCGTTCCAACCGGATGTCCTAAAGATACATCACACGTTTTTTTATATTTTGCGTGATTGTACATAATATTTGCTCCTCTAGAGCTATGTTCAATTAGGACTATTTAAAATGGAAGATTAAAATAAATAAAAATGTCTAATAATAATAAAATTTTGTCAGTTACCTAAATAGGTAACAATTAGATCTCACCATTGCGGTAGAAAAAGTACGTTGCGAGACTTGCATTTTTTTTACATGTATTCATTGTAATGTCAAATTCAATATCTTTCCTACATAAAATTGTTCAACAATTATCACAATAATCAACACACAAAATGTCCTTCTAGGAACCTTCACCAAGACTCAATAGCGAAGATGTCCTACGCGGTAGTGAGCATATGCTTTCACATGCTAAATGCGACGGAGAGACGCATGTTCACCCATACATGGGGATACAAGGACAAGAACGGACAGTGGCAAGGACTAGTTGACCACCTGATGAAGAAAGAGGCGGATCTTGGTGAGAATTTATTATTTAATTAGAACTTCATTCATTTCAATAGGAACTGTAAATCACTTATCAAATTTCAAATTCAAATTCAATATCTTTAGTTCATAAAATTGATCACCAATTAATTATTCGAAATCGTCAATTTAAAAAATAATCACAGAGTCACCGCAACAATGGTTTGCTTTGTCAAATTTAGAATTATAAAAAAAAATGAATAACATAATATCATATCTGTCTGTGTCGATCTATAACCGCCCGTTTCCAAATGATTGAGCCTTGTGAGAAGACTCACTATAATAGTCACCCGATGTTCTGTTGTCGAGACATCAAAAACTCGTATTTTTGACGTGATCTTGGTGGTCGTATGTACGTGGTCTTATAAATCGATGAACGCCGGCTGCATGCACGAAAAAACCGGACTCATTGTCACTTTCCGCCTGAACCGAGCGTGCAAGCGAGAGCGCGGAACAAGCGATAGAGAGGCACGATCGGCCTAAGCGTTCGGCTTGTGACGCATCTATCTGTTTTACACTGTTTTCTTATGACGTTATCACGTAAAATTATCGTCGGTAAACCGACTTTACAGACAACCAATTTTTTTATTAAAAGTAGGTGTAAACTATAGTAAATGATAAAACAGTTTACTTAATAATAATTTATAGACATTATTGTGACTAGTTATATCGGTGACGCTACACCATTGGTCACCCTGACAAATGGTGGGGCGATAAAAAGTCTAGGCGTGCATTATAAGTTATATTACGGTCACTTGGGTTCTGACGAGATACAAACAACATCTCGGTTACGGTTACTCAGTGAATTTGAAAGTTTATAGCAATAGTTGTGAGATTGTACCGAATTCCGACCGTATCGCGCCAACTGTGATCACGGGTCCTTATAAATACTATCGCAATTAAGTTACGATTCACACTTTTAATATGTTACTTACTATTTTATACTTTTAAATGATTTGTTTCATATCAACTTCAACTTTTGGTTTGTGGCTTTGTGGAGTTACCACAATTTTGCCAATGTCAAGTAGGTATACGGAGGACAAACTGTCAAAGGATTTTATGTAGAGCTGTGGTATTCTTTCATATCATTGATCAGTGTAACTTGAACTGTCATTGTATTGACATAGACATCCCGTATGATGACGGCTCAACTTTAATACTGGCTAGTATTAAAGTTGAGCTTCTGTTCCTTTTTTATGTTATAGGGGGCAAACGAGCGGACGGGTCACCTGATGGTAAGTGACTACCGCCGCCCATGGGCACCTGACGCTCAAGAGTCATAAGTGTGTTGCCGGCCTTTAAGGTGCGAGTAGGGGAAGGGGGGAAGCTTATTTTAGCCGTTTTCGAATAATATTTAAACTTATGAATTTAATATTGATTAAAACAAATAAATAAAATTTTAGCTTTCTGCACTTCACATACCAAATTTAGGAATTTCAAATATCACATTTCTAAGTGCGTGAAATTTACTTAAAAGTGCGTAGAAAGAAATGTCTTCACGTTTTAATCTATAGAAGATTACACCCAAACACAGAACAAATGATCGTGCTCATCACGCTATTGTTTGTCCTGGGTGGGTATCGAAACCAAGACCTCTAGCTCAGCAGTCAGGGTCACTAACCATTAGACCAACAGCCCAGTCAATAAAAAGATAACATTTGACTCAGATTCTAATTACACCACTAGACTGAAGGTTTCTATAAGCTGCCTAATTTATGAATATTATAAGTTAATTATCTTTTTAAAGAAGTATCCCCGACTTCAATGTGGAAAGTAGATGTATTTTGTTTAAATATAATATAGTTAAGCCAACTAAACGCACTCCTCCAACGAGACAGCGAGGTTTCGGAGTAAACGAAAATACCATCGATGTATACAATATTTACATATTTGTTGATTTTTCAAAAACCGCTTCGACTGATTACGATAAAATTTTAATGGGACCACCTGAGAAGTACGTATACCCTTTGAAACAAAAAAAGAATTTTCCAAACTGGTTCAGGCGTATTCGAGTAATCGGTGAACATACATAAAAAAAAAGATTCCGACGAATTGAGAACCTCTTCCTTCTTTGAAGTCGGTTAAAAAGAGATTAGACAGCTTCACACAAGCTGTCTGACCAGTTTATTATGTGACTTTAATACCTTCATTTCATTTTTTTATTTGAAAGGTTTTTATTGCTTCGGATTTAAATAATTATAACGGGTTTACTTGTTAAACTAGCTACACTTAACACATTAACATTTATATATATAGAAATCTGGAGTCAATGGCTTTTAAAAAAAACCACAACTTCAAAATTATGTTCAATAATCGACTGACTGGCCTGTTGGTCTACTGGTTAGTGATCCTGACTGCTGTGCCAGAGGTCGTGGGTTCGATTCCCACACAGGACAAATAATTGTGTGATGAGCATGATCATTTGTTCTGTGTCTGTGTGTTATCAGCAGTCTGGTTTTTTTACGCTTGGAAAATTGACTGTAACGTATATCGGTGTAATTTTAAAACGGCAAAACTCAACTTTGTCTCACTCGAAAAAAAAAATGTGAGCCGTCACGGGCCGCCTGGCAGATGTGAAACATCGACATTATTTTGTAAAAGTCGAATCAAAAGAGAGAATCGCACAGTCGATTGCGCATGGCGACGCGTCGCCACACCGTACATTCTACTGCATATAGACTGTATATATATACCATCATATAACGTGGCGACGCATCGCCACGGCATGCGTCGCCATGGTGATGTTGATGCAGATGTTTCACATCAAAAAACCAATTCCCAAGATGGATGAACTATCATAGTACATACAAGTTTGAACGAAAACCTCGGTGCGCGAGTCAGACTCGCACTTGTCCGGTTTTTAATATTATAGAATAGCTTAATAACACTTTTTATTTACTTCAGGAACTCTAACAATCTTTACCCAAGACCGAATGAAGGTGGTTGATTACATCGCAATGGTTGGATCGACAGCCGTTCGTTTCGTGTTCCGAGAGCCTCCCCTCTCATTGGTATCCAACATCTTTGCACTACCGTTCTCCGGGTCCGTGTGGCTGGCTATCTTCGTGTGTGTTCTAGGATGTTCCTTGTTCCTGTATATCACATCTAAATGGGAGGCTAGCGTTGAAATGGTAAGTGGCACCCTGCAGCTTTGGTTTGAGGTTTACTGAAACATGTACTAGTCATAGTTAAGAAAAGTTTATAATTATAAAGGAGAGCAATGCTTCGGCAAGTATGGACCGGCTCGAACGGAGTGATACCAATGCCTCACAGAAAACCGGCAGGAAAGCAATGCTCTCGTTGTGTGTCGCCGAGTGAGTGAGGTCACCAGAGGCCCTAACCCTTCCCCTACTCCCACCTTAAAAGCCGGCAACGCATTTTAACGCTTTGTAGCTCTTGAGTTGCAGGTGCCCATGGGCGGCAATAGTCACTTACCATCTGGTGACCCGTCTGCTCGTTTGCCCACTATACCATAAAAAAATAAGTAAAGAAAAAATCCGGGAGTCGATAATTTTTTGTTTTATCACATAATTTTTTTTTTGTGATTTCAAACTTATATTTTGCGGTTGGAAAAATTACTGAGACGAAATAATCAAATTATGTATTATTAATATATACGGTTTTACTCACGTTTACGTCACGGGAGTCTTGCATATCGATTTCAGGCACCACTTTTCACCTCTCGATAAAGGGCCCCCATCAGGATCGAAACGAGTCGAACATCCCCGAAATACACACGTGAGTGAAACCGTATGAATAACCCCCCACGAAAAAATATTATTCAAAAATATTTACTTTTTCACAACATATTTTTTATTCTGCATTTTTTTATTTCCTAGTAAATTATAATAACTACTATACGATAAGAAAGTAAAAAAATATAATTATTATTTGTATTAAAAGTTTACAAACTGCTAATTTTATTCATTTGTAGTTCATTAATTATATTTGATGTCATCATTAATCGTGCTTCGCAAAGATATTCAGATTATTTGAATAGATTAGGTGTATTACATGTCACGACATTCACGATTTTATATTTAAAGATAGATCTATACATATTTGAATAACAACGACATATTCTAAGAAAGCCAATTTCTCAGGCGAGCCATATGTACATTTAAGAAAATATTTTTATACTACTTTTGATAAACGATGAAGAATTTATGTTTATTACAGACATACAATTTTACTCAATACATTAGGACCCGACGGCGCTTTACCAAGAACAAAAGCGTTTTACCACTTCAATATTTATATAAATACTAGCGGACCCGTCAGACGTTGTCCTGCCGGAACGTAAAAAATATTATTTCTGGAACCCTATCGCAGCACCATCTACCGGGTCTAATTGTTAAATCATTCTCGAATCCACCTGAAGACACACAAATAATTTCATTGAAATCGGTCCAGCCGTTTAGGAGGAGTTCAGTGACATACACACGCACAGAAGAAAAATTTTTATACAAATATCTGGTGGTCAGAGTTGTAATACCGTATCAAATGTGTATCCATACACATGTCATAAACTATCTATAAAACCTTGAAAAAAACCAAGATTGATTCACCAAATATTGATTATGAGTTTTATTTCCAATACAATACGGAATATTTTGGCTTAGATCACATTCTAACCTACAAATTTTACTAAATATTCGCTTCTTTTATTATTACCTTCACTTGTAACTAACTATGGAAATAAATCTTGGAAGTCAACCTATTTCTAAATCACTACATATTATTTACAAAGCCCCCCGCCACGTCTGTCTGTCTGTCTGTTCGCGATAAACTCAATAACTACCGAACGGATTTTCATACGGTTTTCACCAATAGACGGAGTGATTCATGAGGAAGGTTTAGGTGTAAAATTCATTAAGGTTTTGTGTAAAATGGCTGAACGATGATGATTGTTGAAGATTGTTTTGTTACCCGTGCGAAGCCAGGGCGGGTTGCTAGCGTCGTATAAAACTATGTATATGTTACTATGTATATGTAGGTTGGATGACAATTTTTTTTTTTATGGTATAGTGGGCAAACGAGCAGACGGGTCACCTGATTATAAATGACTACCGCCGCCCATGGGCACTTATAACTCGAGAGTCACAAGTGCGTTGCCGCCCTTTAAGGTGGGAGTAGGAGAAAAGGGGGAAGGTGGGGATGAGTAGGAAAAGGGGAGAGGGGAAGGATGGGAATAGAGGAGAGGGAAGGGTTAGGGCCTCCGGTAACCTCACTCACGCGGCGAAATGCAATGCAAGCATTGCTTCACTACCGGTTTTCTGTGAGGCCGTTGTATCGAGCGGAGTCGAGCCGGCCCATACGTACCGAAGCATGGCTCTCCCACATACAAATACTATAATTTGGCACCTTGTAGCTGATCTGATGGAGCCAGGAGGTGGATAGTGGAACTCCTCAATGGCTACTAGTAAACCCCTACAGTTTTGGCTCTTATGATTCGTTTTGACGAGTTCAATAGATTGGGCTTGAATGAAGAAGGAGGAGATGGATAGTGGAAATCTTTTTACGTGTTAAACGTGTTTTTTTTTTAATTTATCTAAACTGTTTAGTACCTTTTTCTTCTCTGTTTGACAAGCGAGTTTCTTTTTTTTGTTGAGGAGCTGTTGGCGAGCTTTAGTTTTCATTATAGGTATCATGAAGTCATTATTACCTATATTTATCCCACTAATATTATAAATGTGAAAGTTTGGATGGATGGATGGATGGATGTTTGTTACTCTTTCACGCAAAAACAACAGAACCGATTGCGATGAAACTTGGTATGTAGATAGCTGGAGATCTGGATTAACGCATAGGGTGAAGTTTTTTTGTAATCATTCAATCAAAATCATTTTAATAAATTATGGTCATCTTTCGACCTGTGGGCGACCATTAGTATTCATAAAAATATAAATAAAAATAAAAAAAAAAACACAAAAATCCCTTCAACGATTAGAAAAGAGCTGATGATCTTCGAACGGCTGAACAGATTTTATTGAACATTCTCGATTAAATCACCTTTCAAACAAAAAAAAAATCGTCCATCCGTTTAGGAACTATGATACCACAAACAAACTCACAGATACACACGTTAAACTTATAAAACTCCTCCTTTTTGGTTCAGGAGTAAAGAATACTAACAACCCAGTATTTGACAGATACTTGACATGTGTTCTATTTCAGCACCCATTGCAACTGGATGGTTCGTGGGCCGACGTGCTCATCTTGATCATTGGAGCAGTCTTGCAACAAGGATGTACTTTAGAGCCGAGATATGCAGCAGGTTCGGTACCATTTTTCTTATACACAGGGCTGCCAGATTGTATAATTAGATACAAAATTTGTATAATTCGGTTATCTTTTGTATCCCGTTTGTATAGTAGCTTGCATTATACAATTGGATACAATGTCAAAGTTAAAACACCTGTTATTGAAATCACCAAAGAGTGACGTACAATAGTTGTACAACACTGATTTTGTATAATTTCTGAGACAGAGCGGTATAATACACGGTGTCCTTACTGACAGCCCTGCTTATACAGTTTTACAGAAAGGGCGGTGATAACAAGAATAACTTCGAGTAATGTAAAACGTCAAAAGTGATATGATTTTTTAAATAAATAAAAAATAATCGTAATTGAGAACATAGCAATTGAAAATTTACATTTAATATCTTTTATAGGAGTGAGGGTTGACATTAATATATAAATAAATCTATGTGTAATAATTTCCATATATCATTAAATGACCATGAAGGGACATTAATGAACTGAAACCATTAACATCAACACTGAACATCAAGAATGACCATCAACAATCATTAATCAACATCTACAATCAACATCAACAATCAACTGTATTCTTTTTTATGTTTGTTACCTCAGAACTTTCGACAGGGTGAACCGATTTTCATGATACTTTTTTTAATTGAAAGCTGGTGCTTCCCGTGTGGTCCCATTTCAATTTGCTCCAGTTCTGACAATGGCATCCATGAGAAAACCCATATAAGTCTTTTATGGAATAGATTTTTTTAAATTCGGTTTTTTTTTAAAGAATTATATAAGATTGAAAGCTGACGTTAATAATATATTTGTGTAATGATTGCCATACATTATTAAATGATCATGAAGAAACGTAAATGAACTGAAACAATTACCATCAACAATCAACCATCAACAAAATCTAATTATTTATTATACGTTTTAGGCCGCTGCGTGACCCTGATACTCTTCGTTGCGCTGACAATACTGTACGCAGCGTACTCTGCAAACATCGTAGTGCTGTTACGCGCCCCCAGCTCCTCTGTTCGAAGTCTTCCTGACCTGTTGAATTCGCCTCTCAAGCTGGGCGCTAGCGACTTCGAGTATAATCGATACTTTTTCAAGGTGAGGTCCTAATTTTCAGTCTGAACGATACTGTCGAAGACCAACAAGACTTGTTATAAAGTCTTGTTGGTCATCGACAGTATCGGCCCAACTAGAGAAGTACCGACGGGAAACATGTTGTTAGCTATTTGGAGGTGCAGTACTATTAATAAAGGAATTATTTTTAATTTCCCCGCCAGCTATGCTAAATTTCTGCAGTACCTGCTGAAGAATTTTAGCATAGCCGATGGGGAAAATACGTAGATAGGAAAGAAAAGTTAATTTTAAATTGAACTAAAATCAACATGACGCAAGACTCGTTAGTAATTTAATACAAAATGTACAACATTCTAAATTTAAAAACCTGTGACATTCTTAACTGTTTTACATTCAGTACATACCTATTTGAGTTAAATTTAAAAACCTCCTAGCTTTGAGTTTTGAAGAGATTAATAGATTACACTTTTTGACTTTATGGTCCTTAAGCTGCATTGCCTCATTAATATGCCTTATTAATGACACATGTCTTCTACGAAAAAGGATACTGAAATATAAACTTTTAAATCCAAAAAGCTTTTTCACAAATGGTATTAATGATCTACCTTCGAAATGGCAGAAATGTGTTAGGGCGAGTCAAAACTCTTACACCTTCGATGAAAGGTTTTAGTACTTACCTACTATAGGAAGATGTGCATAGGAAATCCTTTATCTTATTATTTGCTTTTTTTAAGATGCACATAGGTTTGGTGTCTTACTAAAATATTATAAAGGCGTATAAAGTTTATGAGGATGGATGAATAGATGTTTATGTGACTCTTTCACGCAAAAACGGCTGAACGGATCTAGATAAAATTTGGAACAGAGATAGATTATAGTCTGGAACAGCACATAGGTTACTGTTTATCCCGAAAAAAAGTACAGTCCCGTGGGATAAATTTCACCAATATTCCCACACGAATGACACAGGGCAACAGCTAGTATTAAAATATACGGAAGATATAGATAGATATAGAAAAGCGGTTGAACAAAATATGTCTGTTGTGCTTTCAGAAACTCAATGACCCAATACGTAAGGCAATATACGACAAGAAAATAGCTCCAAAAGGAAAAAAACCCAATTTTTATACCATGGATGAAGGAGTTGAGCGAATTAGAAAAGTAAGTACAGTAAAACATTGTACCTACGCGTTGTGAACGTCGTACCTACAATTTATACAAGGTTTTTAATGGGTTTTGGGTTCATAGGCTGATTGTAGGGATTAATTTTCATCATCGAATAAGTATAACGTTGCCGTCGTTCAAATATTATGGACCTCGCAGCTCGCAGCTGTGGACTTTTTAAAAGGCTACCCAAAAAAGGAGGGTAATGTTTTTTAATCCACCATAACTTCAAAATGCCTGAAGAGATTTGGAAATATGAGGTATCGTTAGAATCCATACATTGTGTAGATTGATCCTTTATTAAACCCTTAGGTAAAAAACTTTATTACAACTTAATTAATAGTCAAAATCTTCATTCTTCAGATGAAAAATGTTTTATTTCAGTAACTTATTACACATTTATCAAAATTGCTGAGGCCTCCTTTTAAGTATGGAAAAACTTGTGTCAGCTCTTCTATAATTGTATAACATTTTATTTTATTTATTTTTCTTTGTTACAATAATTAATAATATAGGTACCTATTAATAATATGGCTAACAATTATTGTGTATGACTTGTGTACGTCTGGAAGTTTAGGTGTGTGTGTGTAGGTTTTGTATGTGGGTGTGTGTGTGGTGTGCGGTTGGTGCAATGTAGGTGTTAAGCTCCAGCCCTACGTAAATATACTATGGATCGGTAGCCCGGTAAAAGTCGGGACTGACCACTGTGCTTGCACGGAGTGTTTATAATTTGTATATGCCCATAATCTCATTATCCCGAGTGACACTGGCTATAAATTTTTTCAGTATAGTGGTTGTATGACGCGTAATTCGTTTTTTGGGAAAGCCGTTGTTTTTTGAATTAGTAGGTAACTTGTTACAGGAATTCCATTACGTCATACATACATATATACACTCACGCCTGCACCCACATTTTGCAAACCATAATTTGGCCAAACTTTGGCAAGCCTCTTGCCGCCAACTGGGCACATTGGAAATCAAAGATGGAAAAATAGGCAGTATATTTAAAGGGAAATTTAGGCAATGAAAGGAAAAGGATATTGCTTATACAGATGATTAGGGAGTGTTAGCTATAGCTCGAGAAAGTCAGCGTCACATTGGCCTGTTGCCAGTTACAGGTAACTCAAATTGGCTTTTGCCCTTTTTGTCGTATTGTCAGAAAAAAAAAATATTTGTGTGTGTGCGCAAAGTGCAACTTCTAAATTAATTAACCAACGAATTTTAATACGCAAATGCACAAAAATGATACTCGTGAATGATACACTACGTTGACTATGACGCATTTTCTGAAGCCTTCGTAGTACACAGCCGCAAGGGCACATCCTAATATACTGTATACTTGTATTCTATCTCATTCTCTCACAGGCTAAATCCTATTGTATTGTGTTTGTCTCTTTTGAGTGTGACTTTTTCGTTTAATCGAATTTTCAAATCACAACGATTCTAAAGAAGTTTCACTCCAAAAATAATAAAAGAAAAGTCGAGTCGTCTATTAATTTTTTTTTTATACGCAATGACATTACCACAAATGGTTGTTTATAAAAGTCAATTATATTAAATGAATGGCCTCCAGGCGATGTATATTTACTCCTACTACGGGCATATCCTCCTCTATTAGGTATAGCTCATCCTTTATACTAATTGAGTGCACGGATGGCACAGTACTTTACGTGGCTATCTTCCAAACCACCATCGCGTCCAGGGTTGTGCTTTCGAGCCACAATTGGACAAGTAATTGGATAAGTATTTGTGCAATTTACAGATAATTGTTTCGAATCTGAGTGTACTGCGTCTACGTTAATAATGCTACTCAGTAATCTGTGGTAATGGCTGTGTGTGTCTCTCAATAACCGACACAGTTAATATTCTTTATTAAGCAAATTGTTCTTCCTAAAATAAAAATCCATAAAAAAACAAAAGACGTACAAATCACACGATAAAAGAAAAATAATATTTAAAACTCAAGGTGTGTTAGAAAAACAAAAATAGGTAGGTATGCAAATTATTTTTTCAACTTTGACATCCATTTAAATAAATGGCGACCAGGTAAACGAACAAGAATTGTAACCCATTGACATTGATAACAACTGATTAAATAACATATATGCTCACGAGTACAAAAACGTGTGGAAAATATCAATAAATTCCACTTTAAATTCTATATTATTATGCAGTATACTATCCAGTGTGTCATTTTAAAGAAATCTGTGTAAACACATTTGAATATACCTTCATAATCATGATTGTAGATAATGAGCTTTGACGATTATGTTTTAATCTTTTTCTATTTTCAATTTTGTAAAAACAAATCTGTAAAAAATATTCATGTATCTCCGTAAGTAGGTATGACTATTGAACCTTTAATTTAAAGTTAGCAGCACAAGACGAGGTGGCCGAGAGGTTAAGGCGTTGGACTGCTAATCCAATGTGCTCTGCACGCGTGGGTTCGAATCCCATCCTCGTCGGGTCGATTTTGTTTTAACTAATCACTGCATATTATTTTTGAAACACTTAATTTATTATGTTAATGTTATCTTTTCAAAAATTGTTTTAATTCGTATTGCGATAGGTATATTGTTTCTATATTTTAATTCTAAGTTTAAATGATAACATCATAGATATTATTCACAGTGATTCTTTGCAACTGTGATTATTCGTGGGAGAGCCATGCTTCGGCACGTATGGGTCGACCGGAGTGATACCACGGTCTCACAGAAAACAGGTTTTTCGGCGAGTGAGTGAGGTTACCGGCTCTAACCCTTCCCTACCCTCTTCCCCCTTGCCCTACTCCCACATTAAAGGCCGGCAACGTACTTGCGACTCTTGAGTTGCAGGTGCCCATAGTCGGCGGTAGTCATTTACCATCAGGTGACCCGTCTGCTCGTTTGCCCCCTAACTCATAAAAAAAATAAAAAGTCCATTAAGTGGCGCCATCTTTCAGCTAGAAACATAAAATAGACAACAAACTGTAAAGGGCAAATTTTCGTTTCAATATTCTTTATAAGCTTTAGTTGACCTAAATCTAGTTCGGGTCCGTAAAATTCGCAAGCATTTAATTCAGTTTTATCACTAAAGTAGAAAACAAGCCTAAAGCACAAAGCCAGCTGGGTCCATATGACCTCAGCATTCCCATAAATGGCTCAAAAACACAATGACATAATAAATTATTAGTATTTAATTTGAGTTCCACTGTTAAGCTCTTGTTGAAGACACAAGAAGAAAAAATACTTTATAGAACCACTGTGCTGACAGTGCCAGAGACAGAAGGCGACTCGTATCACCATTGCCGCGTTAGGACCAACCAAACCCACATTCGCACACTAGTATCTACAACAGTAAAAATGGAATTTAATAAGACTTTCATGGACGGAGCTAGAATATTTTAAATCCACTTCACTCCTTAGCAAAGTGGGAGATAAAAGAGCAAAAATAGGTAAAGACCTATGGAAAAAGGAAGACCACATGAGCCATTCATAATATGTTTTGAGAATTAGAGAGTTACCATAGCAACAATACAACAACTCTCGTTCATACTTTCTCACATACTAAGGTACAGAGGATTACCGATTAAGCACTCTTGCTCAATCGGCAATTCTCTGTGACAAAAAATGATAGTCAAGTTCGGTTCAGCGTCTTAGTGAAATAAAATTTGTTTGCAGGGTCTATTCGCTTTCCATATGGAGCTGAACCCTGGCTATCGTTTAATACAGGAGACATACCAAGAGGACGAGAAGTGTGACCTGGTGGAAATAGATTACATCAACGAAATAGATCCATGGGTGCCGGGGCAGAAACGGTCGCCCTTCAAAGACCTGTTCAAAATTAAGTGAATGTCTTATTTATTTTAAAAACTCTATAATATGTTGTAATATAAAAGTAATTGTATGTTATAATACTGATACATTTTTAAGCAAATTTTGTAAGGCACTTAGGCTGCAATTAAAATTACTAATATATACCCTAAGCTAGGTACGACAACGTCCGGATGTCTTAATAAAAGCTATTCCCGGATCCCTCCTATTTTAGGCGCAGTACGGCACACCGTGTGGTTTTAGTCGGTTCGATTCCGACACACCGACCCAACGAAAACCCCGGTGGGGTGACGGCCCGATGGGGTTTCCACACGCACAAAAAAAAAGGTACGACAACGTACGTTGAGAATAAATGCCTTCACACTGTGGAATGCAAAGCTAAATATTTTCCTAAAATCTCATACGTTTAACTTTCCTCTGGTACTTCCTTCCTGTAAGTGCTAGGGCACCTGCCGTATCAACTTATAATGGCTTGCTTGGTGATGAGCGGTGATACCCTCGCAATATCACTCCTAGCCAATGTGATTTCAACTCTATCTCCACCTCATCCCCTCTTTGGCTTTAACCCAATCTCCCCATTCCATAAACCAGCAAATATAAAATACTACGCCAGTGGTGCTGATGCCACTAGTCGGCTCCATGTGAAGTAGAGTTTTGTTAAAGTCCCATGTGGGTTAGGAGTACCTAATTGACATCTGAACAATGACGGGTATCATCGGACGGATAATCTGAGGATCAACTAATTAGGGAGTCAAAATTTACCCCATTAAATTGTAAAAAAAATGTGAAATTTCTCGCTTTCACTAGCTTCCTCAAGATCCGTGAGTCAGGCGTTCAGGCTAATGTACACCGTCGCCTGACAGTCGGCCGTCCTCGATGCTCTGGCAATGTGAATACCTTCAGCAGTGTTGGCATCACAGACATGTATCCAGCACTTCTGATGACCTTGTATGGCATGCTGCTCGCCCCCGCTGTTCTCCTTATGGAAATCATGTATAAGAGATTGTAAGTAAACATTCTTGCACCTTTTTTATTTTTATTCTCATTGTATTTGGCTGAAGGATAGGAAAGCGTATTGGGTATCACACATCTCTTTTTTTAATGCTAGTTTTTTGGTTCAAGGCAATTGGTAGCTGACCACTTATTACAGTTTCCAGGTTTACTATAGTTTCTTGACTCGGTGCTAAATAAATCTTGATAATCAATAAAATTTGCCCAAGCTTAAAATCGAATTCAGGTTCTCACGATTGCACACGAGCATAGGCGTCATGGTCCAACGACACACAATTTATGACACGACAGATGGTAGTACCTTATTTCTGACTTGTGTCCTGCTTTTAGCAGAAAAGTCAGAATATGGAAATTTCCACGAGGCTGTAGGCATTAGATGTAAGCTCAAATTTACTGGATATTTCTGGGGGCAGAGCCGTAGCTTGGTTCAGTTTTCAAATACGATTCAGAAGTAAGGTCCACGTCTTTATATGCTCTTCCTCCCATTGTAGGTTCGACATGCCAAGCTTTTGGAACAGTAAACTGGACAAGGGGATATTTTAGCAAATATCTTGAAACTTGAAAGTGTAAAGGTTTCAGTGTCGTATGTGCCAAATTCTCAAAACGCCGTGTTAGGACCTTATACACTAATAGCCAGTAGAATTTAGGAGTTTTATTCATGCGTTGTAAAACCCTATGAGGTATAAAAGAGTAGCTACAGTAACAGATCAAGGACACGTGCATATCAGTTAGAGCAAAGAAAGGTCTGTAAATAATATAAAAAATGACACCGACGAGGATGGGATTCGAACCCACGCGTGCAGAGCACATTGGATTAGCAGTCCAACGCCTTAACCTCTCGGCCACCTCGTCACATGAAGGCGTTCCTTAATCAAAGGTTTAAGATTCATGGCACATGCGATTGCTATTCATTTAATATATTGTAGTAACAGATGTAGGAATGTAAATACTTCAAACTTCATGTGAAAGGATCATGAACTGTAGGTTGTATACATTTTTTTTTATCATGACTATAAAGGTGAGCGGCGTAATGGTTACTATTTTTATCATGTGCCTTGCCGTTATAAATTAAAAATGGTGGTTGTCTGACTATAGAACTCATACAAGAATTAATAACTGTTTACTAATAAAAAAAATACAACAACAATAGACAAATACCTATCGACCAGGACCTTTTTTATCAAGTTGGAAAAGAGGTAAACTGACTGCCTGATCCATTACTTGTGCGTGGCCAACCCTGGCATATAAATTTGATGACCCTATTCACCAACAAAAAAAAACATTACTACGCCATATCTGTCTAACTGAGGTCTTCTGCACAGCACGGTTTATTTGTACTATCGAGTAAAAACCTGCCGTAAATAGACTAATAAATTATTTTTATATTAAATAAATAATTCGTTGTTCCTTTGCATCTTCAGGATAAGAATGAGAGAGCAGAACAAACATTTGATAGAAGAAATCCCCATACCATTTCAACATTAGTTCAACCACAGAAGTTGGAAAACAAGAACGCAGAAATCCAGAAGTCCTGACCGGAAGAAACTGTAGATTTCTCAGAAGAAAAACCACTTTCGTAATTCTAGTATCTTGAGACACCTTACGCACGTTCTTCTGATCCCAAACTAGGCAGAGCCTGTACTATGTTAACCAGACTGCTGATAAACATACTTATATATTACTAAATATATACATATTTTAGATAAATTACACCCAAACATAGAACAAATAATTGTGCTCATCACATAATTATTTGTCCTCGGTGAGAATGGAACCATTGACCTCTGGCTCAGCAGTCAGGATCAGTAACCACTAAGACAACAAGAATGCCATAATTATAGGTTTTTTTTTTATTATAGGGGGCAAACGAGTAGACGGTGTGGTCAGGTGACCCTGATGGTAAGTGAATACCGTCGCCCATGGACACCTGCAACTCAAGAGTCACAAGTGCGTTGCCGGCCTTTGAGATAAGAGTACGCTCTTTTCTTGAAAGTTTGAAGGTCTTAGGTGACAATATGAGATAGACAAATAGATTATTATGCTTAACAGCATAACACAAGGGTTACCAGTTCCAACTGTTTAAACACTTTTTTTTGAGTTTAAATAGGTTTTATAGCGTAGCAAAGCAAAAACTGTAGCTAACATAACTACCACCTTGTTTCGCATAATAGTTAATACTAGAGATTGTCTGGTGGTCGAATTTCGATCATAATTCATAGTACTTGGGAGACCGAGCTTCGCTCTGTAGCTTTTTGTAAAATCACCATCCGTTTCTTTTAATTTTTTTTTGCAAAATTGTGTTTTACAAGAAAAACAACTATGCAGTTGAACTTAAAATGCAAAACTGTATCTGTATACAAAATTTTATCAAAATCGTTAGAGCCGTTTCCGAGATACCCGAAATATACATAAATAAATACATACATACAATAATTGCTCGTTTAAAGTAATAAGATTTAGTTTCATGACAGGTCAACACATATACTGGAAGCTTGTAACTTGATGTAGTCGTTTTCACGTAATTTTTTAATTTGTTAGACGCATTGTTTAAAAATTGTATCTTTATGCACTTCTTCTATATGTAAATTTCCTTAAAAAGGTGTACATAGAATTCTCTTTACGTATGTGGGTGTATTTGAAAAAGGAACACTTATTTAAATCACTGAAAGGGCAACGACTCTAGCATGCAGTTACAACAAGATTTTTTGAAAAAAGCAACTATCCGTTTACAAGTTATTATGACCGTCTGAATTTCGAAGTATTTTTACGTTTCTCATTTTCTCATAAAAGTAGGTGGAACGCGTAAAGATAAAGCATTTTTTTTTAATTTTGGAACTATTCACTTAGTTATTGAGAAAAGCCATAAAAAGTAAGTAAAAAATTTTTTGAAGTTAGTTTTTATGGATTTTCTTAGGAACAGAATAAAAAAATCCAAAATAAAAATATGCATTATTTAAAAATGTTTAACTTTACACATGCCACCTGTATAATACCTACTTTAATGAAAAACGGACGCAAATAAACCTAAAATTCAAACGGTCAAAACTTATAAACGGATAGTTTTTTTTTTTATTCTTATTGTAGTAACTGCATGCTAGAGTCAAACCCTTTCAGTGATTTAAATAAGTGTTCCTTTTTCAAAATACGCCTTGTACAGATTATTTAAATTATATTGGTATTTCGTATAAAAACTGTCGTAATAGAACCTACCTAGATGTTTCGAATAAAATTGTACATTACGTACAACTAGGTACTTAATGTTATTTAACTCAAATTTTAGAATGGAATAGAAATTTATTTAACTCAGTATAATGTAATATTAATGTAAAGCTGAACCTTACACATAGATTCCAATAAAACAATCACCAAAGCATTGTTTTATTCATGAACTTCTTTTTGAAATAGATATTAATGAGACAACTTGATGTCACCATTCAGTCCCTTGTGCAAACAGCGACGCGTGCTTATGAAATATTCAATGAAACTGTTCAGTAAAATACTCTCAATTATCTTTTAAAAAACTGTATTTGGTATACACGACAAGGCAGACACCGCAGTTTTGTTCGGTCTTTTTAATAGAATAAATTGAATAATTAAAGGTAAATAATTTTCCAATATAAATTTGAACATAATAAGTTCGGTTACCTTTTTTACATGGATTTGGAATTTTCTATAAAAATAATGATGTTAGTGCACATTTTTTATCGTGATGTGACGTAAATGATCCTGCTAGTGCAACAGGCGACTGTATCGAAGTTCGAATGATTTCGGTTTAATTTTTTTTTGGGTATTATACCGGTTTTCTTTTCACAAATCAAATCAAATGACAACCTTAGATCGGTGAAGTCTAAATATGTGCATACTAACGACTTGAAATATTTTAACGAACAAGTTTACACCTTATTGCGTGGTAACAAAAGTGGCAATGTTTTTTTTTTAATGTATGAGGCAAGTATTTAAATATTTTTAACCAACTTCAAAAAAGGAGGAGTTTTTTCTAGTTGGCCCCACTGTCATTTGGTTAGGATCTGATGATGGGATCCTCGAAAAATCCAAGGAACTTTTCAAATATTATACGCACACCTATAGCGATTTGGGTATTTTATATATAACTCGTGCATTTGCTCTCGTGCGTGTGAAGTGGAACTGATACTGAAGACCACAGATGTCCACCGGAACTACTCAATAAAAAGTATTTTACGGGTTGCAATTCGATTACTTTAATATGGTTGCTAAGCAATTTATGCTCGTGACAATGCATGTAGTGAACTACCAGGAAAACTCCTCAACAATTAACGCCCCTGCATCGGGAAAAGTAATATTCGGTAAAAGATGATAAAATTACAAACCGACTTACTCAAAAGCGAGAAAAAAAATAAAAATTTAATAAAAAGAAAAAAACTTTACTGGAAAATTAAGGGATGAATGATACAGCTTGTTACCATTTTTCATGATGTAGGCGCATTAAAGTCTTTACTGTGATACCTTTTTTAAAAGATTACCTATTTAAGAATCAATCAAGTGTTTACCCAACTACTATATATTTTTGTCAAAGTGGTTACACACTGTTCTACGATCATAGAATAGTTTAGAAAGTATACGACCCACCTTTTACATAACTGAAAAAAAAAAAAAATCTACAAAATATGAAAGTGTAAGTTACATTTTTGAGTCTGGTGGGTAAAGTAAATAACATACAGGTTTACAAACAGACTTTGTAAATAATATCTACTAAACAGTGTTATTATCATAAATTACCTTTACTCATGTTTGAAAGGTTGTGTAATCGTTAATGGAAGACAACTTCACTTTGGTTGAGCCATAACTTTGTGCCTCTATATTTCTATGAATTTCCTTTGAGTCTGCCAGCGTTTAAATATTTTTTTCTCTAAAGTTACTTTCTCTTGACTATTTACTTTTTAAGATGTTTGTTTTATTTTTCATTATTATTCTTACAACGCAAAATGCAGTTCAAGCCAAAGATAATACTACTATTAATTTTATAAAGTTGTTTATTGTAAATGAACAGAAACCTACGCATTTGATTTACGGTGGACTTTGTTGGAAGAAAAGTAAGTATTCAATTATAATAGCCTTATATGTAGGTATAACATCATGTATAATAATCTTTATTGTGGGAAAACTTTGGGAAATCTTTTAGCCCATAGTAAAGGTGTACACTATGACTGGACTCCCAAACTAGGACGACCTGTGGGTCAGGCAATAGTGTTTAACTAAAGGTTGTTATACGAAATACCTTTGCTAATTACATTTTTAATTGTATTTAATACAGAATATAGAATATAGACATCAAACAAATCAGCAAATTAAATCAATATATAAAAGAAAGGTGAGCGTCTATAGTTCTCTACGTTCAACCTAATCTCAAAAATCACTTTACTAATTCGAATGCGGTTTTTGTTAAAAATAAACTTAGAATATTTAAAATTGAACTATGAAATGTGTAGTCACAAATTTGTATTTAACGACGAGAAACTGAGTTGCCACTTTTCTGTATAATGTCATCCTAAAATATCAATTCCAGTAATAGAATAATGAATAATTTAAATTTCTAGTAAGTTGCCGCTCTGCAAGGAAATTTTCATTTGCATTACACGAATCGTAAGACAGTATTTGTCACCCGCTGTCTGCCTCTATCTTAAAAATTTGACACTATTACCTGATAAAATTATAATTCTATCAAATCATATAATAATTATTATGGCCAATATCTGCTGACCATATTAATTCTTGTGTTATTTCAAATAAAGGCATTAAGGCTTCGGAAAAAAAAACTCATTTATACTATCTTTCTGGACATATTACACAACACTATCTAGACCAAAACCAGTGGCGTAACAATAGCGTGGCAGAGCGGGCAAAATGCCACGGGCCCCCAGCTCGAGGGGGCCCAGGGTACAAGAGACCCTGACACAGGAGGTACTAATTCCAAAATGTATTAATGAACTAGCCACGGGCCTCAGATGGTACAGTTAGGCCACTGACCAAAACTAAACAAAGCTCAGTTGGGGTCTAGCTAGATAGTTCTGGAGTTTTTGTCTTTAAATTACAAACGTTACTGGTCTGACTTTGAAGAACAGTGTAACTTTATATTGCACACAATGGAGACGTCGCGGCGGTGAACTGATTTTACACTTTTTTATGATCTTATGTTTCTGTTCTTGGATTAAAAGTATGTAGCTATCGGAACAAAAATTCATCTGGACTTGGTGGTTTTCTGTTTTGTTCTATTTTTTCAGACGTTATAAACAAACTCGTTATAGAAATGTCGAACATAGGGGTGAGAACGTCAGCATCTTTTGCTCCTAAACCAAAGTATCAAGATCATCAGATTCTATACCTCACGGATGTCAGCTGTCCAGCATCAAATACGGTGCTTTCTTATGTAAGTCAAAAACAAATTAGTAATCGAAAATTTCACTAAAAGATGTTGCCTAACAACAAGATAAATCAGTACAGAAAGTCAATCGATTTATTCATTTAAATAAATAGTTAGATTGAAGATTTTTGATACTCGAACATGACATGATGGTTGAAGTCAGCTCGAAAAAGCGTTGAAAGTTTCGAATTAAAAAAAAATGTTTTTAAAATAAAACTATAACTCGCTTGCCAGTACTCGTTATAAAAAAAAATAGTTATTATACATAAATCCATAACTCATATCATTTGGTTTTCGAATCATCTTATAATAACTGATTAATGTCATATTAAACCTAAAACACATAAGTACCTTTAAGAAACGAAACTATTACCTTTCTAAGTAAATATGTAAGTACCTACGCAGTGATAGGCTAATAGTTACGTAGTAATTACTTAGTAATCTGTGCTAATAGTTTCATTGCTATATCACATTGGCAGTTCGATGATCTGGCTGGTGGCTCTCCATTCTTAAACGTAAAAAACTATTAAAGAACAGTTATTACTTAATTCAACGATGAAGAAAATCACTGTAAAACCTAGTTATCTGACAGTTCTCTATAATGTTCTCGAAGGTTCGAAGTGTCCCAATCTGCGTTAGGGCCGCGCTCTGGATTTTGGATTATAGACCTCTCTTCAGTGGCGTAACAATAGGGTGGCAGAGCGGGCACGATGCCACGGGCCCATAGCCCTAGGGGGCCCCCGGCCCCGACCTAAAGGCCGTAAGCACACGAGGCGAGTAAGAGTGAACTTGTGCGCAATCCGATGAATTAGCCACGGGTCTCAGATGGTATAGTTACGCCACTGCCTCTCTTATATTAAAAAGAGGTCCGTGCCCATATATTATACAAAAACCCTAGTTAATTTAAATAAATAGAACTGATAAAGATGCAAAAAATAGCAGTAAGTAGTTGTAGTAGCAGTTGGTACGCAAAAAATACCGATCCTAATCTACTATATCTAATAAAAAAACGTGGTTAAAAATATTTTCTAACCGTTCGATCCAGGCTTCGTCGAAGGAGCTCTTCCAATTCACATATCGCTGGTTGATCTTGACTTATACGAAAGAACAGTCTCAAATGCCTCAGCTACAAAATAGTCCAGTGTTAGCTGATAGTGATTTGGTCGTCGCTGAGAGACATATAAACCAGTTTCAAATGGTTGAGAGTAAGTAAAGATTTTTCAGATTTTGACATCCAAGTAAAAATAAAAAGTGTTAGTGGTTTTATAAGACAATCTCCATAGATACGTAAGAGCAGAGTATCATGAATAGTCCATGCTATATTTTGCTGTCTTAAAACCAGCAGCGGACCTAAAATATAAACCCGAATGTTTTTATATATCGTTTGTATCCGATTTAACCATAAATAGAGCAACTGTGACGCAGGTTTTCAACCCGCGAGTGAAGAAACCGTGAATAAGGAGCTTTCACCGTAATAAAATTAGTTTTTCTTAATCCTTTCTGTTTATTTGTACTTCGAAGTGCACAGACCTGGAGTAAACGGCTCAATGATGACAAGTCCCCGTGCGTTTTATAATGGCAGCCTAGTCGACGTGAGGCCTCATCGTGAGTTATTTCGGAGACGACGGAACCTGATGGGTCATACCGTGACCATGTCTAACATTATTCAGGATAGCAATACGACACGAGAACATTTGCCGAAGGAGGATCGATTGTAAGACCGTTATTTTTTTAATACATATTACTTGCTTTCACCCGCGGTTTTGCTCGCATTAGCGTAGATTTTGTCAATCAATTCAGGTATGTTTTTCGAACAGTCTCATTAGGGGCCACCCATAAACTACGTCATACGAATTTCATGACTTTTGGACCCCCCGTCCTAGTCATAGGTGGTCACATTTGTGGAACCACCCCTCCCTGGTGTGACGTCACATATTCTGTAATTTTACATCCAGAACTGAAAAGCAGTTCTAAAATTTTAATTCTTTTTTTATCTTTCGTTCGTCATCCGACTTTTCCGTACCATTTCCCCATTTTTAGGGAACTCCAATACGACTCGATAACAAAAGCGTGTTGGTCGGCAGCTAAAATCGGGTTTGACATGCTGAATGCGACAGCTCGGTATATCTTCAGCTACCGCTACGGTTACAAGGTTAACGGCAACTGGTCTGGAATGATTGCTGATCTTAAGGAAAATAAAGCTGACATAGGTAAGTTGTTTTTGTTAAAAGGGAACTTAATCGCCAGTCCTCCCGTGACGTTACACGATTGGTTGAAACTCCGGCTAATAGTAATATAATATTAATATTTATTTTTCAAGAAACTTTCATTCTACAATAACAATGGTACGAAAATAATTAAAAACAAGTCACTTTACTTACAAACGAAAGAACAAGCTAAAAAAAGTCAGTGGAATTTATGAATAAATGTCAGTAAAAGCTAATATGATTGATACTTTTTTTGTTTTATATTATAGGGAGCAAACGAGCAGACGGGTCACCTGATGGTAAGTGACTACCGTCGCCCATGGACACCTGCAACTCAAATAAATATATATGTAATAAATACATAAACGAATGACAAAATTTTAAATAAATGTCACATATATCAGAATACATTCGACTATAAAATAAATCCATAAAAACTAACTTAAAAAGTTGGAAATTAGTTAGCAATTAATTTTTATGGATTTTTTTAGTAGGTACCTACTTAACGGAATGAAAAACTCCAAAATCAAAAATTTGTACGATTTAAAATCTTTAACCTTAGGTACACATCCCACCTGCTTTTATGACAAACGGAGGTAAAAGTACCTGGAAATTCAAACAGTCATAACTTGTCACTACATATTATAAAACAAAGTCCCCCGCCGCGTCTGTCTGTCTGTCTGTCTGTCTGTTCGCGATAAACTAAAAAACTACTGAACGGATTTTCATGCGGTTTTCACTAATAGACAGAGTGATTCATGAGGAATGTTTAGGTGTATAATTTGTACCCGTTAAACCGGGGCGGGTTGCTAGTAAACAGATATTTATTTAAAATAGTTTTTTCCTTACTGCATGCTAGTCATGCCCTTTCAGTGATTTAAGTAAGTGTACTGTTGTCTTATACAGCCTGTATATCGGTCTTAAATCGTCTAAAAAATATATATGACATATTGCCTAAAACTATAGATTTAAAAAATTACTCAAACCTATAAAAGTACTTATTTACCAACTATGTAAAGGAGGGGTTATTTTGTTTACTATAAAAAATATTTTCAGGCACGAACTGCATAATTTTCCGCGACCGTTTCGACGTAGTCACATACACTGACACAATAGCCCCAATGAGGATGCTGTTCATCTTCCGTCAACCGCCACTTGCGTACGTCTCCAACGTGTTCTACCTGCCGTTCTCCACTCGGGTGTGGGTGACCATTGCCGTGTGTACTGTAATCGCTACTATCACACTATTTCTGGCTACCAAGTGGGAAAGTGTTATTACGACGGTAAGTTAAAAGTGAGCTCGCTTGCGCCGTTTTGAATTCATTCCTTTACGAGCGAGTAAAATAACATTTATAGCACGGATAATGTCTGATAACGAAACAATATGATACCTACTATTCCTTCTGACTTCCCTTATCAAGTTCTTTACTTAGAAAACATTAGCTTAACTAAAAAAAAAATATTAGGGTAGCATGGTATATATCGCTATTAGTAAACTATTGACAGGAGAAGCTTGAGATTACTAAATCACTATCGGCTTTTCTTCTTTTACAGACACATACATATATAAACTCAGGCCTTTCACCCTTCGGGGTAGGCACTAGAGCAGAGACAACAGCCATCCACTTGATTCTATGCTTCAAACCTCACGAGCTGCCTGTAATAATATTAATCATTTCGTACAAGCCCGCCAGTTTCGGCTTGTTCTGACCTGCCATGGGTTCAGAACATTACCAATTTGGCTATGTTCTGCGTGGTCGACACCTACCAGCCACCCCACTAATATTCGACTTATACACTTGTTTTATCATTCGATCCACACTCATTCTTTCCACATGCCCAACCAACAAACATTTTCAGAAAATGTGATGTTTCTAAACAATATTATTTGATTTATATTTCGACACTAATTCTGATGACGTTGCTGTAGTAGTAAAAAGGTTTTATTGCATTTTGTATACCAAAGTTGTCCCTTAAAAGAGGAACACTTTTTTTCCTTACAATTTTATTTTGCAGAAATGTACACAACAACAATTGGACGGCAGTATTGGCGACGCATTGCTACTAACAATGAGTGCACTTACTCAACAAGGTTGTTACATAGAACCTACGCGAGTTCCAGGTATAATGGTTTAAGTGCGGTTACGAACAAAAATACACTAAAATATGGGCACATATTAGTAGTATTCTTAAATACAGACGTGTCCAAAAGTTTTATATTTTCCTTTTTCTTCTGCAGGGCGTATGATGTTGTTTGTATTGTTCACGGCCCTAATGGCGTTGTATGCGGCGTACTCGGCGAATATAGTGGTTTTGCTCCAGGCCCCATCGGATTCCATTCGCAATCTGCCTCAACTAGCCGCCGCCAAGATAACCCTTGCTGCGAACGATGTGGACTACAATTACTTTGTTTTTGTAAGTCATTTCATTAGCCAAGAGTCAGAAGTAGAAGACTTATATCATGATGATGGATGGACCTAACCTGAGACATGTTCTAAGATGTTTTTTTTGGCGGTATCTTAACATCAAGCTGAAATGATATAACCACGTGAGATCATGAAGCTTCACTCATAAAATTATTTATTAAAACGGGTACCAATATGACACGAATCACTCATCCGTTGGTAACTCTATCATCGAAGGAGAAAAAACTATAGTAAACTGACAACACTAAGCAGCATATTAGTAATATCTAATCGAGGTACTACTAATCAAGTTGGGTGGCTCAAGTTTGAATAAAAATAATGTGCAAGACTTAGTAATCATCAGCTTTTCATCGTCAACTGCTGGACATAGGGCTCTCCTAATGTACACCACTAAACTCGATCGTCAGATTTTTCCCTTTGTTTTACGCATATCGTCACTTCAGCTGGCGGCAGGGTGTCCAGAACTCGTCTACCCCAGCGGTCATCGGTTCTGCAGGCAATGTGGCCAGCCCACTGCCACTTCAGCTTGGAAATTCTTTGAGCTATGTTGGTTACCTTAATGTCCGCTTCAAATATTTGTTTTTTTTTTATTTATTAAGTTGAAAAACTAGGACAGATTCAGCTATATGGTATGCAGTTACTGGTCCTTGTATACAGTTGCAGTACCCATAAGGTCCTGGTGACTAACATTAAGGTAGTCGTGACAGTTAACAGCCGTTTGCTGTCCTTTACCTGCAGAAGTTAATATATGATGAATGTTTTAAATTAACATTCCAGCATCAAAATAATGGCACTCTCGGAACTGCGATTCGTGAAAGAGTATTTCCGGAAAATGGAAAATCAAAGCTGTACAGTTTGGCTGAAGGAGTTGAGAGAATAAGAAAGGTGACTATATATGGACTATATATGGCCAAGCCTCATGTCAGATCTTTTAACAACTTTGAGTTATTTGAGTTTTACTTTCAGTTTTAACCTTAGAATCTAGATGTCTACTTCTTGACGCCATGATGCTGCATGGTTTGTGTAACAACAGATTTGATTGCCTCGTGTTATGTAGTGCTTAAAACTGTCCATAGACGGAAGGTACGCGTGCCTCGCTGTTTCACACCAGGTACTTGCAAAACCGGATGATCCGAGCACCTTTTCGTCGCCTCGTGGAGACCTGTAACACACGCTTTACTGTAATCGGCATTTTCGCTCTTTCTAAACAACAGCATAAAAGACGGGTTATCGAACTTTTGTCTGATGTTTGATTAGTGCCTGTAGCACACTTACACCTCTCTCTATTCATAACCGTAATCTGACCGTCTTCTTAGTTTTATATTGTTAATCCGCGAACAATAGTGTGGGTTACATGTTTACCAATTTTAGAAATTAAACTTACTGTACCACTATAACATGTAACTGTTTTTTATTCCAAATAAATAAAATAAAAACCTTTATTTCATAACCAGGGACTCTTTGCATTCCACTCGGTAGCGGAACCAGTATACCGTCAGATTGAAGCTACTTTTCTACAGAGTGAGAAGTGTGACATATCCATAGTAGACTTCTTAGTCACCTTCGATTCCTTCGCTCCTGTGAGGAAAGGATCTCCATATTTGGATCTAATCAGAGTTGTGTAAGTAATAAAATGTCTGCGACGGAGTACGGAGACGTGTCTCGGAATATAAATTTACATATGACTATTACTAGTACTATTTTCATGAAAACTGACCTCTAAAAATTTGTAGTATAATAGACACGATCTTAATACCAGGCATCCAGTCCCTTAGGAGAAGCATGTAACAAAAAAAAAACATTCATCTGTGAGAAAACAATAATAGTAATAATTGTTTATTTTCTCACCATAATCACCTGTTATTTTACTACCAATAATATTTAATAAAGAAAGGCCAGCAAACGAATCAAATATTTGACAGTAATAAATTGAAGAACTTAGAAACTGTATACGCTGGATCCAAACTTTTCTTCCTCAGGAATAAACAGATCCGCGAATCCGGCATCCAATCAGCCATCCGCCTTCGCTACCTGGTCACAAAGCCCCACTGCACCACGAAGATGTCTTCGTTCAGCAGCGTCGGACTCATGGACATGAGATCAGTACTCATATTGATGCTGTATGGAGTCGCTGTTTCCGTCACCATCGGGATTGGAGAGATCATTGTATACAACTTGTTAGTATGCGCTGAGACAGTTAAATCCATACATCCTCACAAACTTTCACGTTTATAATATTAGTAGGATTAACGTTTGCAGACGTTGCTAATTTTTTATAAAAAATAAGGGTCATTTATAAAAAAATAATTTGATACAATATATCACAACAAAGTTCTCCGAGAATCTTACAATAAGTTACAAAGTTGCATACGTTTTGTGGTTAAATCGACATGATTAAGGAATAAGTTAGAATATTTCCTCAATCAAGTTTAGCCCTTAATGTCTTTCATTCTCTTCTTTCGGGCCTTTATAAAACTTTTTTGTTACAGAATGAACAGACAGAAGAAAACATCAAAAATGCAGATAAAAACCGTTTGTTTCAAATAAGACAACACTTTTGGACTAGTTTAAGGTCACAGACACTTGTAGAACATGAAAAAATAAAAGCTTTATTAGAGAAATAAGTCATAATGTTAAAACAAAACTTTTAGATCCAAGTGTTAGTTAGTGCTAACTCAGTAGGTAGATTATTACCGCGATCCTATAATCAAGAAACGATTCGTTTTGCTTACGGACGGTCAAATTTTCGAAGAAAATTCATCGAAATTTTATTCGTATTCAAAACGAATCGTTTTTTAAATATAGGAACGCGGCATATATCTGATTCAACTCCCGGCTAATACACAACAGTGAACGCTTTTATCGCTTCAGGAACAGTTGTTGATATTTTAATATTTATATAGAATATAATTAAAATACATAACTACTGTACACCAATAAAAATATGTAGGTAGCCTGTGTTTTATTTAACGTCCTACAAGTTTTCATAATTCATTACCATGGGTTTATATGATTGCGAGCGAGGCAAGTAGATGATAAACGAGTTACCGTTCAATAAACAACAGCAGTGATATCACCATTTTTCAATGGAGTTCTAGCTCTGGAGGCCATACTCACAACACCTGTGACAATGGACATACCTACCAAGGTCTCCTATGGCTTTAGTTTATTAAAGTAATTCTGAATCAAGTTTTTGTTTTGATCTTCCCCGACCCCCTGGGCCAACAAAAACCAAATTGCCATGTCTTTCATGGACCGCGAAGTTTAAAAGTTAGTATACTCGCAACAGTATGCCATAACTGCTGGTCAATCGCGATCTACTCTATGGTGGGTGCAGGAAATTGCTGGCCTTACCTCCATACTGTTATCATGTACATAGATGGAGTTACTATTGGATTTATAATACATATATTAGGTATGAGTAAGTAGGTCCTTCAGTCTCTTAGAGGATTCGTCAAATATACTATACCCGCCCCGCCTTCTCACGGGTAGCAAAGCTTGTATTGATTTTTCCGACATCTTCAACATTCATCGTCATATTTCAGTCGTTTAAAACAAAACCTTAATGAATTTTACATTTATACCTTCCTCATGAATCACTTCGTTTATTGGCGAAAACCGTATAAAAATCCTTTCGGTAGTTTTTGAGTTTATCGCAAACAGATAGAGAGACTGACAGACGCAGCGGGGGACTTTGTTTTTTAATATGTAGTGATGAAAGATAGTTCTAAAAATAGAGATGAATATAGTTTTACTCATTATGCACTTCACACATCGCACACACATCCCCACTCCAAAAAATAGGGACAAATTATACTTGTAGCTACTTGTTGCTACTATGTATCTATATGAGATTCGGATGATAATCTTTGGGCAATGGAAATGTACACCTTCTACTTTCGGTGGTTTCGCTGCAGATATTTTTTATTGTCGTCGCGAATGCTGCTTTCAGGAGTCACTGTACTCTTTTCAGTTGAAATGGCAAATCGGTCGGGATGATGGAATAACGGGGATTTAATACATCTACGGCCTTTACTGTTCCTGTAAATTTGTAGCCGTCTGCCCACAGTCTTGGGTAGCAAGATTTCGCATTAACGTAATTGGAACACCTCTGACAATCCTAAGGAGTTGTGAAACTTTACAGGGTACGATGTCACTTGCACAGTGTCCATGACATTCTCTACGGAAAGATACAAGATACTTTACAACATCACCTACAACATGTGACATGATTTGGTCGTTGATCGGTTCCATAATTTCATTAGTTGAATTTTTATATCCCTAAACTTAACAAATGACTGGTCTCCCATACAAACTTTGATCACGTACTTTGCCACCTTCAAGGTTTATTTTAGTGACAAAAAGTAGTCTATGTCCTTCTCCAAGGTCTTGTTTATCTTATACCAAAATTAATGTAAAAATTAACTTAATAAATGATTGATCTCCCATACAAATTTCATCCCTGTATTTTAAAACCACCTTCAAGGTTTAGTTCGGCCACAAAAAGTAGCCTGTGTCCTTTTCCAAGGTCTTGTTTATACTGCTCTATACCAAAATTCATAAAAATTTATTCAGCGGTTTAGGCGTGAAAGTGTAATAGATGGACAGACAGAAATGCTTTCTCATTTAGAATATTAAAATTGGGTATAGATAAGTATAGATTATAGGTATTGTTCTGTCGTAAAATGTGTAAATATCTATAACTTCTTTACCGATTGAAAGACAGTGAATTATCTCCCAAATTTATTTTACTACGCAATAGCCGCTTAAATACGAGACTGCTACGTACACCCAAGGGTTTAAATTAAAATCAACTTTGTGGAATGCCAAATTCTTTTTCACATGAGGACGTGCAAAATACTTTAACATTTCTTTTTTAACATATCAAAGATAAGGTACCTAAATACCCAACCAGTTACACTTTGATAGGTTTCTTTTTATCCGATTTTTTTTTATGTACCCTAATAGCGTTGCCTTTGCGGGTTGCGTCAGCTTTTCTATGCCTCTGCATATGTATTTGACTTGCTTCTATTTTATGTGCCAAAGCTTCTGCCGGAGACTCCAAGGCAGACGGCCTCCTTTTTTGATTTGGTATCTTATTGTCTGGCACAGGTTTCAGTGCCATCTGCCTATTATTTTTTTCAGTCACCGGCGAGTGGTGTATTTTATCTTCGTTCGATATAGCCTCTGCTTTACGTGGACGTTTTATGTCGTCTGATTTAGCATCAGGGCTGACTATGTTTCCAGCAGAGAGGTTCATCACCATTACCCGAAGATCTAATAGTGTCTGGCCTTGATAGTTTACGTCATCTTGTAACTTGTCTAATTTCTTTTCGAAATGTTTGAAAGAATTCATCATACGCGTGATAGCATCTAATGACATTTTGATCAATTTTGTAGTCAATAAGTACCCTATATAACGATTCCAGTGGCTCGAAATTTACATTTGAATAATTATACTTTTAATTTTGATAACTTCTCATTTGTCATTTTGTCTTTTTTTGTGCAGCTAATATTGTGCAGTTTTGTAACTAGATTCACAGAGAAAATGAAACATGATGTTTTAATTTGACAGCAATGTTTTTATTTTTTATCGTATTTGTCACATACCTACTGTCATATACTTACCTACACCGCACTGTTATTTATTATCTATCATTATCACCTTATAATATCTCTTTACTATGTTAGCAAAAGAGTTCTTATAAAAAACTCTTCACCTTTTACATATTATATCGTCCTAGATACACATCCTTCATTAATTACTTATGGTCTACTTCAAATTTAATTTTTGCAAGCACACAAGCTCTTTTAGCTTTAACATTCTCGTATTTTTAAGTACTAAGTTTAATTTCTTATCGTAAAATAAAGTTTAGTGTGTAGTGTAAATCTGTCCTGAGTCCTGATTAATTACATTCCGTTGCGATTGCGAAGCATTAATAAAATATATTATGATACTAGCAACGCCCCGCGGATTCACCCGCGTAAGTCCCAATCCCGTTTTAATATCGGGATAAAAAGTAGCCTATGCGTTAATCCAGGTCTCTAGCTATCTACATATCAAGTTTCGTCGCAAGCGGTTCAGTGGTTTTGGCGTGAAAGAGTGACAAACAAACATCCATCCATCCAAACTTTCACATTTATAATATTAATGGGATTAACCATACGTGGTGTGACCGATCGATCGTTTTGTAATAAAGAACCCAATATGCCAGGTTCAGCAAAAACTTTGTAGACGTTTAGTTGTGTCATTGTCGTCAAGTAAGGCGTATAGTATATATATATATTATTTTATTATGGACTCTATCCCGCGCAAGAATCAGCGCAGGAATTCCGCCAATGTCAAGTGTTTTATAATTATACAAGTTAAATAACACAAACGTAAAAAAATGGACGTCTATCTGTAAAAATATAGATCTCAACTTCAGGCGTATAGTATTTAAGAGCATAGTCTAGTATGTTGTACTTAGTAAAGTCTGTTCAATAAGTCAGTTTACTTGGGTAATTTGAGGAGATATTAAAAATTGTATTCTGGCTGGCGTGCTGCCAGCCAGAATACAATTTTACTTTTACATTTAATTTTACATTTATTTTAACATTACTTGGTGACAAGCACTAGTGAAGTGTTGGATTTTTTCTCATTTTTATTCGAATTCGCGCTTTCGTTGTGTTTTGAACATATCAAAACCATTAAGAAATTTTGTGGTGAAAGAATTACTTCAGAAAATTATAAAATATTATATATATAATATATATATAGAAAAATTCGAACAAAGAGATTTGGTGGATAAAAACAAAATAATGCAGCGTGTGTCGCCATGATCGGTGTGTAGTACCTACCTACTTTAAACAATAATCAAGTATCAAATAAATAAGTACTTGATTATTGTTTAATAATGTAAAACACAATTGTGTTTTTTATATCAGTATAAATAGGTGGTATATTATACCAGTATATGAAAAAGTTATATTATTAAATTATAAAAAATATATGAATAAGTGGAACAATGAAAATATAATAATCATAATTATATAGTAATGTACCTATATTAGCTGCATAAAAACTTGGATATAATACTGATTATTTTCGTTTCAATTATTTCAAGAGTCACACTTGCTCGAATCAAAGCAGAGGCTAGATTGAATGATGGTATATTCTGTACGCCAAGGAAAGGAAAAGGATCGAAGCCTGGACGTCCTCTCAAAGTAAATGTAGATGACTGGCAAATGTGCCATTCGGAACAAAATTGATTCTGTTTATGCGGTTCGAAAAGAACGCACCGGAAACTTACAGCAGAACTCAAAGTGGATATCAATTTTCAAGGAAACTATGTAACCTTGAGAAAAGTGTTAAATAATTTGGGTTATATACCTATACAAAAGTAACTACTAAGTACTCATTGAAAGAACGGATATTACCGCATGGCGCTTCAGATATTTAAGAGTTATGCAACAACTTCGTTAGGACCGTTATCCGGAAACTAGAAAGCATTTGGTTTTTATGGACGAGACTTATGTGCACACATCATATCGGCCTTCAAAATGCTGGCAGAGTGAAAATGAACCTGGTCCACCATCAGATATTTCCCTTGGGGGAATGTTAATATAAGTTTATATAATATGTATAATAAAATAATGTGGAAGAACTTATAATACAACTTGGCAATGAAGATAGTAGTTCTGTATCAGATAGCGATTGTGAAAGCGTACAACTAACAAGTGCTAGTGCCGTAAGAAAATTGTACCAACACGGAAAAGTACTACTGCTGGCATTATTACGAAATTAAAAACTATTGCGCTGTCATCCTAATTCATACCTCTTCTGTTGTTTTCATTATTTTTGTAATTTTATTGTGACGAATATTAAAACACTGTGTTCAATACAAAATTACTTTATTCTTAGTAGACATAATTAATATTTCAGTACAATACATCTAATCATACATTAATTCCACCTTTTCGATTAAAGTGTGCATAGTTTTTTTTTATTAAAATCGGATTCCTTATTTATGTGAAGTATCAAAACTGTTTGATTCATAGATGATTCTTTGACAGTGTTGTTATAAATTGTACTCATTATTATTAAGATTGTTTGAATAAGGTAATTAAGTAACCTAAAATACATAATTATAATTATGTTAATTTTTTATCACAGTTAACAAAGAAGCAGTTTCGAGGTTTGCATTATGTATCGTTTTGAAAGCTCTTTTGATGTGGGAGAGCCATGCTTCGGCACGTATGGGCCGGCTCGACTCCGCTCGTTACCACGGCCTCACAGAAAACCGGCCGTGAAGCAATGTTTGCATTGCATTTCGACGCGTGAGTGAGGTTACCGGAGGCCCTAACCCTTCCCTCTCCTTTATTCCCGTCCTTCTCCTCTTCCACATCTTCCCCCCCGCCCCCTCTTCTCCTGCTCCCACCTTTAAGGGTGGCAACGCACTTGTAACTCTCGAGTTACAAGGGCGGCGGTAGCCATTTACCATCAGGTGACCCGTCGTTTGCACCCTATACCATAAAAAAAAGAAAGCCAGTTTTAGTAATATACCTTATGTGTAAAACAATAACTTGACGCATCATTACATACGGTCGTCTGATCCCAAACTAAGCACAGCCTGGACTATGGTTGCCAGACTGCTACTAAACATTCTTATATATTTCTAAATACGTACATAATTGTTACAGACACCTAGACACAGAATAAATGATCATAGTCATAACACAATAATTTGTCCTAGGTAGGAATCGAATCCACGACCTCTGGCTCAGTTGTCAGGATCATTAACTACTAGACTAACAGGCCAGGCAAAGTCAAGTTATATATTTTTTTCATGATTCAAAATTCTTTGATCATTAGGTATAGGTCAAATAATAAACAATTTTAAGTTATTGATGATTGAAAAATACGTTTAAAAAAAAGTTTAACGCTCATGAGTGAAGCACGTTTAGTTCTTTACCTTTATTTAATTTTAATTGCTACAACTGGCAATATTTTAAATAGTTGTCAAAATTGTCACATCTGTCAAAATCGCTGGACGACGTTCCGCAATGGGTGATACCGCCGCTGAAGATATTCAAAAACTAAATATTGATGCAAAGGCAGGGTTTTAAAATACTATATTTAGTTTGAGACAGTTTATTTGTATGATATGTAAATGATGTTAAAGTTGATTGGGATCCGTGGAGGCTACGTGGTCCGCTGCAAGGACTACGCGTATGCCACATGGGTCTGTAGGCCTTTCGTCAGCATTTTATGCCGAACTTGTCAATTCCAGTGCCTCAATGTGTTAACTCTGTATGCAGCATATTGGTTTACATTGGCTTACGTTTAACGCAAAATATGTTGTTTACGGATAAGATAAGATATTTCTTATAAAATTGAAGGTCTGCATAGGTTATTTTAGCCTTGTATGATTAATCAATATGATCGCACCTGAGCCGAGAGTACATCAGTGGTCCCTCGCAACTGAAATTATTTTTAATTGACGTTATTCTGATAAAAGTGTCAAGTTTGTGGATCCTGAGAGTCTTATGTACAATGTACATAAGACTCTCTACAAGTAACATCAATAGTTTTGTTTTTAAACCACAAAGTGCCTTATAAAAAACTAGCAACCCGCCCTGGTTTTGCATGTATAGCAGAGACATCTTCAACAATCATCATCATATTTCAATAAATTTTAACAAATTATATCTCTAAACCTTCCTCATGAATCACTCTGTCTATTAGTGTAAATGTAAATCCGTTCAGTAGTTTTACAGTTTAGTGCAAACGGACAGACAGATGCGACGAGAAAGCTCTACATATAGTTTTTCTCCATCACACACTTTTATCAATGTAGTAGTTTATTTTAGGTTTGAAAACTTCTTTAGATTAGCAATGAGGTAATTATTATCTTAATAACATTAATTCCTAAATAATTTACACTTAACATTTCTTCTACAGTCACAAAAGAAAGCAATGAAAGAAAAGAAAAAGAAACCGGAAGATTCCGGTGGAGTTTCTGAGCTTAATCCATGGCCTGAATATATTCAGAAGCGTATTACTCTCTGGGACAAGTTCAAGGCAAAATATGTGGAGGATTTGGCTAAGAAACCAGAATTGAGCATTGTGGTTACATTACCAGAGGGGAAAACAGTAGAAGCTAAGGCATGGAGCACATCACCATATGATGTTGCCAAAGGAATCAGGTCAGTACAGGCTTGTACATTGTTACTTTTGCCTAAACCCAAAAAAAAAACACATTCAGAACTATTACTATCATTCTGAACATCCTCTTTCTTGTCTATTAGAACTTATCATCAATTAAAAAAAAACATTTCTAGTATTTCTGAGTAGATCCTTGTGTAATTAGATCTGTCTATACTTAAGTAAAAAATGCTTACTTATTAATGATAAAATAAAAAGCAACTTACTACTATGCAATCAACAAATCAAAATTAACATTCCAAATTTTTAAAAAAAATATCCAGACATCAGCTGCTGCAATAGCTTAATATCTAGGCTAGATTCTTTTGTTTTCATTACAAGTCCTTGACTTGACATCAATAAATAAAGATTTTGTTTAATGATTGTTTGCGTGAATCACATAAAACCATTATACAATATATTGAGGCTGCGATGTACCTCAATTGATTGTAGCCATCAATATGGGTTCATGCCGTAGTAGTAGTGACATATGACCGCTTTTAGTAGGCAGAAGGGTAAAGACGAGTTGGGGGTTTAGTAATACCTAAATCTAAAAGAGAGAGCTAACTGTGGGAGAGCCATGCTTTGGCACATATGGGCCGCCTCGACCGGTGAAATACCACAGCCTCATAGAAAAGCAGTGAAGCAATTCATTGCTTTTCGCCGAGTGAGTGACATTACCGGAGGCCCTAACCCTTCCCTCTCCCCCTCTTCTCCCCCTACCTGCACTCTTCCCCCTTCCTCCCCTTCCCCTACTCCCATCTCAAAGGCCGGCAACGCACTTATGACTCTTGAGTTGCTGAGTCAGAGTCAACTATTCTAGTGGTGGGCATCCTCATCTCAACTGATCCCAATATTTCATTCCACACCCGAAGCGTTCGCGGAAGTTAATTCCTCGGAACCGGAGTGTCACGAATGTAGGCCGTAAAAATATGAAGGACTAGCTGCGGCCTGCGGTTTCTCCACGTGTAAATCCCGATGCCGTGGGAATATCTGGATAAAAAGTAGTCTATATGTTAATCCAGGTCTCCAGCTATCTACATACCAAATTTCTTCAGAATCGGTTTAGTAATTTTTGCGTGAAAGAGGAATGAATATCCATACATCCTCACAAACTTTCACATTTATAATATTAGAAGGATTGGTTTGAAAGTCCACGGACACAAGATGATGCAATCTATTATTCACTCTTTCTCTTGTTAAATTTGATGTAGACTTTTAAAAAAATACATTTGGAACTGCTGTTTTCATTTACTCAGTTCTGGGTGTAAAATTGCAAAATATGTGACATAGTTTATCGATGAGACCCGTATGGTTAAAGGTGATCTGAATAAATGCGGTTCAAGAAAGTTATAGACTGCAATGCTTCCTAATAGGTAAATCTTTTATAAACTTTTATTACTTTAAACCTAATTATGTATACTGCCATGCAAGCTAGATGCAAAAGTACATTATTAAAAACTTTTGTAAGTGGTTTTCAATTTAATTAAGGAGGAATTAATAGATTTTATTCTAGTGTGTATTTTGTGGGATACCCAACTAGTTAGTTTCGGACATGACGAGGCCCTTTATCGTGGCACACTGTTAGGAGGTTGTACATTATTGCATAGTGGGAGTTGCTCTTTATTTATCTGTGTTCAAAGACTAGACTTTCTGAATAGAAGTATTTAAAAACTTTTATGCGGTCGCAGATATAGTGATTTACTGATAGAACAAGCAGTAATCGTCAAATTTCTTTTCAAGGTCTAATTATTGCTTAAGTCTTACCTTATCTTTATTTCAAACACTTAAAATTTAAATAGTTTCCGTTTCTTGAAAATGTTATAACATAATTAATTATTTGCCTGCACACAAGCGAGTTCTGGAGTCAATAGTAAGTATAAAATGCAAGGGTGGACTGATTTTAAGTGGCTTTAACTGGTTGTGTTGTTGGTAATAAACCGTCTCGTGTGAGATTGGCACCATCAGCCTGATAAACCAAGTCATCTGTGGTTGGCTTAAAATGAGTTACAATTTGCTGCAGAATGAATGCTTTAATTGTTTATATAATCTGCCATTTCACCTCGGTTTAATGTATATAATAAATGAAGTGTAGGTACATATTACTGTGCATGTGTGTTGCTTGACTGCCCGTACCAGCCCGTTTTTGTATGTCGAGGTCAAGTCGCAAGTTTTGAAAACCTATGCGACGTCAACTGTATATGTAATATGGTGTGATAGACCTAATCTGCACATTTGACTTGTTATATTTCTTCTAAAATAATCAATTTGTTGTGGGTACCTAGCAAACCAACAATTTGTAAAAAAATTCAGGACAACTGTGAATTACAAAAAATGTCAGTTGTTGACAATTGTCAATACTGACCATTTCTAATTTTCGTATTCCAAATTCTGTTCAGATTCTAAGTAAACAGTGTCTTACACTGTAGTCATACCCAAGGCATTTAATGTTCATAAATACATCTTGTAATCATACATCTTTATTTCAACGTCCAGCTTATTATACCAGTAAAGCCACTTCGACCAGTTACACCCTGCATCGCCACCTGCAACCTTAATTTTGATCTCTTCCCGTCACAGCCAAGGCTTGGCAGACTCCACCATCATAGCCAGGGTGAACAATGAACTGTGGGACTTGGACAGACCTTTAGAAGGTGATTGCAAGCTAGAGCTTCTGCGTTGGGACAACACAGATGCTCAAGCAGTCTTCTGGCATTCTTCTGCGCATATGCTTGGGGAGGCTATGGAAAGGGTATGTATATGAGTTTAGGTTTAGAATATACTTTGTTTTTGGTTGTGTGAATGTCACTGGGACCAACCGACCTGAAGTTAACCACTTCTTCACTGTCGAAATCTAATGACACTAGAGCTGGGCCAATTATACTGTTGAACAAATATCAAATGTCATATACATGTTTTTTCCTATTTACTGAAGATACTATGTCATGTATATGTAATCTGTACTTACATACAAATAAATAAAATTGAAGTGTCTGTTTGTAATGTCATAATAACAGCATTTTAAGAAATACATTCGAATGGTTACACGGTACACAAACCAAAAAATCTATTTTTACCATTTTTGTCCGTCAGTCTGTCTGTTTACTCCGGTTGATCTCCGGAACGGGTGAACCGATTTCCGTCTTTCACTGGCAGATAGCCGGTGTTATAAGGAGTAACTTAGGCTACTTTTATTTAAAAAAAAGAATTAGGGTTAATAACAAAATATATAGATATGCACACGCGAGCGAAACCGCGCGGGAAATAGTTAATAAATAATGTGGTTGTACTTTAGCATGAGTAGTGCACCTAACAGGGGCTCCTTGTTAACCCCCGCCGCAAAAAGAGGGGCATAAGTTGTGGCATCGTAACTCCCAAACGAATGAAACGATTTAAGTGCGTTCTGTTTTGTTTGAAAGGTGACTTGATCGAAGTGTTCTTAAATATAATTCCAGAAAATCTGTTCAGCCGTTCGAAGATCATCAGCTCTTTTCTAATCGCTGAAGAGATTTTTGAGTCGAGTTTTAAATTTATGATGACAAATAAAGAAGAAACCAGCGCAAGAGTTCAGAATCCTATTAGAGTTACTGAAATACTATGTTAATTCAAGCGCATATATCTTGTTATTGCTAATATTACTTACGGAAGCTATTAATTTTCTTTATTTTAAAGTACATACATACATATGTACATGTACAATAGAAAAAAATGCGTGCGTACCTGGAATTGTAACTGCGTAACCTGGATTTGTAATGCGTCTAACTGGCTAAAATATCTAATTTAAAAAAATGTAGGTTTATTTATTGTGATTATTGTAACATAATATTGAAATCGGATGTTTAAAGACGTGTTTATTATACATATTGTATAAACTTATGTAATGACGGGCATATATACATTTTTTTTTTTACGTTGGGTCTAAGGATCCAAGCAGACATTCTCTCTATCAAAATAATTGACAAAAATGATTACCTAATGTATGTTCTTTTTCTAGGTGTATGGAGGATGTCTGTGCTATGGGCCGCCCATAGATGAAGGATTCTACTACGACATGTATTATCCAGAGAAAGGGGTAAGTAACATTTAATAATTAGATAATTTATAAGATATCTTAAATGGTATAACAATAGCCAAATACAAAATAGTTAAGAAATTTCTTTTTGTTTGTCAACCGATTTTCTTAATTTTTTTTTCTTAAGCAGCTATTAACAAGCTTTAGTGATAACATATTTTTGAAGTGAAAACTTCTTTAGCGGCGTTGAGCACTTTTTGGGATGGGTAAAAAATGTTAAACTCGCGTCAGGACACGTGACCTGCTCGAAAATTCGTAAGACGGAGCCGAGTTTCTTATATTTAAAAAAATATTTTTACGCCATCTGTGAATTCTGTGCGATACTACTGTAGTTTGATATATACTTATGTATTATATGGTGTAGATCCACTAGAGGGTGCTAATCTAAACATTGAGTTTTGTCAGCTCCTTATTAATTAATCTTTAAAAAATGTGTTTTCACTTCTGACGTGCAGTCCTACGACTGACAGTTTTATTTTATAACAATAATGGTTAAATCTCAGAATGAGGTCGAAAACTAGTTTTTATAAAAATCTAATGAGGGCGTGTGGTATAAAGCTGAAAAAATCACTAAACGGGGAAGTGACGTCCTTCTTGACACTTTGGCGCTATTTATTTTATGAACATATATTTTTACAGATTTCATCCACGGACTTCCATGTACTAGAAGGTTTAGTTAAGAAAATAACTAAGGAGAAACAACCATTTGAACGGCTTGAACTAACTAAAGAGCAACTCTTGGAGATGTTTGACTACAATCCGTTCAAAGTGCGCATATTGAATGAGAAAGTGAACACGCCGACCACTACGGTGTACCGGTGTGGGCCATTGATTGATTTGTGCAGAGGTCCCCATGTTAGACATACGGGCAAAGTCAAAGCTTTGAAAGTTACGAAGGTATGTATAAGTCTTTAGTTAAGTCTGTGGCCTCCTTTCATTTCCTATAAAAAAAAAAATACAAATAGTAATAATTTAATTCGGTTTAAAGTCATGGGTATTCGGGAATTTTACATCATCTCATGAGTTTTCTCTACCACCATGAGTTTTTGAAGTGAAAACTTCTTTAGCGGCGTTGTCCAATTTTTGGGATGGGTAAAAAATGTTAAACTCGCGTCAGGACACATGACCTGATCGAAAATTCGTAAGACGGAGCCGAGTTTCTTATATTTAAAAAAATATTTTTACGCCATCTGTGGATTCTGCGCGATACTATTATATGCTATAGATCCACTAGAGGGCGCTAATCTAAACATTAAGTTTTGTCAGCTCCTTATTAATTAATCTTTAAAAAATGTTTTTTCACTTCTGACGTGCAGTCCTACGACTGACAGTTTTTTTTTTGACGCCACACACAGCCCTCTGATCCCAAACTAGGCAGAGCCTGTACTATCTTGGCAATATTCAAAACATGAATATTGGCAAGATAAGACCGTACAAGTTTTTTTTTCATGGTATAGTGGGCAAACGAGCAGACGGTTCACCTGATGGTAAATGACTACCGGCGCCCATGGGCACCTGAAACTCAAGACGCACAAGTGTGTTACCGGCCTTTAATGTGGGAGTAGAAGAAGGGGGAAGAGGAGGAGAGAGAGTGAGGGAGGGGGAACGAGAGGTAAGGGAAGGGTTAGGGCCTCCGGTAACCTCTTTTTCTCGGAGAAAAGCAATGCCAGTCACTGCCGGTATTCTGTGAGGCCGTGGTATCACTCTGGTTGAGCCGGCCCACGAAATACACGCCTCTCCCACGAAATACGTGCCTCTCCCACGAAATACGTTACGACATCGCATCGAAAATTCTAATGATGTTCGACTCGGAATGAGCGATGACCTAAATCCACCATTTCAGTGTTCAGCCCGCTGTCTCTTTACCATGTAGAAATAAATGTACGCTTTCAACAACTTTTTATAAACACTAGTTTCATTATTTGTAACTTGGTATTGCAAATCTTTTTAGAATTCCGCAACATACTGGGAAGGCAAAGCTGAGGCGGAGAGTCTCCAGCGCATATATGGAGTATCCTTTCCTGAGCCCAAACAGCTGAAGGAATGGGAGACCATACAAGAGGAGGCCGCCAAGAGGGACCATCGGAAGATTGGCAGGGTATGTATTACTTTGTATTGCAACAAATTATTTAGTTTTACCATATTTTGAGGTATAATCACTTTCCTGCTAATGGTGGGAGTGATTTCGAGAAAATAGACGGAAGTGTGAAACAGGAAACCCTTTTTTTTTATCGTGTGGAGACCCCCACGGGTCACCGGGGCTGGCGGTGAAGTGGTATGTCGGAATCGTAAGTGGGTCTATTCCAAGGGACTCGGGTATACCCTAGGAAGGAAGTCCCCGAGAACCCCGGCAGACCTTGGCCGCCTGTTAAATAATACGCAGCCACACCAGAAACAGGAAATCCTAGAGTTGGCCGTCGGATGGTAAAGAGCTTTTAAAATAAAATTAAGTTAATATTTGTTGCTGCTTAATTGATATTTTAAATTTTGATTAAAAAAATGTATGATGTTCATGTTTATTACCAAGGTGAGATATCAGATATTGCACGTCATATGTATTTATTTTATTGTATACACGTCTCCCGCACTAGGAAAGCACTGTTGTCACTAGGAGCTTATCGTCCGACCCAAAATATACGTGTCCCGCGACGATGAATGCGATGTCGCCCGACGTGGCCTGCGACATCGCGGGACATCTCAAATGTACCCGCGTCGACACGCGCGACTCGTGCCCCTCGTGCCCCTCGTGCCCCTCGACAGTCGCCCGATAGCTTTTGATTAATAATATTATGATAATAGAACGCGTGTTGCATTGTGTTCTGCGAAATACACAGACTCCTGGGGCGTCATCGCTATGACAACTGGGTAGTGTAGACAAGGGAAATTGTCGAGTGAAAATGTCCCACGAAGTCGCAGAGTCATACCACGTTGAAAGACGGGCGACGTGTCTCCGCGACGTGTCCCTACTGAATGGTTCCTGTTTCACGGGAGACTTTACATGGACACAAAGAATATTCAAACTCGGGACAACTATTTGCAGAACTGTGCAAATTTTTTTTTATACAAAGATATTTTCACCGTCACGGGACGCCTGGCAGATGTGAAACATCGACATTATTTTGTAAAAGTCGAATCAAAAGAGACAATCGCACAGTCGATTGCGCATGGCGACGCGTCGCCACACCGTACACACTACTGCATATAGACTGTATATATATACCATCATATAGCGTGGCGACGCGTCGCCACGGCATGCGTCGCCACGCCAGAAATCAGTTTTACGCGTGGCTATAGATGTTTCACATCAAAAAGTAAACTAATCTTTAAACCAACAGGAACAAGAGCTATTTTTCTTCCACGAGCTGTCACCAGGGTCTTGCTTCTTCCAGCCGCGTGGTGCTCACATCTATAACACTTTAGTTAATTTCATCAGAGAACAATACAGGTAAATAATAATTTTACATTTTGCTATTATTAATCTGTGGTATAACAGATAACATAAGTGTTCAGGCCCAAGTGCTTGACAAAAGGCTTATCTTAAGTATGCGTATCATTGAGACCCAATGCCATTATTTGTAATCAAGCAAGTCTCTTTTATCATTTTTGTCGTCATCTATTTCTACCATTTTTAACCGACTTAAAAAAAGGAGTAGTTTCTCAATTCGTCGGAATCTTTTCTTTTTATGTATGTTCACCGATTACTCGAATACGCCTGAACCTGAGCCTGAAATTTGGAAAATTCTTTTTTTTGTTTCCAAGGGTATACTTCCCAGTCGAGCTGTTTTTGAAAAATCAACAAATATCTAAAAATTGTATACATCGATGATATTTGTGTGCGTTTAGTTGGCCTTCCCATATTATATTTAAATAAAATACATCTACTTTCCACTAAAAAGCACTTTTTTTATAGTATAGGGGGCAAACGAGCAGACGGGTCACCTGATGGTAAATGACTACCGCCGCCCATGGGCACCTGTAACTCAAGAGTCACAAGTGCGTTGCCGCGCTTTAAGGTGGGAATAGGGGAAGAGGGGTGAAGAGCGGGAAGATGGGAGAGGGGAAGGACGGGAACAGGGGAGAGGGAAGGGTTAGGGCCTCTGGTAACCTCACTCACGCGGTGAAAAGCAATGCAAGCATTGTTTCACTACCGGTTTTCTATGAGGCCGTGGTGTCGAGCGGAGTCGAGCCGGCCCATACATGAAGTCGGTGATACTTTTTTTAAAAGATAATGATGACATAAATTCTACAAATAAATACAATAATGTTCCCTCCAGGCTTCGTGGTTTCCAAGAAGTGGTGACGCCCAACATGTACAATTCCAAATTATGGCAGACATCAGGCCACTGGGCTCACTACGCAGACAACATGTTCTCCTTCGACGTGGAGAAAGAAACCTTCGCAGTGAAGCCTATGAACTGTCCTGGACATTGGTAAGTTAAGATATGTATTAGTATTTTTAGTAAGAGTTTTGACAGTTGACGATAATGATGAATATTGTCGAAATTTTCTCTGCGTTATTTTAGTTATCCGTCTGAGCTTTGGTGGACAGTTATGTAATCTAATTGACAGATAGGTATTCTATTAATAAATTATACTCATAGTATGTGAAACTTGTAGGTAAGGATGAGCCTATAAGTACCATGTTAGTTACGATATGTAATTACAGAATATTATACACGGATTTAGTTTCGGCGTCGCAAAGAACTTAAAAAAACCTCAATCCGTGGATACTTATCACAATGCAAAAACAGTTTATTATAAAAATGCGACATTAAGATTTACAGTCATTAGTTTGATTTTGTGCTACGCAACGTAAACGTAACAAACATAGGTATCATTTTTGTGCAGTACGGTGAATGACCTTAAACGTTCGGCGTCGTTGAAATAGTTGATTGTTTAAATGTTGTTTAATTGATTTCATTGCAGTATTTGGCCGTACGGGCCATACTCATGGTGATATCACCTTTAACCGAAAAAATCGAAAATTAAAAAAATATAAATTTTCCGGCCGAAAATGGTCTCGGTGATAGTTAGAGAGACAAGGGATAGAGATAAAAGAATACAGAGAATCATATAAAGAGGGAGAGGGGAAGAAGGTAGAGGAAGATGAAAGATTTTTAGAATACATTTTCAATTTATTTGCTTCTAATCTGTTTTTTTTTGTTGAAGCTTACTGTTCGACAACCGCATCCGTTCGTGGCGCGAGCTGCCGCTGCGCCTGGCGGACTTCGGCGTGCTGCACCGCAACGAGCTCAGCGGCGCGCTCACCGGCCTCACGCGCGTGCGCCGCTTCCAGCAGGACGACGCGCACGTCTTCTGCGCGCCGCAACATATCGAGAAGGAAATCGTACGGACCTGGCTTATGTCACTTCATATTGAATTCGTGTTACCTTTTGTGTCCCCACAGATAACAATCGTACAAAAGTACTTTACGTATAACCTGTATTTCTTTAGTTGTCCTTTTTAGTAAACGAACATGGCCTACTGGTAACCACAGACGATACATACGGATGGAAAATTATCGAACAAATTACTGAGTTGAATGATTTTTATAATGATCACTATCAAGGAATTTGGGTAGAAATAATTTAAAAATATTTTTTGAGTTAATAGTATTGCCGCATATTTTATTTGTTGAAAATTGTAGTTAGCTATTTTTGAGTGTTTTTCTGCTAGACAAAATCCTTGCCAGTTCAACAGCAGATTTTTATACTGATTTTTTAAGAAAACTAAAAAAATCTACAGGTAACTGAAAAATACTCAGATGTTTGAGATTTCTGAAATTTACAAAACAAAGCAAGAACTTAAATAACTATATTATTAATAACCGAGCCACTTCTCGTAAGGGCCTAAAAATTTCTAAACACATTTATTGAGTAATTTTTAGGCCCTTTCGGCCTTTTCGCTCTCCGGCACTGCGCCTTTGTCATTAAAGACCTACAACAAATAAAACAGGTGTTAGCCGCGGAGTGACTATCTCTCTTTCCAGATAACGGTCAATTTTATGACGGTATTGCTCAGTTCATTCTCGATAATTGTCTACGATATTACCGAACAGCAATGCACTGAAAACCATTGCACAGAAGAAAGTCGATTCCCCTGTGAACACTGTACACTTGCAGCCCACGTAACCACGTGAGTCTGGATTTTTGGAATGGAACAATAATTATAAATGTTATTCTATTCACTAGGACGGATGTCTGCAGTTCCTGGACCACGTGTACTCGACGTTCGGCTTCACGTACCAACTCAAGCTATCTACGAGGCCAGAGAAGTTTCTCGGTGAGATCGCCACTTGGGATCAGGCAGAAAAGGTATTCATTATCCTAACTAATATTATAAATGTCAAAGTTAGTTGATTATGAGTTTGTTTGTTACGCTTCACGCTGTTAACTACTCAACCAATCACGATGGAATTTTGCATAACCGTTGTTAGGAGTACAGAAAAAGGCATAGGGTACCTTTAATATATACAGCGTGTAAGTTTGAGCTACGCGAAAAACTTACAAAAACCTCTTTTTGTTTATACTTATCACAATACAAAAATCAGTTCATCATAAAAATGCGAGATTAAGGATTTAAAGTCATTAGTTTCATTTGGCGCTACGCAATGTACGCGGTATTCTTTTTGTGCGGTACGGTGAATGACCTTTAACGTTCGGCACCGTCGAAGTAGCTGATTGCATAAATGTTGTTTAATTAATTACATTGCAGTTTTTGGCCGTATGGTGGTTTTTTTTTTCGGTAAAATGTTCTGTTTACTCATAGTGCTCATTTTCGACTCAGAATGATGGTCTGAATACGCTATTTCCGTATTCGGTACGGTGTTTCTTACAACCTGTATACAGAATGTTATATAAAATTGTGGTCAAATTTTAGGAGTGTTATACGACTGACTGATGTAATTGCTCTCAAATACTCGCACTAGGAACGACGACAAGTTTTCTGGCAAAAGTATCTCACTAGACATTCTACGATGTTCTAATTTATAAAGAGAATACTCCGCCTTATTAATTTAGTGCGACGCTGATATATTCTAGAATGTTCTGGTTTACTACATCGAAAGTCAAGGAGGGTTTAAATTTCATACAATCGTGAAATATGTATCGCAAGCGCTCTTCGATGTATTTTCAGGGATACCGTGAAATATACCCGATCTTTTTCTAAGCACAATCTTTTATTTCCAGGCTTTAGAGGGATCCCTAAACAAGTTCGGACGTTCCTGGCAGTTGAACCCTGGGGATGGTGCGTTCTACGGCCCCAAGATCGACATCGCGATCCAGGACGCCCTGCGCCGGTCCCACCAGTGCGCCACCATACAACTGGATTTCCAGCTGCCTGAGAGATTTAACCTCACTTATGTTAGGTAAGTAAGTACCGCTGTGGTGGCAGTAATTACCCAACCAAAAAAAAATATATCACTCCATATTATAAAACAAAGTCCCCCGCTGTCTGTCTGTTTGCGATAAACTGAAAAACTACTGAACGGATTTTCATGCGGTTTCCACCAATAGATAGAGCGATTCATGAGGAAGGTTTAGGTATATAATTTGTTAAATTTTGTGTAAATTGGTTGAAATATAATGATGATTGTTGAAGATGTCTCTGCTACCCGTGCGAAGCCGGGACGGGTTGCTGGTTATTAAATAAACTAATCGCTATGTAGGGTCTGGCTCTAAACATACAAACTTCTACCAAAATCTAGTTATTTAAATAACACATCAGCAAACGGACAACGACTAGTAAATATATGTAATAATTATTTAATTTAAATTGAAATTGAGAAATTAAAAATATACATTTAATGTTATTAGTTCTGCGAATATTGGAATAAAATAAATGATTTACGCTTATTTAGAACTTTCGTTGCGTTTAGAAGAAGCGTGATTTGTCGACTTATGATTATTTTTTTGTTTCCAGTGAAAGTGGTGATAAAAAACGTCCGGTGATAATTCACCGCGCGATCCTGGGCTCCGTAGAGCGAATGATCGCAATATTGAGCGAGTCTTACGCTGGCAAGTGGCCTTTCTGGCTCAGCCCGCGGCAGGTCTGTGTTGTTCCTGTCGGACCAGTGTTTGACGACTACGCTGTGCAGGTAAATATCACCAACATTTGTGCATTTCAAGAATGCCCAACTAATTAGGACCTAACCCTTTATCAATGGGTTATACGCTGTGTTAGGCGCCACGTTACGAAATTTTATATTACTACATAAAAGCCTTGCCATTGAAGTTGCACAATCAGATCTAATATCTGAAGGAAATACTTTGAAATGCTTCATTTGTAATCAAGTACAAATTTCAATGCTTTGCCAAAACTTTGCAGCGTAGTTAAATGTAGATAGTAACACCATTTCGCACAATTTTTGTTAAACAATTTAATTTGACAGTTTCAAAATGAAATTTCCGTATTAAAAATTTTCCAAAAAATAGTGAGCGCTTTACGTCATTCACAGGGTCTACTATTCGACCCTAAAATATGTCCACACCATTCTGTAACACCTGTAGGAGCGAAGAAACGTTTACATCTAAGGGCTCCGTCAACGCACCAAGTCAAGAAATAACAAAATACTGGAACGGAACACAAAACCATTTTCTCTGTCGCACCGATCTGGCTGGTCAATCATGGTGGACATAGCAAAGCCTTCACTAATTGGGAGTCATAAGGCCATAACCAGGGGGGAGTCAATTGTTAAGATTGTGTTTTTGTGTGCGCAGGTGAACGAGAAGCTATTTGCAGCTGGGTTCATGTCTGAAGTAGACACAGACGCCGGGGATACGCTCAACAAGAAAGTTAGAAATGCACAGCTTGCACAATTCAACTATATCTTAGGTGAGATGTACTTGTTATTGGTATAATATACAGCACATTCCATCTATTTTTATAAAAAACGGAGGCAACAACACCTGGAAATTCAAACGGTCATAACTTGTAAACGGATATTTTTTTTCAAAAATTCTTATTGTAGTAACTGCATGTAATGGAACCCTTTCAGTAATTTAAGTCAGTGTTCCTTTTTCAAATACAGGATGTATGTATATAATGTATGATGGATATATACTTATACTTATTATTTTTACTATCTAGTGGTGGGCGAGCGCGAGCAGACGTCGGGAACTGTGAACGTGCGCACACGCGACAACAAGGTGCACGGCGAGATGTCGGTGCAGGCTCTCATCGATCATCTCAACACTCTCGTTCGAGACAAAACTCTCGCTGAAGACAGCGAACTCCTCAAACAATAGTATTCTGCAACAGGTGGTCATGCACAACGTGTCTTCATAAACCATTGGAGTCATCTGAAAGCCGGTATTTCGTAGATTAAATACGATTTTCGTTTAAATAAACTGCAGTTGTGCGAGATCGTCATCTTACAATAAAAACTTTCGTGAGTGGTATTCATGTTTATTAGAGACTATACGGTTTTACTCACGTTAGTATTTCGGGGATGCCCGACTAGTTTCGGACCCGACGGGGGCCCTTTTTCAAGGAGTGAAGCGTCAGGCGTCACACTCCGTGAGTAAAACCGTATAGTTTCTAATAAACGAGATCGTGATCTGTATATATTTGCTTATGATTGTGCAGTATTCAGAGATAACACATTAGTAACAAAATATATTTTTGTTATTCTTAATGTCTGTAGTTTAAATGAAGATGAATTAAATTTATTATGTTCTAAGATGGCAACACAAGTAATACATTTCAAGTAAACAAGTAATCGGTGGTTCAATTTAATGTCATAAAATATTTTTTTAAATGAACAGTATTCAGAGACAATTAGTAACAAAATATATTATTTTTTTATTTCTATAGTTCTTAACTGGCAACGGTTGAATCTGAAATGTTCTTTAATACATTTAGTATTTCGCAAAAAACATTGGCAATTCATTTCAAAATAGAACACTTATATCGCTGAAGGGGCACGACTCTAGCATTAACAGATACAAAAAAGCCTTTTTGAAATGAAACTCTCCATTTACAAGTTATGACCGTTTGAATTTCCAGGTATTTTTACCTCATTTTGTCATCGCAGGTTTTTACTTTCGAACTATTCACTCAATTATTGAAGAAAGCCATAAAAATTAGCATAAAGTTTTCTAAGCTAGTTTTTATGGATTTTCTAAAAATTCCTAGAAATTCAAATGGTCATAACTTGTAAACGGATAGATTTAAAAAAAAAAATTGGTTGTCTGTAAAGTCGGTTTACGGACGATAATTTTACGTGATAACAGTGGAAGAGAGATAAATGCGTCACAAGCCGAACGCTTAGGCCGATCGTGAATCTCTATCGCTTGTTCCGCGCTCTCGCTTGCACGCTCGGCTCAGGCGGAACGTGACAATGATGCTTTTTCGTGCATGCAGCCGGCCTTCATCGATTTTTATCACGCCAAAATTCTGTTTGTAACTGCATGCTAGAGTCATACCCTTTCAGTGATTTAAGTAAGTGTTCTATTGTCATACACACCCTGTGGTATAGCTTAATCCTAGGGTGCAATATAAGACGAAGATCATTCCAATGGTTTTGATTATCTTGATACATGATCGCATCAAATATGAGTAAGAAAGGATCTTTGAACATTTCAATTATTTATTTAATAGATTCATAAGGAATCATACTTAGGTTTGTATTAAGTTTTGTATGTCTCATTGCTGGTCTTTGCAATGATTAGGAGAATAGTATGAAATATACAATTATTATTTGAAATAGGTCCATAACACTATTCTGGGCCCTTATAAGCAAAATTGGGCCTAAGGCCTAAACTCTAACCTACTTCATTTCTTTTATAAAAATGTACTTAGAAAACATTGTCAGGTAGTCTGTGATGTTTCTGTGCCACAGGCATAAAAATAAAGATATTTTATAAAATTAGTTCTCAATCTCATTTTTGAACGGACGTACCTACGTAGTTAATAGGTTCATGACTATCAAAAAAATGCTTGTTTTTATTAAATTAATTAATAAAAATTAAACTAATAACCAATTTATTTGCATCGTATACAGCTATTCTCTTGATATTTCCTCTTAAGGTCAAATACTTGCGCTAGCTGGTATTATTTACTAGTTGGGATTATTCTCGTGGAATATACCATTGCTTTAGTAGAGACTGAAGTTCTTTTAAACCATATAAGAGGAGAACGAATAGCTACTTTACTTACTTTTGTTCCCATAAAACTCTAAGTTTAATAGACTAAAATATGTGTACCAAAATATTCACTTACCAACATAGCTATCATTTTCTACTCGTTACAGTGCGAGAGAGAGGGCTAGATAATGTTTAATCCGTGTTGTGAGACTTGACTCATGAAACATTTCGCAAATATCAATGAAACCGTGAAAAAAAATATTAAAATACAGGGTTCGGTTTTATACTGACCCTAAACTAAGCAATACATTTATTTCTAAATACTGACGTTCTTTTCGTTTAATTAGTAATTTATAAATAGTCAATACTGAGTTCGAACGAACTTGTCAAATAGTAAGAATGGCTGATATTAAACATGTTATAACATAGTACAAGGTATTGGTAAAACTCAATTATTATGAAACATTAGAAAGCATCAAAATTAAAAAGAATATTATGTATATATATTACGTTAAAATGAAATAAAAGTTGATTAACTGAGTTTAGTCGAGTCATTATTCCGTTGGGAATTTTCGCAAAATTTGATATTAAAAAACTATCTGAATTAAACTCTGTTGAATGATATTAAGGTGAATTCTTACTTGACTTTGTTTCAGCTGTTGATAAGCGATGTAATGCTCATGTTGTCTCCTTAGCGTGAAGTATTATGAAACTCACTTGGTAGTTATTTATTCACAGGTTATCCGAATTCTCCCACACACTGGTCGTTAGATACACGAGTTTCTTAGTATGGGGGTATGTTCATTACTTTTTGAATTTGAATTTAGAACGTTTGTATAAATTCCATTTTTAAGTTTCCATGTAACAAAATTTTATTAGTGATTTTATGAATATGCATTTAATGTACTGTTTTTAAACTGAAATACAATAAACTGATTGGCGCTTACTGGTTGTTTTATTTCTACTAAAACTACTATTTATATAATCATTAATTTAAAAAATTGCTTAATTTTATTAGCAATACTATTTAGCTTACTAAAGCCGCTACCGCCTTTTCGAACTTGAAGAGGGCATAAACTAAAATATATAATAACTAGCAACCCGTCTCGGCTTTGAAAACACTTTTCTCTTTTGAAAAATTCTCACAGGAAACCTCACTGGGGTGGAAATTGTATTCCGGAATCGAATTGATGAAAAGCGCATGGTATTCCATCGCGGATAGGGCTAGTATCTCCGGCCCAGTATTACCGTGGAAGTATAACACTCGCAGGTCCTACGTCCTACCGACGAAGGTCCTATGTCCTACTGACGAAGGTCCTACCTAATACCTAGTACTTACATAAATTGTTCCTTAGTTTGTTGTCATTGTTGGAGTAAAAAATATACACTAATAAAAACACAATAAGAGGTCAGTAGTCCCCAATACCCACTTTTTGTCTCTTGCCTATACACAGGGGTGGGGGTCTGAATACATTGTATGTTTGTTTATAAACATTAAAAATATTTTAGAACAATGTTCAGAAATTGAATGTCAGCGTACCTACTCAATTTTTTATTTTTGATCAAATAAGTATCTAACCAAGTATTAAAATCGCAAACGACGTGTTTGCCAGCAGGGAAAGTGTTAAATTTTATTTTGATAACAACCTCAGGTACGATCACTTATTCTGGTCAAAAATTCCTCGCGTTGTGTTTGAGGGACCCATTCGTTCAAGAATCAAATTCATATTATTTTAAAAATTTATTGTACAATATAAAACCACACTCGGTTTCTTAAATCTAATACACATACAGGTCACCCAATTATAACATTTGCCTTAGAAGAAGAATAAATAATATAAATTAAATAGCTCTACTATTGTTAAGTCTCTCATTCTGAGAGGAAACCGAAGCCTAACAAATTAAACTTCACATTTAAAGCAATACAAGTTTGAAATGTGTTTTCAACATTTTGCAACTCTCAAAATGGTTCGTTCTTATCTTTAAGGATTATACATAATATAATAACATACAATGTACTAGCATAATTATATACATCCTTTATGAATCTCAATGTTACAGATCACAGTTTCGATTAAACTATTTTATAGGGCGTGAAAACCACACAATTTCATATACGAACGATATGAAAATCTAATATTCCAGCCTACGTTCGCGTTGTGTCGAATTCTTAAACAGCTGATTTCCCTAAAATATAGGTACCCAAAACTTTTTGTTGTGATTAAATCATTATTATTTTAGAATAAATAGATGGTTATTTTTAAATCAATGAAAACTCTATTTGTGTGGAAGATAAAATACAATTAATGACAAATGAAACTTAATGTTTTTTTTTTCTCCCACAAAAGTAATGGTTCGTGGCGTGATGCACTTTGCATCGTATTTTTGTCACATAATTATTATTAACTTAACGGATCGCGGGAAAATGTACCAAATCTTTTACATCATTTTATGGTAGGTACCTACACTTTTTTTATTATAGCATTTTATTTTCACTAAACACCTAGTAATAAAAAAATATTAATTATTGAGTTTGTCAAACTTAAAATCAATGGTAATGTATTTTTGTAGTTGAATTAAAAAATAGTTTACGCCAGCCGATGCGTAGAGTTTATTACTGGACATTTGGAATGTATTTCAGTTTTTCCCTATACTTAGTAAGAAACAATGTTCACATTTCAACACCTCAAGTTCCAAGTGTGCTCTAAACTAAACAATTTGACATTGATGGATTATAAACTATCAAGAAATAATATGTTAAACTGGAAATGGTTAGGTGCAGTTTATAATTTTTCGTCACGTTATAATACGGGATTGTTTAGAAATTAACAATGTTCACAATCTTACGGAGACATATACAATCATATAATTATGTATTTCCAGACTTTCAAAGAATATTACATGTCTTTTTAACAAAGTTGTGAAACAATTCTTTATTCAAAACTTTAATGTAATTGACCTCACAGTAACTGACCAGTACAGAGCTAGAAAGTGACAAAGATCTTATCTCAATCGAAAGCAGAATGTTAGCTTGGCCTTCATTTTGTCAGAAGTATTTTAGACATCAGGTAACTACATTCCCGGGCTAGTTTTGTAAGTTATACATGAAGGGTTGCCATCATCTCATACCTATCGGTTAGTGTCCAAGAAATCAAGACTATTTAAGATGACTGACTGAGCAACAACATCTCATGTTAAGATCCGTTCCGAAATGCTGGCATTTCTTCCTCTACTCAGCGAACCGTCCAACTCACTAACGCTTGTCTAGATCAAAGGTAAAACAGATAATGAATGATATAACTTTTTAAGTTAAGTAGTTACCCAACCGTCATGAAATTTTGCATACATTTAGTCAAGAATGCAGAGAAAAAATCTTTCATCCAGATAAAAAACATTAAATTTTGCACTTAGGAATACCTACAGAAGAAATCTTATATCCAGAAAGAAAATAGTAAAAGTATAGTAGTATAGAAAAAAATATTTTATAGTGAGCGAAGCCGCGGGCAAAAGGTATTAAATAATTAAATTTATCTGTAATAAAATTTTTGAAGTCCGTGTATTGTGTAGCATTAGCTGACAAAGTTTCTTTATTTACTCCCTCCACTTTTAACTGCTACTGAAGGACTTGTTGCAAGACTTTTTTTTATAAATTCCAACAGTCTGTTGAGTTTTTTCAGCTTTAACAACCCTAAGCAGTTTGTCAAAATAATGTTGCGTCAATTATTTACATTAAACGTAGAGTTAAAAAGATAATAAAGTCCTTAGAAATACTTTGCTGTTTAATTTTTTTTTCTATTTTTAAGGCAGCTACGTTTCATCACTTTCGACATCCAGGATAGTCAATTGACAACTTTTGGCCAGATATCCAGCGGCCGGATATCTGGTTACCCATCCTGAAGGTTGGCCGGATAGTATCCGGCTCAACAACTCTCCGTTTCATCTTTAATAAATATATATGTATATTATACATTATAAAAAATCAGCTTATAAATATATCGCTTGGTATATAAATGTCGTAAGTAACATATTAATACTTTTTTTTCCAACTTAACATAAGTTTATTTATCAAAACATGTGTACAAATAGATCTCTACTGTAAAAGTGTGTACAATTAGTTACGACTCTTTAGCGCTCAGTAACGGGGCGTGGTTTACCGTTTGCTTACATTCTACGGCCTCGTCCGTTGTAAGCGCTGTCTGATCCTGCGAGCACTTGAAATGATCGCATAGCGAGACAACCTGTACAAAAGGAGGTAATATTATTGTGGTTTTATGGTTTGTAATCGGCATTACTAAAGAATATCTTTTATATTAGCATTGTTTACATAACGTCACTGCTATAATACGACTCATCCGATAGTTTAATAAGCGATGCAATTTCTAGGTGATTAGCACTGTGCGAAGTAAATTGCACTTTATTGTGTCCGAGCGAGAGTCGTTATTTGTTTAAATGATTTTACGGAGTGCAACTTCTGTACTGGTACTATTATGTATTCTGTGGTATTGTAGAAATATATTTTAGGAAACATTTATATGCTTACCGTATATAACAAAATGGGTGCAGCAATAGCCGCTCCGGCGAGCACGTCCCACCAGTGGTGGCGGTGGTCCGTCATGCGCGACACGCTGCACAGTACCGCTGTTGCTACACACGCCAACTGTATCGACACTATACCCTTTGATCGCGGCGAACTTGTTCTACGGCAGAGGTAGTACTAAGGAATAAAATTAAGAATGTCTTAACGTGTGGCGGCCATACGGTTTTATTATGCCACTAATATTATAAATATGAAAGTTTGGAGGGATGGATGGATGTTTGTTACTCTTTCACGCCAAAACTACGGAACCGATTGCGATGAAACTTGGTATGTAGATAGCTGGAGACCTGGATTAACATATAGGCTACTTTTTATCCCGATATTCCCACGGGGTCGGGACTTACGCGGGTAAAACCGCCGGGCGCTGCTAGTATTATAAATATGAAAGTTTGGAGGGATGGATGGATGGATGTTTGTTACTCTTTCACGCCAAAACTACTGAACCGATTGCGATGAAACTTGGTATGTAGATAGCTTGAGACCTGGATTAACATATAGGCTACTTTTTATCCTGATATTCCCACGGGGTCGGGACTTACGCGGGTAAAACCGCGGGGCGCTGCTAGTATTATAAATATGAAAGTTTGGATGGATGGATGGATGTTTGTTACTCTTTCACGCCAAAACTACTGAACCGATTGCGATGAAACTTGGTATGTAGATAGCTGGAGACCTGGATTAACATATAGGCTACTTTTTATCCCGATATTCCCACGGGATCGGGACTTACGTGGGTAAACTTACGTGGGCGCTGCTAGTTCTATAATATGACTTACATTATCAATTTTTTTTTTTTTTCTATGGTTATAGATTGTATTTGTATCAAAACAGTCGCAAAATCATATGCCTAAGAGGAACAAAACGATATTTGAACTGGACATAGCTATATTCATTCTCTTTACTCCTAAGAGAATGATAGAAGAAGGATGACACTCAAGATGTTTAAAAATGTTTTCTTTCTGTCTTTCTAAGGGACGTTTTCCCGAAATGAGCTTTGCAGAGTTTATTCATTCACAATAACATTTTAAAATTTATTTCTTCCTCATTTTTTTCATGTTATGCCATACGTTTGCAAGATATGAAGGTTGTTCTTACAGCTAAAAATATTGCAGTGTGTACTGCAAGCGACGTGTGACCGGATGGAAAGCTTCTGTCCGACTGACTCAACCAATGGGCTTTGGAACAAGTGTAGCTAGGAACGTATTCTGACCTAAAAAATAAATAAAAATACGAGATATAATAAAATGCAATATTACGTTTTGCTTTCTATGAAGTAGTGTAGTATCACTAGTAGGATAGTATGTATCACTGTACATTTAATTAATTCAAAGTTTACGATTGGCTATTTTATTTAGACAACTATATTAGCAAACACCTTTCGGCCGAAGCGGTGAGTGGTTACGGTGCTACTGAGTCATATGGTTGGCCCCAAGGTTCCATTTTTGAGCCTTTAATTTTTCAAAATAGGCCTTAGGGGTCGTCCATTAATTGCGTGATTTTTTTCGGAACTTTTACACCCCTGATGATGTTTTAGGCTAACCCCCTCAGCCAAAATCACATGTATTTTTTAGTTCAAAATATTATCTTTAAATATGTAGTATATTAAGTTGGCCTAGTGGTTAGTGACCCTGACTGCTATACCATAGGTCGTGGGTTCGATTCCCACTTGAGTCTGGGTGTTCTTTGTGTCAGTTGTTTGTATGTTTGTAAAGTCCCCCGCGACACAGGAGTAATTCCTAATGCAGGAGTTGTCTTTCTAAAAAAAAAAGGAAAAGAAAAAATACAGAAAATAAATACACGTGATATCTCACTTCACCCCCCTCCCTTCGTGTGATATTTCGTGATTTATTCCGAACCCCCTCCCTCCCCTTTCGAGCCTCACGTGATTAATGGACAATCCCTTACTTGGATACTAGGCAAAATAAATTTTTTCTTCGAAGCTTGCTTCATCATGATTCAATCACTTTATAATATTTTGGGATGGTCTAAACCTACGATTTTTGTTAATCTATGTTTGGCAATACGACGTAGTGTGTCACTGACTGACAATGAATGGAGTTGAGGGTGATTTAATTTCAATGCTATAACTAGCACATGCATAAATTTATCTGATAAAGTTTATCTCCAACTCCGATAATTATGTAATTTTAATTTGTTGTAATCAATACATTTATCAGTTATAAGAAGCGGAGAATGGTTATTTGTTAGACTATTTAAACTATTTCTTTTATATATACCTACATAGACTAGCTGGCCGGCGCAACTTCGTCTGCGTTTGTAAATTTTCCTATCTATCTCTATCGCAGCGCCATCTACCGGGTCCAATTAGGAAAAGAAGAAATATATATAAAGAAGATATGTATGTGACTGTTGATTCTAGAAAAGATAAAAGTCACCGAAAATAGTTCGCCAAGCACTTTATACGCCTCTATAATATTTTAAGTATGAAGCAGTAGGGCAGAGCTTAAGTAGAAAAGTCACAGAGTTTTGTTTGATGCACCCTTGTACTGCTACTTAGACCCGAATTGCTTATCAGGCTCAAAAATTAGGGGTCTTCAATCCGCTTTAAGTGGCAGTGGGCCGGGCACATTGCTCGCAGAACTGATGGCCGATGGGGCCAAAAAGTCTCGAGTGGCGACCGCGTACCGGAAGACGCAGCGTATGTAGGCCTCCCACAACGTGGACTGATGACCTTGTAAAGGTCGCGAGAAACCACTGGATGCGGGCAGCGCAGGACGAACGTTGTGGCCATCTTTGGGGGAGGTCTAAGCCCAGCAGGGCGTTAACCGGCTTAAATGATGATGATGATGATGTATCCGCTCTAAGAAAGGGGCATACGGAACATGTCATTATCCACCACCACGAAACTGCTTTTTTGACGGTGACGAAATTAACAAAAACAATCTAAAATTAATCAGTAGGTATTTGTATTGCCGAAATGTCTTACCCTTGACACGTGTTAGCTTCTATAGGGTCACAGGTATCAAAAAAGTGGGGTCTGGGTGACCCGACTATCGTCTTCAACAGCTGCACTATTGTAAGGTTCATCAATAACCCAAACAGGTACTCCTTGTACCAGCATAACGCTTGCTCTTTGGATTTCACTATCTTATCACTGTGGTACTTTCGTTCCACAATTAACATCTAAAAGCAAAAATTTATAATTAAATAATTTACAGGTTTCTATTTACAGCTGGGCTCTTATTGATCATAGTGGTGGAATAACTGGCTAACTATTGTAGCTTGACAATATGTGAGTAGGAACTTAATCACGATATTTATAAGGTACAATATCTTTTTTGGTTACCCGACGTTTCGATCTAATTGCAACGATCATGGTCACGGGTGGACTCGCTTTTATACATATTAGATGTGTAACTTTTACACATCTAATATGTATAAAAGTCGCGAAAGTTAAAAAAAAACATGCGAGTTATCAATCCATAGAACAGCTGATCCTGTATTGCGCAAGCTCTTCTAGTAAACATCCATTAAGGAGTCTTCAAATCAGCGCGAGAATTTTCATTGTTCGATACAGGATCAGTAGTTACTATGTAGTTCGGCTTGTCTTCGACGCGACCCCGACCTCTTCCACCTTCCGGTGTCCCCATCCGGGACTTGCGGTATCCCTTTACCCTCGACTCCTTACCCCAATTTACCTTCTTCCTTTGTCCCGTCTGAAAACGCCAATTTCCAAAGAGGGTTGACGTCAGGCAGGCGGCTGGCCATAAAAGAAACACATTGGGCCTACCCCAAATGAAGTTGGCAAAAGGGCAAGAAGGTGATGATATTATATGAACAGACGCTCTCTGACGCTAGTAGACTACCAAGGCAATAAAACACTCACTATCCTCGAACAGTATCAGGAACGCAAACGTGTTCGTGTTTTGATCGCTTCTTGAGAGGAGAAGAGGTCTTCTTAGATCCAAATTGATGGGATCAGCTTTGTTGGATCTCCACACTCCAAGATCAGAGTTAATGGCCTCTCTGGGTATCTAGTGTGATGTCGGCAAGACTGTCATTTATTTATAAAAGGGCAAAGTGCAGAAAACCTTAAAAATAGTCAGCTATAGGTACTTACAACTATTAAAGGTAGGAGGATGGTGGTGGCCAATAACAATTTCCAACTTATAGTGTCTCCAGTATAGGGATATGATAACGCTGGATCCTTACATGTAAAACCAAGCTGTCCAGCGGGTAGTATTCGCAACTCTATCAGAAGAAATAGCAGAAGACCTAGAAAGTAAGGAGTTTCAGATATTAGGTTGGCCGTATTTGCTATAATCTACAAATTCTTTGTATTCGGAGTGGGTTTACTTTAGTAGTGTAGTGGGTGAGCTTCGAACATACAACCACTTTGTTCACAGATAAAGTCAAAGTAAAATATCTTTATTTCATAAAATTACTTAAGAACTGCTTGAAATCGTATTTTTTTATAAAAAAAATATACTTCAACACAATGGCACCGCACCGCGACTATAGGTTGCTTTCTCGAATGTAAAACAAATATTTATAGGCATACTAGCTGCACCCCGCATGCGTTGCAATGCCATTTTCTTCTTTTTTTATTTAGATTTTTTGGGCCTACGCGGGCGTCCCCAGAACACCCTACCAAAGTTTCATCACAATCTGATGAATGGTTTCGGAACGCATCTCAATTTATAGTCACAATATATTTTTATTGCAAATTATTTAAACACCGCAACGTGTGGCCGGGTAGCTACTAATTTATAAAAATAAACAAAACCATGTTGCAAATAGGTAAGATCGCTATCTACTACCTCTACCAACGCTTTCGATCTTTAACCGCCTGTTTCCAAATTTCCAAATAGTTGAGCCTTGGGTTCATCTATTAATCACGTGATGTTTTTGACGTGACAACGTCTTATAAATTGGTTTGCCGGGTGACACTTCAAGAAACTGCGTTACGCTCCGCTCACGTTATGCGCTCACAATGAGAGCGAGTGAGAGGCACGCGTTTTAAATATAATTTTTTGTATAAATAAATGTTTTAAATTGTTACTATTATTTCATCCTTCTTCCTACTATACGAATGAATATTCACATTAAAATTATTTTACCACTCAAAGTCGTTGTCACGTAAAACTTTCGCCCGTATACCGACTTTACAGGCAACCAATTTTATTAAGCAACTTTTTAACCCCCCCCCCCCCCCCCTCCCTCCTGGTGATACGGGGTAAGGTTTTAGACTAACCCATTCCTCTAGCTAAAATCACGTGTATTTTTTTAGTTCAAAATATATTAAATATTTTCAGATTATTACATTTAAATACAGAGCGTGTTCTACTACTTATTACTTACTGATACTTATTTCACTACACCCCCCCCCCTCCCCTTTCGAGCCTCACGTGATTAATGAACAATCCTTTTGTAATAGTAGTATACTATAACAATCTACTATAAAATATGTAGTTTTTTTATAGTAGGTTGTCTACATAAGTCATTTTAAAGGGTTCCTGTATTCCAAATAATTTTTTTTCTGCTTCATAATATTTGTACAAATTAGTTTCCCTACTTCACTCTTAAAATAGGAAAAGGAAATTTATATCACTAAAAGTTTGTCGGCATATTTTAGTATATGACGTCTAATTTTGGTGTGATGTGTCTAATTTTAGACGTTCAGAACCTACAACAGAATAACAAATAGCTAATTTGTTAATACAATTTTGGTTCCGTCAACACCGTTTTCAGAACACAAAACGTCGTTTGGCAGGACCAATAATTTTTGTGACGTGATGTATAGTCTAGTTTAAAGTTTTGTAACAATATAATTGTTACCATTAGCTGACATAAGCTAATTCAAAGCTCACGACCTCTGAACCACGACAACTGTAGACTTATCATTACGTCAGAGATATTTCCGTACATACCGGTGGGTACTCACTTCATTGAAATTGAAATTAGCGATCTAGAATTATCATGACAAAAAAGAGACAGTAACAACATTCTCATTAAATATTCTAACACGCCGAGAGAGTACCATTTTTGTCCAGTAGTCATGCACGTGAAGTGCCGCTACCTAAGCTACCTTGTGATGATTGATGATCAGACATGCCATCGTAGTTTTATTTATTTATCGGACGTTATATCATTTTTATGTTCCCCACAATTCAGTGTATTGCCAGTATTTATCTTTTCCTTAAACTAGAATGGCATAGCGGTCTTATTACTATGTACATGACAGTGGATACTTAATAGTATAATTTACTTTAAAGTTTAAATACTTCTTAATGTATTCCTTCATAAGAAGTTTTAGGTGCACCTTCTTATTTACTCAATAGCGGCCCTAGCTACATTTTTAGGTGGTGCGAGACCCCAAAGTGGCGCCCCTATAAATTCAAAACCTCAGTTTTCATATGTTGTTCGCCGTAAAAAGAATTTAATGACCTTTTTTTTAGTCCTCATAAAAAATATTTTGGACTACTTTAGATTTCGCCGTAAAAAGAATTAGATGACCTTTTTTTTTAGATAAATATGTGAATCAAAATGTAATTAAAATATTGTTTTGTTGCGCCCCCGATCTATTGATTTCGGCGTCCCCCGCATGACGGCGCCCGCATACACATTAACTACACAGGACTAGACAAAGGTTTCGTCATATTTTAGAGTCCCATAGTACACCCCGTGAAAATCCTAAAATCTCCTAAAAGAGAGGGACAATAATGAAACTATGTCTATTTAATACTAAGGATGTTGATGGATTGTCCAGATTTTCCAGAAAATGATTTTGCAAGCCAAATAACTATATTTTGGTTACACATAACGCTACTTAAATTTGACCAAACCTTTCTGTAACACTCAGTAAAAAACATTGTAATGACTGGCGAGCTAATAAGTGCGGCCTTGAGATTTAATACGAAATTCTTTATTTAATGGGAAAACTTTGTAGCAAGAGGCTAAATGTAAATAAGGAAGTAGGTAGTTATTATGACGTAAAAGTGTTAGTGTATGACCTAAATGAGTAAACAACACAACAACAAACGGTTCGTTGTTATATCTCGTGAGGAGCAGTCCAGGATGAGCTTTCAAATCCGTCGTCATCTCTCGAAAACGTTCCTCCTTCCTTTGGCTTCGTTGAAGAGACTGTAATAGTGTCCAAACATTCTTCATCTCAATCAAAGACTCTCATAGTACATAAAACGCAAAACAGTGTAGCCGATTGTACTCTTCAGTCTTCTCAGAGGTATGTAATACCTTTTCGTGATCGATTGTATTTAATTGCACACACAACACAAGGCACACAAACTGTTTACAAAATAACAATAGTCTCTTATTTAAATCACTGATGGCAATAAAGTTTGCAACTTACCCGATAGAAAGTGGTCACCGCACTAGTGGCTTATGATTATTTGCAAAAATGAGGTGCCAGTCCCATAATAGCCTTTTAATGCTGTAAATATACTAATGGATTTACAACTCTTAAAATGTTTGAGCGTTCCAAGGAATTTAATGTTCGAAACAATGGCACAATGGCACACAGATGGCGCAATGGTTTAAGTGGTCCGAGTGTTGTGGGTTCAAATCGCACACAGGACAAAAATCTGTGTGATCCAGAGATAGTTGTCCCGAGTCTGGGTGTTCTTTGTGTCCGTTGTTTGAATGTTTGTGAAGCCCCCCACACACACAGGAATATTCTTAATGCGGGAGTTGTCTTATAAAAAAAAATTCTAAATATTTAACAATGCCTTAATTAAAATAGTAGTATTTGATACTAATATTAATTATTAATTTAACAAAAATGATAAAAAAACAGCCATGTGAAACAAGCAAGATGTTGTGCAAACAGATGTGTTTTCAACACTAATAAAATACAATTGCGTAGTTACATCATCAAATCATTACTTAATAACATTATATATAGTGGTGTACTGCTAAAGGTTTTTTAGGTACTGATTAGTGTTTTAGTATAATAATTTTAGTTCATGAGTGTCCCTGTCCCTAATGACAAGGTGTAGACATAGAGAGTGAGAAAAAGTAAATTCGTTAATAATTAAACATTTTTTTAGCGAGAACTGTACCTTTCTTAAAAAATATATACAAACCTCTATGCCAGCGGTTCGTTTTTGACCAAACTGATTTAACTTTTTCGATCATTCTAATTATTTTACACACTGTTTTAGAACAAGAAAAAACACATAAACGGCTTTTTATGAAAACTTTTTACCAAATCAATTATGACTCAGACTCAGATTAATAACTGTAGTTTTTATTTTGTTTACACCGGTATGAGATTTTTTATTATTACTTTCTGAGGTAGACAAATTTAGTTTCTCAATTTTCTACGATGGAAAATGTATACAGCTTTTACACTTCTTTATGTTATATTAAAATATTATAATGTATGACACTTATGATCTATTTTCACAGTCACACGTACTGAAGTTCAAATGAAAACCCAACACAAAACACTTGGAGATTCTGACATCTGTGCAACAGTTCGGAAATAGATGTTTACTTCTCTTGAATCAGCTTGATTACATGAACCAGAGATGTAGAATATATAGTTATTACAGAATACGGTTTGAAATATATATTGATCATGGGTGGATCTGAAATAATAAATACTTAAACTTTGTCCCTGTATTTTTTTATTGTTTTTAAGAATTGAACTCTTATTCTACAGTCATTCTACTGTTACTGAACGAATGTGTTAGTATAGGTACTTTTGAATAGATGTCACTTTTGTAAATTTCTGTTTTCCATTACGAGTAAATAGGTATCGTTGACACGTTATTCGAACTAACTGCCCAAAGAGTAACTGCCAGTAACTGCAGTAACTGTCCATTCATTTATTTTCATTTTCACAGTTGCTTGAGAACGTAACTATGACAGAATTCGTTAAATTAAACTTTGAAACACACAATTAGTTACTGAGAACTCAAGTAACGAATCTAGTGTGTATACACTAGATTCGTCACTTGAGTCCTCAGTAACACTCGTGCAAAAAATAAATGCAAGCTGCAGTTTTATCGGTGGTGTGGGTGTGGCGCAAGGAGACGGTTCTTAGTAGTTGGTCGTGTCCACGGATTGAGATGTACGACGATGATCATCTAAAGTAAAGTAAAATATTTTGATACCGTTTTCATTTTACATAAAAATAAATAAAACGTAAAATGTAGGTCTATGATCTAAGTTTCTTATTACGCACGGGAAAAAAAATATTTTGTCTACTAGTAGGGGAAGATTGGCACCCTTCGTACGGGGGAACATTCGTACACTAGCCATAAAAAAACTATTGAGTAGTATTAGATGATTTTATCGTGTGTGTTGAACCTTAAGTCAGCCACGTTTGTTGAGCCGTTGAGCGACCCACCATGTCAGTTGAAATATCAGCTATCAAGCAGTCGGTCCATGTTTCTTTAAGTAGGTATTTTTAATAATACTTTGAAGTCATGTCGTGATTGTTGTAGATTGCGTTTTTGATAAATAAATACAAAATATATTTTGATGGAAAATAATCCAATAGTTACATTTTTCTAGTCAGGTGATTAATCTTGGGTTATAAATGACCCAGGGGTATATTTGTACAGCCACAATGAGGGAGCATTCATACGTATACATATAAAAGCGAATAAAAATAGTTCTTGTAGAAATTAAAAGAAAATAACAGAAAAAAACAAAAGTTAGAAAGAAGAGCTAAAGCCAAACAAATTAAGCAAATGTTGATGACTGATCTAAAGATGTCTAAAAGCACAAGATAAGTAATACATGAAGATTCCATTTCTGAAAAATCTGATATGAGTTTACAGGCAGTTCGACATCCTTAATTGAAGAAGACGATTATTCAGAGATATTGTACTACTGTCGCCGAACGAATCTAGAAACAGCGACCGTTCTTGTTTTGTGTTTTTTACACAGGTTTACTTTGGTGCAGACCGAAACAGCCTTTGGGCTTTGGTACATGAGTTATGAATTTACCATTCAGGTGGACAGTGGGCAGTAAACTGGGCCAATGTTTATAACAATAAAATACTCCAGAGAGGACAAAACCGTTCGCCATTTTCTCCACTATATCCTTTACCTTTGATGGTATAAACACAGTTGACCAAGACGTGAGCTTTACTGGCAGAAGAAACTTTAGTTTACTAACCAAGCACTCCAAATAATTTTTGAAGTGAGAACTTCTTTAGCGGTGTTGTGCAATTTTTGGGATGGGTAAAAAATGTTAAACTCGCGTCAGGACACGTGACCTGATCGAAAATTCGTGAGGCGGAGTCGAGTTTCTTATATTTAAAAAAATATAACATTCGAAATTCAAACATTTATGAGCGGCCAGGAGTGCAGAACTTCCAGTGTACCCTATGTACTAGTGTATATATTTAGATATGTTATTTACATACTTTTTATTTTTAACTTAATTATACATACAGATATGTGTGTGTATGTAATGCAAATACATTGTGATGTTATGTTTTCACTTCTGACGTGCAGTCCTACGACTGACTGTTTTTTTTCCAAGATGTAATTACATCATGTGAAAACATTACCAAATTCTTTTAATTTTCCACAATAGTTTCCGATTAATTGGACGGAAGTACATTCAAGTTTCAGTAGGTATGCGTACAAAACATTTATTATTTAGCGTTTCCTAGTTCAAAGTAAGTCTTACAAACCCTTTCACAAAGTAGTCACATTCTCTCCAATTTGTGGGCGACAATCTGATTCAGTTAGGACCATAAAGATATCTTGCATCTTATTTACTCGTTCGTTCCTACAAAGTGCGGAAATGTCACCGCGTGGGAAGCAGAAAATGATTACGAAAACGTTTGTAATTTTTACTTTCAAAACAAATAAAAGATATCATTTTTAGTAGTAGCAGTTCTACACTGGCTTTCTGATACGGTCAGCGATCACCGTGCTAAAAGGGCACGATAGTCAACTAGTCGGACTAATTTCATCAAAAACATAACATGTAAAATAAAAATACAAGTCTGGCAACACAGGTATTTTGCCTCAAAAAGTGGCGAGACCTGATTGTTATTTAATTAGTAAACTACTAATAAAAACATTTATAGTATTAATATTAAACGTCTTTACTTCTTAAATAAATAAAATAACTAATAAAGAAATGGATGGTACGGCTGTGCCTTTGTTTTTTCTTTTGCTCGACTTGGAGGGGGTTGACTACTAGCTGATGCTATTTTATACTAAACTACCTTTCACACCATGCCATTTTGGTTCGATTCCCACCCAGGACAAATAATTGTGCGATGAGCATATGATTATTTTTTATACTGGAAAAAATGTACGGTTCTTGTGGGATATTTCCACGCGAACGAATTCGCGTTAAACAGCTACTGTGAATATATAGGAGTGACGACTATAATAAGAGCAATTATTAGGTATGTATTCAGCGCTCATAGGCAAACTTCGTCTTTATTCATTAACAATTATGTACCTATGTAATAACCAAATCGTCGTTCCTCAAGCTCTAGACATTACAAGTCGGGGACAACAATAGCCGGCTAGCTGGGGGTAAAAAGCCTCACAATGTCTTATTGCCTTCTATAACCTTTACATAATAAGTTATATGGATTATAATGAACAATGGGTGATTGTTTACGATATGTTTTAACACTCGGAACATGGGCTCACGGTGTTGGCTATAAAACATAACTCTAATGTTACGACTGCTGCTTGAGACTACAATAGCGTGTGTTTCTTGATAAAAAAGATGGGTATTTTTTTGGTGCTTGAGGGCTAGAACGCAAAGAAAACCAAGCCCTATTATTCCTTAAAATTATTGTAGTTTATAAATGTGAAGCTGCTTTAAAAGTGAACAAATGTTACAGTGTACCATTGCCTATTTTTAAGTAACTTTCAAAAAGGAGAAGGTTCTATGTCGGTCTGTATGTATTTTTTTAATGTCACAGGTACTTCAATAATAATCTCGAGCTGTTCTATCACGATCACAGTGGCACTAAGAAGGTTTAGTCGTCTTCTTAATTGGTCATGAAAAATACATTAAAGAATATTATACGATTTTTTACCCAGTGTTGCTGTTACCACTGTGCTTATAAGTAGATTAGGATGAGCCAATGTTAATCTGACATTAAGTGTATCAATGTCAGGTGCTAATTAGGCAATGGAGGTTTGGCGGATTGGAGTGTCTAAGTGTTTAGGTACACACTTTTTAGAGAATTTCACAAACTTTTAAAAATTAAAAAAAAAAACTATTACAATACACTTGTAACTGTATTTAACGTCAAGGCTGGATTCGCTCCGGGGCGAATCACAATCGGCCACCGGTCTGACTTTTGTACGTTTTCGCCTCGAAATTTACCACAAATTATTTTAACCCAAGTACAATTAGACGTTTACTCATTGAAGTACCTGCGTCAAAATAAGGGATTCAAAATAATGCTAGGAATGTGTGACCCACGTTTCTATTAGGTATTCCAAAAAAAAGAACTATATTCTGTCTATTCTTTTATTATCTTTTTGACAGTTCGGTCAGTAGTCAAGTAGTAATGCCATAACACGTAATCAATTCAATTAAAAATAACAATCGATTTTATTTAAGAGGATATATAAACCAATTTAAAATAGTTTCCCACGTGTCACCTGGGGTCTCATCTGGTTCGGGTGACCACCTAGGCGTGAAGGCTGAAGCGGCCCCTAAACAACCTGACAACCACAGTTTTAAGCGACCTACAGGGGTGGTGTGCTAGTGGTAGCTGATGACACCGCTGGCAGGCGGCCATTGCCCCGACCCAGCCTCCACGCGTCCCATGCGGGGCACTGTGATGACCTGGAGTTTAAAAAAAACAAAACTTAATTTTAGCTAAAAATACTCAAATCGTTTAGTAAATTATTTCACGCACATTTTATATATAAGACATGAGAACTAATAATTAATGGTACTGAGGACTGAAGTGAGGAATCTAGTGTTTATATCACAGAAATCTAAATTTAGATTTCTTTGGTGTACCTATATGTGTGGTGGTGTATGTATATATTTTCTTTTATTTGTTCATTACTCTAGGTTTGATGTCCTTTATTGCAAATAAAACGATTCTAAACCATAGACGATAGGTTTTTATACCGATTTAAAAATAATTAATATCATTCATCATAGATTCATAAATATGCTGTACGATAGAGCGTAGCTGCTTTTAGTGTGTAAAACAAAGCTCATTTATTAAAAAAAGAAACTAAATCTACAATATCATGATATCTACAAATAGTAATAAATTGAAAATAGATAAGTAATCTTTATATTTTTCTAACAGCGCATTTCAAATGTCAAAAAGAAAATAAACGAGTGGAGAGAGTATAATTGGTAGGTAGTACATTATGTACAAAAGAAAACCACCGTTCGCGTGAAATATTCAAAGTGCAGCTTGACACGCAAGGCTCAGTGTCTTTGTCTCCATTGAGCACACTTGCCTTATCTTAATAGCCCTTTCCATCCTTTAGCGTAATCTTAATAAAAATCGTCGCGCATGATTGAAATGAATATATTACACCTAACTTTTATCTCACAGGACAAAGAAGTTCAAAAGATCATAGACAACACACGATACGTCAATAAACTTTTTAACTTTTTTTTATTTCGATCGCCGTGTGTGGCCACGGCAATCTTTTAAAACTCCAAGTCGGGATGTTGGCTAACCTCAACCATTTAATTTATAACTAGCATAGATAATACACTTTACATTGGATTAGGATTAATAAATGTTGGTGAGTTGAGAGTTTTAAGTGATAAGGGCCGTTATATGTTGGTTTCGCAACGAAATAATTCTAATAATTATGTAAGTTATAATCATACGATAGGGTCACTATATGGTCGTTTTTATAGTAAAATCTCCAAAATTAAGTGGTCTAATAGCCTATTAATGGTCTCGTCTAGCAGTAAAGTGTTTAAATTATTCAAAATCAGTGGGCGGATAAGGTGTTTTATAAATGATTATCTTTGTAACGATACGCGACACTTGACGAAATGCCTACTGTTTCGTGTTTTGATGCGTTTCTTTTCTCCGTCCACTCTCTCGGAGGCTGAAGTGAAGATTAACGACCCTACCATAGATAATAATGTAATGCTGCAGAATCCCTACTTAAACACGGATACTGCGTTACTGCCTCTAGTGACTAGAGAGATGTCTCCTTTTCCATAACCTACGAAGAAATGGTATAGACCCAATAATTATAAAGTAACGCCAGGGCAGTGACGACAGAATACTGTGTCCAACGTCAATAAATGTGCACAGACAGGAATGTGAAATTTTAAATACTTAAAGTTCATATGTAGCAAAAGTCCAGAAAGCTCAATTTTTTAAACAATACGTGCTATAAAGTTAAATTATGAAAACGGTTATAGTTATAAGTTTTACGTGTCTGTGTCTGCGTGTGGCATCGTAGCTCCCAAACGAATTCACTGATTTAAGTACGTTTTTTTTCTAAAGTGACTTGATCGAGTGTTCTTTGATATAATTCAAGACAATCTGTTGAGCCGTTCGAAGATCATTAGCTCTTTTCTAATCGTCGAAGGGATTTTCGGGGGTATTTTAAAATTAAAATTTATGAATAGAATTCCTCGTTAGAATTCAGCACCTTTAAAAGTTCCATATCTGGAGTTTTAATTTCCGTAATGGAATTCAAATTACCGGCCCCAGGACCGAAAACATAAATGAACTAATTAATTGTTAAGTAATGTGTATAATTGGAGGGGTGATTAGATTACCCAACCACTTTTATCTACTAACTGTGAACTAGTTCTGTTTACCGTGGTTTCACCCTCGTTGAGATCACTACACGACATTCAACACGCTAGGGCAAGACGTGTTGTATAAGCTCCTTAAATAAGCGGAATATCTGACGCAAAAGAACTTTCCAAACTAGATCGGTGCTGGTTCAAACGAAGTTTTTCATTATATTTAAGACTAGCCAATAAACCACAACTGTTTTTTTTATTTTATTCTATTTAAAAACTTCCTGCAGTTTACAATGCACGAGGCGGACTTAATGCCACATGGCATTATCTACCAGTCAACCTTTGGATGATTCAGAGAGGGACATGGCAGGTGCATAAGAATGAATTTCTTAAAGACAGACTTACAAATACAATTACAATTGAATATACGTAATACATACATACATAAATACTTATATACAAATAAATACTATATATAGATACCAAATATACCTATAGTTATGAGGTTATGATGATATTTCTGCCACTGTTTCCTGTAAAATTCACGGACCTTTGCTTTAAACGTATCTCTGTTGGTGGACATCCTAATCCTAATTTTCTGATCTGTTATGGCATTAGTTTAATTAATTCCTTTATATACAATAATATGTAGGGCTGGTAATCTACCCATACCGCGATTCAGACGGATGGTACAACGCATTTTACTTAATGGCGACTAAAGGTTGCAAAACAATTTTTTTTTTTGTGATCTTGTTTTTAATTACTTTAGTCTAGAACTGCGGTTATCATATAACAGGTTATTATTATTATATCGTAGCTGATTAACCATAATATTCGCTATCATCCTGGGCTATTTTAAAGTAAAGTCGTAGTTGTTTGCCGAGTTTAGTCAAACAAAATGTATGATATTGTTAAAACAAGCAGTGAATTTTAGAGTTATAATTTTAACGTGTTGCTGTAATTTAAAACGATTGTAACTATATGAACATAAGTCTTTTTTCAACATGTTCGGTAGGTCACTGTCTTTGGGTCGTGTAGATGTCTGATTGATAATTGAACTACTTTGGAGTAGACAGCTTGATTTATAAAACCTATACATATGACTACAGACCAAAAAATGTTCATGTACCCGAACTTGGGGTCCGTCAAAGATTATTTAGGCCTTATGTTTATTTTACATTTCTCGATGATAATATATAATGAATTACATAAAGTATATATAAGCGACGCATATAAACTTTTGGTCCATCGTAAGTGTCACTCATTCACGGCCCTCACTATGAAATGAAATGAAATGAAAAAAAAAATTAATCAACATAACTAAAGTGTTACGGAAATATCATACTTCTGCCAAACTGCATGACAGTTTGTTGGCAGATGCAACTCCCTTTAAATATTCACGTACATTGTACACCTAGTGTTACTCATACATACAATTGCCACATGTGCTACATTATATTTTCTTGGGACAGCCATATCGACAAGATTATATCACAATTAAGTTCATCAGAAAAAATAGAACAGTTTTCTATTTTCTATGATTATGATAAAATAGCAGCGCCCCGCCCCAATATTAGCCTATATGTTAATCCAGGTCCCCAACTATCTACATACCAAGTTTCATCGCAATCGGTTCAGTAATTTTGGCGTGAAAGAGTAACAAACATCCATCCATCCATCCATCTAAACTTTCACATTTATAATACTAGCAGCAGCCCGCGGTTTCACCCGCGTAAGTCCCGATCTAGTGAGAATATCGGGATAAAAAGTAGCCTATGCGTTAATCCACGTCTACAGCTATCTACGTACCAAGTTTCATCGCAATCGGTTTTGTGGTTTTTGCGTGAAAGAGTAACAAACATCCATCCATCCATCCGTCCAAACTTTCACATTTATAATATTAGTGGGATGCTTAAATAGAGACCAGACAGTTAAGTGGTTTATGTCTTTACTATTAGACTATCTAGATCAGACATCACACTAAACTTTTAATGTGTAGTGTGATGACCGAAAATGATGACCTGAAAATAGTAAACTATAAAGTCACAAAAGTTTTGGGTTTGATGATCAACTACTGTACTATGTGTAGTGTCAAATTAGTCTGTAAAACAGTTTTATATTTACAGATGTTTTAAAGGCTCACTTGGCTAAATGCATGGAGTGTTGTTGCTTTGATCCAGGCAAAGCGTACTAATCTACCATTAGGCTAAGCGTAAGTATGCTGAAATGTAGACGACGCAGTTTGGTGCAGTGCAGTGCAGAGATAATTTTAAATTGGCAAGTTGGGAGAGTAAAGGCTAAATAGGTGCATTTGATCGTATTTTTAATGTAGATATTCTGGTTTTAATTGCATGTATTTGTGTTTGTTATATTTCTTCGTAGTTTTCCCGACAGAGAGCCAAGACCTTAGTAGAAGTTTACTTCTAAAACGTGTTAGGGTAACACTCTGCCAGAAGCAAGCAGTAATATGGGAATAGTCGTTCAACATGTCAAAGGATTTCTCAAAAGATTAATCTTTATTAAAGTGGGTCAGAATGCATATTGTAGTGTATTCAGGTGGAAAGCACGACAGAGGCCGCAGTGGCGTAACTATACCATCTGAGACCCGTGGCAAATTCATCGGACGGGGTACAAGTTCACTCTTGGTACCTCGTGTGCCTACTGCCCCCAAGGCAGTGCCCCCGACCCTGACCCCAACCCTAGGGCCTTGGGCCCGTGGCATTTTACCCGCTCTGCCAACCTATAATTACGCCACTGGTCTGCCGTCGTTAAGCTAAAAGGCGGTTAAATGACAATCTGTCCTCAAGCTAAAAAGCGGCTAGCTGATAAATGAATCAGTTTCATTTGCCGCTTTTTAGCTTGAGATCGTTAGAGACAAGACGTTGACAGTGTAGTAGCTTTCATCGTACAACCCCAATACGACAGGCCCTACGAGAACACCATAATATTTGTCCCCATAAATGGTCTTTAAGATTATTTATGAGCCTATTTATCTACGTCGCCGCTATCTCATAGCAAATATTATGCTATAGTAAAACGTATATGCTGGCTTCGTTAATAAATGAATAGGTTAATTAAAATATATTAAACGATATTTTCGTATATATATTTATAAATGAAGACACTATCCTTCTCCAATAACTTTTTTACAGAACTTTTTTAAAGAACAGGATGTAGCCGACATATTGACAAAGACGTGGCCACACCTGCAGGAAGTCGTGGACGGTTTTATAAAAAAAGGTGGGCCGTTGAACATAATGAACCTTATGTCAATGCAACCTGTCTTCGTCCATTGTTAGTTTAAAACTATAGGCATTGTGACGAAGTGAGAAATATAGTTATGTAAAATGATATAACTTCCTTACCTTGGATGGAACCTTGGATGGTTTTTGCAGAGTCAGGAGCAGGACCACAGCTTTTCTTGCTTTTTGACGCACTAGGATGTAATATTATTTATAGTCTGACTAGCTGCGTCCCGCGGTTTCACCCTCGTAAGTCCTGGGGCCGTGAGATAATCGGCATAAAAAGTAGCTTATGTATTAATCCAGGTCTCCAGCTATCTACATACCAAATTTCATCGCAATCGGTTCAGTAGTTTTTGAGTGTAAGAGTAACAAACATCCCTACATCGTCACAAACTTTCACGTTTATATTAGTAAGATTGCGAACTGCTACCGGGAACTTCATGCTAGAAAACCGAATAAAACTTTGTACCCCATTTATGTGTCCTCACAGTTGTAAACGGAAACTTATGCCACTCAACTACAGCCGAGGCCGGACAAACACTTACAAAAATTTTAGATTGTTAACGATTCATCTAACAATTATAATTGTCCCCTGGTCCACAGAGTGTCCGGGTTTTACCCGGTCACTTTTTGAAAACCCCGCCCGGACGCTCCTTGGACGCCCTCTAAACTAGGGAGAAACCCGGACGGATGGCAGCCCCACACTCAACCAACAAGAGAGAATAAAATAAAATAAAATATAACATCCAAAATTGCTGATAGTGTACACATTTCGCAACCTTTAACAGTAATATAGTTGTTATTTATTCGTCAGACAGACGCCGAGCAATGTTCAAATATTGATAAACACACCAATCACGGCTAACATTGACCCACGGACGCCACAACACAGCTTCTAGTAGGTATAGTCTACGGTTATTCCAGTCCAATGTTATTGTACAAAGATTAACCAGTTTCGTAGTTAAAACACGAATAAACGCACAATGTTTGTACTTCCGTACTCATTGTTTGAACATCTAATTATATGCGTGTGTGTTGCGGTGCTAATTGAGAATCGGACAGTTTGGAAATTGTCAGGCGTCAACGATCTCGTAGGAATCATTTAGTTGCTTACGAATCCTGTTAGAGCTTCTTTAAGACCGAGGAGATCATGGCAGCTGAGAGTATATTTCTGAAGTGATAACTTCTTTAGGCACGTTGGACACTTTTATATCTGTATGTGTTGTGTTTTCACTTCTGACGTGCAGTCCTACGACTTGACAGTTTTTTTTAGTAGTGTATAGAAATAAGTATTTCCCGGAGACATAGCTAAGATGTCATTAGTCTATCCGTGACCACGGTCGGTCCAATTCGATCTTAACGTCATACGTCGTTTAAATAAAAGATGTCCTCTTAATAAATTAATTAAAACTTCTACGTCTCACCTTCAGTATTAGTCACTTCGTGGAATTAAAATCATATCAACAGATCGAGATTTTTTTCACTTTTTCGTACTCCCGTCTCAAAGGCCGGCAACGCACTTGTGACTCTTGAGTTGCAGGTGTGCATGGGCGAAGGCAGTCACTTCCCATCAGGTGACCCGTCTGCTCGTTTGCTCAATACAATAAAAAAAATCAGTAAGTAATTACTAATGGTACAAATATTCCTCATAATTAAACTTTGGCTTGAGACAGGTTCTGGCCTGTTAACCTACCAAGTTACCTATGTTTTCGTCTAAATATAAATCGAGTATTTATTGTGTACAACTGTTTTATACATTCACAATTATGTCAAAATAAATAGCAAGGGATTTGTTAACACAACGCACTCTGTTACCACCTCGCTTTTCCTTATACACATAGTCCGACTGTATCATGATAACCCAAGATGCACGATCTTTGACCAGACCTGAGCAGATTCTGTAATACTTCTCCAAATCACGCGTCATGCGCTTGAAATTGACTAACTTCTGCAATATCTGTCTCGTCGCATTTTCCTTACATATAGGAAAGTCAACTTCGAAACAGTATTGTTCGGTGGAAAGTGTTGCATGTTATTTTATAGCGAAGTATCAATTTTCGACACTACGTCACGTACTAATGTGTCGACAGACAGGCTCGTTAAAATGCGGTCATTAGCATTTAATGTACAGTGTTACACAAAATGTGAAAACAACGTGTGAAGGATGAACACATGCCTCGAATGAATGATTAAGTTGCAATATTATCGAGCGATTAAATTATAGATTAATCTCATGCTCGTTAAGTTTTTGCAGCAAGGCAAATTAACGAGCGCAATTTCAAATTTCGAAACACATATCTGATTTAAAGCAGAAGAATTTGCTATTTCCAACGCATTCTTTTCAGGTTTCACGAATTTAATTTTTAATGTTATTTGGCGTTGTAGTTGTTTAAGATGGAATTGCTACTAAGATTATAAATGATAATGTATAATGCAGCAGTAATTATACATGTTTGACACGTATAAAAGTACACAAACAATAACTTTTTGATGAAGATAACTTACATTTAAACAAATCTTAAAGGAATCTGTAAAGGGTTGAATTTCATAATCAAAGTTCTAGTAAGAATATCGTTTCAGGCCTCATTTAAGGAGACGCGGGGCAGCGTGCAGAGCGTGAAGATTAACGATAGCTGTCTTTCGGACATCCCCTGACGTGTTTTGCAATGAACGATTTTACTGATATATTATTAGAAGATATTACATGAATAGTTCTTTTTTCACTTCTAGAAAACAACCTATAAGTGCAATAGGTTAACGCAAACGGTTTTGTTAATATGCAACTCTTTACTCATTAATAAAGACAAGAGATTAGGAAGTATTTCATTAATATACCCAAAGTCCATCAAAACCTTTGACTATATGCTTGATAAAATACAATATTGGGAACTCAGCGGCAGAAGATTATAGCGCACGCGGCGGTGGTCTTCTGGCTCCGCCACGTGTAGTTGTAGATATCAAACAAATCGCGCGTGAAAACGTGTTTGATTTGATCAAACACTGATGATTGACACTATAAAAATCGCCCCGCATGTCCCTGAACGAGGCCTTAGACCTGCTTTAACTTTGACAATGAATTTCTATCTCCGAAGCTCTTTATTTACTACATCCTTGTGTAGGACAGAGGATGAAGGTCAACCCACTACGAGTCTTGCACCACGCCGTACAAACTAGTCGCCTCCCAATTTCCTTCTAATGAAAAGTCTCGAAGGTGGGCTTCTTAAAGTGGATGAAATATATTTTTATATACCTTTCATGTCCGATATAAAGGGGTATTACGTGATTGATACTTAAGCCCTTTTGTGTTTCTATCTGTATGGTTGTTTGATATTTTAGTTCCTAAAAGGATGAACCAATTTAATGAAAAAATGTTATAAGTAAGTATGTATTCGTGTGTTTAGGGGTTTAACAAAAAACCTCGTTTATTAAGTTATAGAAAGCTAGCAGCACCCCGCCGTTTCACCTGTGTAAGTCCCGATCCCGTGGGAATATCGGGATAAAAGTAACCTATACGTTAATTCAGCTATCTACATACCAAGTTTCATAGCAATCGGTTCAGTAGTTTTGGCGTGAAAAAGTAACAAACATCCATCCGTCCAAATTTTCACATTTGTAATATTAGTAGGATTATATATTTATCTTGATCTAATTTTATTGTTTGAATTTCCTGGTATTACAAGATTAATATTCTTTGGTGAACATTTCTCAAAAGAACCGAAATCACACTTTACCGCATACATTAGTATGGGTGCAGTTAAAAAACCAAACAGTACGAACAGAGGTTAGATTAGCGGTTTCACTCCTTATGTCCGTCTGTTTGTATGTTTACACACGCTTCTGTGTACGTACGAGCTGCGCCTGCGACGCACGGTACAGATACGTTTTGGTGAAATGTTTTTGAATAAGACAGTTATGCTTTAATTATATTTTATTAAAATCATCATTACACATAATAATGTATGTATATGTAGCTATACACAGGGTGAATTTAATTGGCAATGCGTTTTTTATTTTGAAACAAAACAAACTCTCTCAGACTTTAACAACTACTGGCCATTCGTCGTCTTCATTTAATGACCGTTGTTTTGACAAGATTCGTAGTTACATGATGATTTACAGTGACCAGATGACGGTGAAGATAAAAGATATTTAATCAGATTTTAGGGTCGTTAAGACCCCGTAAATCATTCAATCAACACTAACAGTTTTAGGGAAATTCGTAAATTTTAATACATAAATCTTATTTTTACATAAACTCACAGATCGAACTTGAAAATTGACCGATAAAGTTAATAATTTCGTATGAGAGAGGGTTGACATGAATGAAACTATGGATATTTAATAACAAGGATGTTGATGTGCCCAGTCCTTTGAAAATGTCTACATAAATAAATAAAAAACCAAAATCATTGAAATTGGCATGAAAATTCATGACATGTTGTTTACATATTAGCTGGAGGGTTAACAAGAATACCAGTAATGGATGACACACGTTGCTAGTACTCTTAAAAAATGCACCTACACCAAAAAAAAATATTTAAAATTCATTTTTTGCTCAAACTAAATTAACTATTTGTCCCCTGCACATAACGCTTTTCAAATTTAACCACACCATTCTGAAACATACTGTAGATGGAATGTATTTTTCCTTAGACCTGCGTTTTTTTTATGGTATGGGGGCAAACGAGCAGACGGGTCACCTGATGATAAATGACTACCTCCGCCCATAGGCACCTGCAACTCAAGAGTCACAAGTGCGTTGCTGTCGTTTAAGGTGGGAGTAGGGGAAGGGTGGAAGAGGGGGAAACGGGGGGGGGGGAAAGGGTTAGGTCATCCGGTAACCTCACTCATTCGGCGAAAGCAATGCAAGCATTGCTACACTGCCGGTTTCCTGTGAAGCCGTATCACTCCAGTCGACCTGGCCCATACGTGCTGAAGCATGGCTCTCCCACGATTACTTTGTTTTTTGACAGTTTACTATAGGGCAGCTCCTATACTTGTTTACCACATTAGCGTTACATCTATTATTATCGTTCCTCGCAGTTTAAGACCACTGCTACACTCCTAAGAGTCGCAGCGTGATGTCACATACCCTACCTTTCTCAATGAATAATTTATCCAACATAAAAATAATTATTCAAATCTAATTGATAGTTCCAGAGATTAGGGCGTTTAAACAAACAAAAAACTCATCAGCTTTATAGGCAAGTGCAGATACCTATAAAATAGGCAAACAAGGACAAAAATAATAATAGCCTGAAAATTGTTGGAAGGGGAAGGAAATATATGAAGCGAAACCAACAGGAATAAAAAAAAATATCACCGACTTCAATGCGCCTTAAAATACCCAAATCACTTCAAGTGTGCCTATAAAATTTGAAGAGTTCCCTTGATTTCTCCAGAATTCCATCATCAGATCTTGGCCTGATGACCATGGGACCACCTGGGAAGTATACCCTTTCAAACAAAAGAAGAATTTTCTAAATCGGTCCAGCCGTCTTTGAGTAATCAGTGAACATACATAAAAAAAAGAAATAAACAGTGGAACATCAACCTCCTCTTTTGAAGTCGGATAAAAATAAACATTACCAGGCGTTAATGGGGTACCCTAAAACAAAATGCACTGGTCTATTATCATATATACCTATTTTTTTTATTGTGAAATGGCACAGCCGTTTGTCTTCCAATTCACCTGATGGAAAGAGACGATGAAGACGAAGGTGGTTCACGCCTATCCAAGAGATACCTATTCACTCACACTTGAACGTTCCAAGATTATAATTGACTGGAAAAATAGACGCAGGCGGCTCATTCCACACTTTGGTGACTCGAACCAAAAAGGAGATGTCAAAGTGTTTAGTTAGACTTTTTGGTGTTAATAAACTGTGATAATATCATAGTGCCTGGGAGACTGAGTTTCGAGGTAGGTTTCTGTAAAATCTTAATTTATTTTTGTAAAATTGCGTTTTTACAGGAAATACAACTATGCAGTTGCACTTAAAATGCAAAACTGTACCTGTATACATAATCGTTAGAGTCGTTTCCGAAATCCCGAAATATAAATACATACATAAATAAATAAATACATACATACAAGAATTGCTCGTTTAAAGTAATAAGATAATATGTAATATACTGTAAAATCTGTATGTCTGTCCGTCTTTCACAGCACTTTCTAGACCCAAACAAACCTAAGGGTTTTTAAAGGGATTCTATAAACATACTTAATTATATCTTTTTGTACATACATACGTATTATACGTAGAAACACCCAGTCGACCTAAGCAAATAGAAATATCAATATATACAAATATTTGTACTAAGCGGAAATCAAACTAGCGACCTCTGATGTTATATTCGAATGAGCTACAGGACATCTATTTCTGAACATACAGACACAGTGTATGTATATAGAGACAGTATTTATCTATTCTCGGTCACTATCTGGTTGCACGTCATTACGTCATATCACAGTATGTGGACGCACACCACAACGCACCGCACCGATTCGTTGGTGTATGGACATTTCACTGGTTTCTCAGCTCATTGCACATAGACACATTACGCCGCCCGTCCTCACTCCAGATTTGATAAACGTAAGATTTTCCACTTTACAAATTAACTAGGTATATTAAGTACTTCGACGTATAAATGTCGAAATATATAATATGGTAAACATATATTAGAGGAGGGTCGAGGTATCATACATACAAGCTTGAATTTAATTTAGACATTAGTCTGCCACAAATAAAATGTGTATCACAACACAACAAACTTAGATAAGACATTAAACTGTTACTGTTGTTTTAAACTGTAAATTTATTTAAGGTAAAAATTTAAAAATTAAAACAAATTAAGTTTTTTAGTCTAAATAGTACAGACAGATACATCACTATTCCCTGAAAATAATGTGTAAATACAAATAATATGAAAAATTAAGAAATTGTAAAATCTTCATAGATGGAGATTTTATTTATTACACGCGTATTCTATTAATAAATGTAACATTTTGAGATCGTTTCATTCTAATTCAATATCTTTATTTCATAAAATTGATCATCAATTATTCGAAATCGTCAATTTAATAAATAATTATTACAATTAAAAATTATAGATCAACACACACAGAGTCACCGCAACAATAGTTTGCTTTGTCAAATGTAAAATTATTAAAGAAAAAAAAATAGGCAGTCATGGGACTGCCGACAGAAGTGAAAACACATTTTTAAAGATTAATTAATAAGGAGCTGACAAAACTCAATGTTTAGATTGTCGCCTTCTAGTGGATCTATGCCATATATATATCAAACTATAGTAGTATCGCGCAGAATCTACAGATGGCGTAAAAATATTTTTTTAAATATAAGAGACTCGGACAATTTTCGATCAGGTCACGTGTCCTAACGCGAGTTTAACATTTTTACCCATCGAAAAAGTGCACAACGCCGCTAAAGAAGTTTTCACTTCAAAAAATGGATAACATAATATCATATCTGCCTGTTTCGATCTATAAACGCCCGTTTCCAAATCGTTGAGCCTTTTACCTTTTACGACCGTTATTTTGGGGCAAATAGATTTTTAAAGATCGATGATATAATATATTAAAAATAATTTAATTTGACTTACCTAGAGATTTATTTAATTATGTCTTAAAGAATTTTAAATTTGATCAAATTAGACACTACAACCGTCATAAGGCTTGGTATTCGATGTCGAAATTGAATATTAAATCTACAACATTAGATCAGACATCCCTATTATTAATTACGTTTACCGTGATGGTAATTTGAAATACACCTACTTCTTCGTTTCTCTACATAACCGAAAGGTTGACTGGTAGGGAGTGTTTTAGGCACTAAGTTTACCTGTGTACCTACCTGATGTAGGTACTTAAAGTTTAAACAAATAAATAAAACTTCACCTAAAACTAGGCCTGCCAACACTTAAATTGCCAACGCCGGATAAAAACTTAAAGAAATCCGGACACATGGGTGAAATCGAGATTCTTTCCTGGACACCTTAAAAAAGAACGCCGATTCCATTTACATTTTAGCTTGTTAACGATTCATCTAACAATTATAATTGTCCCTTTTTACGGAGAGTCCGGGTTTTACCCGGACACTTTTTGAAATCCCCGCTCGGACGCTCCCCGGGCGCCCTTTAAACTAGATGTTCCAACATGTTCCAACTACAGAGTCCAAAGCCAAAAGCACAATTCCTCAGCCGCGAACACTGTATATTATAATATAAATTCATATAAACCAATATCTAATCTTTGTAAGTGTTATGGCAATAGGTGTGCATCAGTATTCTATTACTTACTATATTGAAATATCTTCGGTCCATTACACGAGCGATTGAGATGTGGGTACTGGCAAGAGCAAAAGTGTTAGATTTTTGAAGTGAAAACTTCTTTAGGCACGTTTGTGCACAAAAAGCATTGAACTGAGCAACTAACTATACCTGTACTTGTAGTGTTGAACCGCCGTCTTCTGTAGGATACCGCCTCCTTCTATCGTTATTCTTAAGTAGAAGTGTTTTATTAACATGTTTTTATTTATATTATTAGTACGGTAGAAACTATGACAGAAATGTGTCCTAGTTGACGCAAGCTTTGCTTAATTTATGTATGTTTTGATATTATTGGTAAATATGGCGCCCAACATCTGACATATTTAAACATTGTTGCTTTTAGTTAAATCGTAATCGTCTTTATTGTTATGTTTATAGTAATTAACTGTATTAAGATGACTGATTTATTACTTATTTAGATATAATTTAACAAACTTTTACAAAAATGATAATTTAACTTGTATATTTATTTTATGGAATTTTATGGGATACTAAATTTTAAACATAAAATAAATTAAATGAACCATACTGTTAATAGTAATAAAATTCATCAATTATGCTTTCACTTTAAGTATCTTAGACATATATTTTAAGTACAATAGTTGTACTTTTTACAAAGGTTTTGTAATATACCTAGTATGCGCTGATAAAAACAGACTTTAATTTTGTAAGCGATCTAGTGTTAAAGTGATACTAATCACAATAACATTTTTTTTTTATTGAGGGGCAATGAGGGGGCAAACGAGCAGACGGGTCATCTGATGGTAAATGACTACCGCCGCCCATGGGCACCTGCAACTCAAGTGTGTTGCCGCCCTTTAAGGTGGGAGTAGGGGAAGAGGGGAGAGGGGAGGTTAGAGGGGAGGAGATTGGAAGGACGGGGAGAGGGGGGAAAGGGAAGGGTTAGGGCCTCCGATAACCTCACTCACGCGACGAAAAGCAATGAAAAATTGCTTCACTGCCGGTTTTCTATGAGGCCGTGGTATCACTCCGGTTGAGCCGGCCCATACGTGCCGAAGCATAGCTCTCCCACGAGTAAATTACTTATTTAAATTACTTACTTAATAACATAATACATTTTATAATTATAATATTTGTGTAGGATATCTCAAATAAAGGTAAAACTGACAGTACAATAAAACTCACGTGAATACTGTAGGGTAGATATATATTCTTCCATTTCAATACACTTTTAAACACACGTCCGAACTCGATGCTGGCCACGAGCAAATAGGCCGCCTAAATTTACTGTTCTCCCGGGGTAAACATTCGGTGTTGCCCGTTACATTCGTTTCCACTCCCCAAACATGAACAAACGAATACAATATTTCGAATTTATATCAAAATAATATATCTATTTTTGTAAACCTAACACTCGACCATCCTGACGTCGTGCATGTCCGCATGCACGCACGCAAAAACAGCCGTATTAACCTAACACTCGGCCAATAGTAATCTTCCATAGCATCGAATTCAGACTTACAATTTTACGGACGTATGTGCCTTGCGTCAGAAACATGATTATGATACTTCCTTACATACAAGAGGACGTCACAAGTGGTACTTCCTTCCCACAAGCAACAGGTACATACATAAATATATAATAATTATAATCATAAAGGCTGTGAATTTTTTTCTCACAAATCGGGGGACGTCACTTGCGGTACTTCCTTCCCACAAGTGACATATCTCTTAACGGCTGTGAACCTTCCTTCTCACAAACCAGGGGACGTCATTTGCGGTACTTCCTTTCCACAAGTGACATATCTCATAACGGCTGTGAACCTTCCTTCTCACAAACCAGGGGACGTCACAAGTGGTACTTCCTTCCCACAAGCAACAGGTACATACATAAATCTATAACAACTATAATCATAAAGGCTGTGATACTTCTTTCGCACAAACCAGGGGACGTCACTTGCGGTACTTCCTTCCCACAAGTGACATGTGTCATAACGGCTGTGATACTTCTTTCTCACAAACCAGGGGACGTCACTTGCGGTACTTCCTTCCCACAAGTGACATAACTCATAAAGGCTGTGATACTTCTTTCTCACAAATCAGGGGACGTCACAAGTGGTACTTCCTTCTCACAAGCAACAGGTACATACATAAATATATAACAATTATAATCATAAAGGCTGTGATACTTCCTTCTCACAACCCAGAGGGCGTCACTTGCGGTACTTCCTTCCCACAAGCGACATACATATATCTAATAATGGCTGTGAACCTTCCTTCTCACCAACCAGCGGACGTCACTAGTGGTACTTCCTTCCCACAAGCGGCATACATCTCATAATAGCTGTGAACCTTCCTTCTCATAAACCAGCAGACGTCACTAATGGTACTTCTTTCCCACAAGCGACATACTGGCTGTGAACCTTCCTTCTTACACACCAGCGCGGCGGATGACAACAATTAGTAATCTTATTCATCACTTCGGCCTCGTACGGGTAGCAGAGACATCTTCAACAAACATCAACATATTTCAATCAATTTACACAAAATCTTAACAAATTATACACCTAAACCTTCCTCCTGAATCACTCTGTCTATTAGTGAAAACCGCACGAAAATCCGCCCAGCAGTTCTTCAGTCTATCGCGAACATACAGACGCGGCGGGGGACCCCGCTCCATTATTATGTAGTGATATCTCATCATAAATCATTTCTTTTTGCTGTCTCGCCTTTTTTTTGTTTATATTATATTATCCATGTAAGTGCATAGTTATGTCACATCTTATTAATTAATATATAACTAGCTTATTATGATAAATCATTTAATTTTATACTAATAGTCTATATTTTCTCATACAACTATTCCGTATCATATTTACAGTTTGTACCGATAGACAATAATTATTGCATTCAGCTGAATGTATAAGGCAGTCACAATAAGCATGCCAGGTTTACTTGGCAGTGTAGGTACACTTCGGGTTCGACCAATCGTGCCAAAATTCAGTGGGATGCGGCGCGCAGTTTGTTTGATGCTGGAGCACACAATATGCGTCGCGTCATTCTTTCATATGTAGACTATCGAGTTATTGGTACCTGGTCTAGGTTTATTTGTTCACAAAAATAAGGCAGTAACTAAATATTCACATTAATTAATTTAAATAAAAAGACAACCCTAATATCGCGGTGCTGTCGAAACAGATAAGAGTTACGCGATAGAAAGAGGCAACTGCTAGTTGAATATACCTGTAGATAATTAGCGCTGTGTGACCCGAGTTGAGACTTTATTATGTCGGAACAGGAGTCGCTTGTTTAATTAAATTATTTGGTAAAGTGTGACTTCTGTACTTGAACTGTTATGAATTCTGTGCAATAGGTAAATAATTATTTATTCGGTACCTTATGCCTATGCAAAATACACACACACTACATACACATATACTAATGTTAACGGAATATTTTAACTTTTCTGTTCTTTTACCTGTTCTGTATCATCATCATCATCGTCATCATCATCGTCTTTGTTTATGGTAGCTACATGAAGGCATGGTAACATACGATCGGCTGCTGTCACATGCACGTTTTTATTTTCCTTGCTGTACATATATATTATGTTTTTGACGGATTTAAGCAATATTTCTAAATTCAAATTTTAGTTACTTTTACGTCTTACCTCATTCAACCGTGGGTCAATCTCCGCATTCATATTCAATCCAAACATAACCTCGGAAGGAGTCCTATCTTTTTGTGGTTAATATTATTTATGCCCCATTGGATTTGTATGGGATGACCCACTTTGTCTTCCCAATCTTTTTATCAAAATTGAAACTTCGAGCTGTTAAAGAGCTAAGAGTGGTGCGGCTGGATCGCTAAACCTTATTTTGTAAATAGTATCTAACATTTGGATAAGGTTAGTTTCAGATACGATCGATCGAATCTATCTAAACATTCAGGGATAGACTTTTCATAAACAAAGATGACATCACTATTGCCTTGGTAAATCGAACTGATCCTAAGACCCAAGTGTATTTGCTAATCTGAACGGCATGCGATTAATTTCGTATTGACTTTCCGGTGTAACAAAACGATCTCAACGGTTGACTTCAGATCTAGGTACTTGATAGTGACCAGAAGACATGCAAGGTTATGGAAAAAATGAAATAATTGGATACCGCTGATCGTAATCGAATTTCGCAGTCTAAAATCGACACTTATTTAAAACCCTGTTTGCAAACCAGAATTAGGACTAGCGTATTCTGAAACCGATTCGTGGATGATGCCAACTTCCATCATTTCTGCAACCATTTCCCGTTCTTGCTATTATATATTTTATATATTTACAAGCTAACCTGCAAGGTTTGTATACAACAGGGCATTTAGTATTTCATTCGATACTCATCTCAGTGAAGCCCGCACATCCTAGTTCCTTCAAGGAAGTTGCGAAGTGCTTGTGCATCTCTAACAAGATCATTGTTCTTGCTACGACTCGTTGATAGAATCACATTGGCTCATTTCAATACCTATACCTACGGAGCACTTCTGGAAATTACATGCCTAACGACTCGCACCTTCGTGCCTTTCGATAAAATTTCTCCCATTCGTAGTTTATAAAGTTTTGATGAAGGGTGCACGTAAACATAAACATGACTATTCCTGACACGGTACGTTCCTCCGCTAACAAATTTCACTTGACTCCGGTTTACCAATAATTTTCCTACTCAAAACGTAATGACTCCGTTCACTAGAGTCTCGACACAAGCTTTAACTACGGCTGGACCGTAAACGTCATTATCAGCGATAACTAATACGGTGACCGCCATAACCTCGTCCTCATTTAGTTGGGGCAGAGCTGATTCACAACATCAAAAGCATTAAAGTTCTTCTGCATTTTTGTATACCACGATATGCGGTTGCTCCGTAAAAGAAAGACCTATCAGCATCTATCGAAACCTGTTCTCAATTACTTGTGACGTTACAGTAGTTTTACATTATAAATATTTAAGTCTTCAGAAATACTACCTTTCGAGAGTGAAACGCACTTCCCAAAACCCTTCATAGGTATAGTAGAGCTGTCGTGACTCGGTTCTATTAAACATACTGTGAACTCTTAACACTTCAGCAAGCCCAACAAGCAGATATAATGAATATATTGTCTAACTCTGTACTCATATTCATGCAAATGCAAGAGTATTGTAACGTATTATTATTTGTTTCAATAATATGCATGTCACCTGAATAGCAGCGTATACTCGAATATAGTTTCCGTATACATTATTTATATGTTTACTTTATCATCGAAATGTCTGTTCGTTGTGTGTATTTTAATTAAAACTTTTAGTAGTTGTTCGCGATGAGAACAACACATTGCGTTAGCGTTAGACCTAAAGGTTTAATCCAGGGTTTATCACTCAACACCTGGATGAAACACTTAATTGTACGTTTACCATCAATATCACATCCGTTCAGTTGAGCAAGTACCTCAGTCAGAGGTTCGCCAAACTAACTTTTCCGCTTAAGCAAATCCTTCAAGGTTTATTCATAATTTTGCTCAAATGGAAACATTTAACAACATTTCATCAAATATATTCATCTCGAACGAATAGTATAGAGTTTAGACTCTCATGCCACATCCTAGCTAATCCTCATAGTTTCTGCATTACAAGAAGAATGATAGTTATTTTCTTTCCCAACTGTATACAATGGCACATTGGTTAACTTTCTAATTGAAATATCTATGCGCTGGCTTTTAATCGAGGGGTCAAAGTCAGATCGAATGTTTGTGGTTCATCTTACCATTACTGTTAAATGTCATAATTTACATTTCGACTACTTAATGACTCTTAGATTTAAAATATATTTCGAAGTAAAAATTGGACTGTCTGACCGTTTACTCAGCTTTGAAGTCAATGCGCCGATTTCGACATCTGATGCTCCCCGGAGCCGCTGTACATCGACGTCGCAGCAGCCACGAGCAGCGACCTGGTGCATAAAGCGGCATTTGCTCGCGTTGCAGCAACGGGCTATGTGTACGTTGCAAGCTTCTATCTCGAAAATCTTCATCTTGTTATCTTGAATGCAGAACCCGTGTTTGTCTGCGACTTTTTCTATTCGAACAGGAGCTCAATATTTCGATAGATGGCGGCGTGCTTAACCGCTTTTGAAGTAACTACTCTTCTTACAGCATCGTTACTCTGAAACTTATGCATGGGAGCTGTGTACAAGGAGCTATGTAAAATAATTAAAAACTCCTTTTTTCCAGAATAAAATTACTGCAAGGTACTTGAACATTATTCGTGATATTTCGGTAACGATCCTTTGAAAACCAATTATGTTTGCAGTTGCATGGTTCATTGCTTACACTGAACTATTGAGAGACCACGAAGAATATTGCAATATAATTTAACAAACAGATGATATACACCAACGGTTACATATATAAAATTAAATTACGCTTTGTGATGTTATTTCAAAATTATAGGGTATCTCGGAAACAACGCTGCCTAGCTCAAATTAACGTTTAATTATTTTTTTTTTTTTGACACCCAAATAAACACCGCTACGTTTAGCAACTAGATGTTGAGATGTGTAATGTAATATTTAAAAACTTATACCATTTCGTACAAAGGTATAACACTAACAAAAATGTTAAAGCGATGGCTCAATTCTCAAATCTCGCAAATCCAAAAATTTCGAAATTTTGATGTCATCTGTGTATGATGCCGTAACAAACACCATGCAATCATCGTATTTTCAAATTGTTTTTAGTTTTGTTTTTTTGTATTTACAAAAATAAAACTACCTACTTAGTAAATCCATTACACATGTTTAAGAATTATACGTAAGTCCATTTATTTAATAATTTTATCAGATATAAAAATAATGATTACAACAAATATAAGCCCAATTAATGATAGATATTTAAATAATGCTATTTGTCTATGTTTTATAATCAGTAAGGTACTTAATATTTTTTTTTTTTTTCTTCTGTAATATTTTTTTTTCACATTTGGAGATACGAAGTTCTTAAATGAAATCATCCGTATTTAAATCAATTAGCCACTATAATCTAATTAAATGAGGAAAGTGGGCCTATTCCACTTCTGAAAATGTAGGATATCTCAAATAAAGGTAAAACTGACAGTACAATAAAACTCACGTGAATACTGTAGGGTAGATATATATTCTTCCATTTCAATACACTTTTAAACACACGTCCGAACTCGATGCTGGCCACGAGCAAATAGGCCGCCTAAATTTACTGTTCTCCCGGGGTAAACATTCGGTGTTGCCCGTTACATTCGTTTCCACTCCCCAAACATGAACAAACGAATACAATATTTCGAATTTATATCAAAATAATATATCTATTTTTGTAAACCTAACATTTGTAACTTTTACTACAATTTCTACACAAACAATTTAGAAATCACACACTTTTGTTACCGACAGTACCTCTTACCAGTTTCCCAACACTTCAGTTCACTATGGCTTATTAACATAATATTAAATGTTGCAACACTATGAAGTACTAAAACCGAGTGCAGAGATGCTCTGTTAGTTTAGCTGCCTTTCCCCACCATTTTAAATGACAACCCGTGATAATTTAATGGTCATACATACACACGTATTTGGGGAGATAGAAATGTGGCCAAGTTTACCTAAAACAGTTCCAGAGTTCCATCTGTTCAAATTATGTTACAGCTTACGGCCTTTTTTTAAATTTGGAACGTGTCAAGAATGACATATGAATAATCGAATGGAGTTTCAACTAACTAAGAAATATGTTTGTACAAATTTTAGTAGGTACCGTGAGGGTGCGTTAATTTTATTTAAATTTGACAAAATATATTTTATTTTTCTGTTTTACTGCAGAGACACCTATCTATTTTCAACCAATTACCTTTGATGTGATATAATCAAGAAACGATTCGTTCTGCTCACGGGCGGTAAAATTTCGTAAAATTTTCAACAAATCGTTTCTTTATTGTAGGAACCGGGCACTTGTAATGTGTAAGTCAAAGAACAGTCAGTCAGTGTAGAACTTCTATTTGACAGACTCCCAAATCAACAAGATATATTCTTACACGAATCACATTCTTCGAAAAATTATTTTAACAAAATATTCGGTTTAACCCTCACGAAACAAAATATTCTGCAGAAGTAAAGTCTAAAGGAAAGTATTAAAAATTGTTTTAAACATTATTTTTTGAAGTGATAACTTCTTATGGGAGGGTAAAGCGCTTCGTTACGTAACGCGTTACGGAGCTTGTCTGTCTGGCTTCCCTTTCTCTCACGCATACGGCAGCGGTGGGCAGGCTCCTCCTCTCTGGAGTTTTCTCGAGTTAAACAATTTCAATATTAAATAGTTCAACTTAGATTTGTTTAAGTTATCACTTCTGTCGGGCGTACCGAGACGCACACGTTTTTTTTCTAAAAGTGATCAGAAGAAGTAGGTATCTACACTAATACTATAAAGGAAAGATTTGTATTTTTGTATGTAACGAATAAACTTAAAAAATATTGGACCGATTTCAAAAATTCGTTTGCCGTTAGAAAGATACATTATCAATGAGTAACATAGGCTATTATTTATCACAAAATGTTTAAAAAAAGTTCAACCGTGCGAAGCCGGGACGAACCGCTAGTCTTTAATAAAACCTCAAGTCTTCCTGAACCTTAAATTGAAATAGATAATCTTTCAAACCTTTAAGCTAAATTAACATTTTTTTAATTCTTACGAAGAACTTGCTTGCTTGCGAGACTTTTAGGTACTCTGTAGAGAACCTAAGTGCTCGGTCGAGTCTGAAATAAAAGTATGTACATATATGCTTGAATCGGCTAACATTTGATATCTGTGAAAAAGGTTCGACTTACTTCGTACCTTTTTTTTTTATCGTGTGGAAACCCCCACGGGTCATCACCTCACCGGAGCTAACGGTAACGTGGTATGTTGGAATCGAACCGACTCAAACCACACGGTGTTCCGTCACAAGTGGGTCTATTACAGGGGAACCCGGGTATACCCTAGGAAGGAGTCCTCCGGGAACCCCTGCAGACCTTGGCCACCTTCAGCAGGCGACCACATGATGGAGTACGAGAGGTACAGATCAGAGAGGTGCGCGTGGAACAAGTCGCGCCACCGTCTCGGGCCTGCTTCTGCAAGGGTAACGGTCAGCCCGACCTGTTACCCCCAGGCCAGCGCTCATGGAGGCCGGAGATCTTCGTACTGGGAAGATAAAGGAACCTAAAGAAACTTACAATTTTCAGACAATGTAATCTCTCAACCACTTTAATGTGACCGGATAATTCTTGCATCAAAACAGAATTATTTTAGGCAAATAAAAATAGCAGAAGTGAGGAATATGCATTACACCGAATACTTAACGAATACTCAGCGCATCTCTATTATAAAGTACTAAAAACGTATTTATCGTCTTGTGCTAACCAATAAAGAGAGTCAGTCACCCCTTACTTGCTGACTGACTAAGTTAAATCGGTGACTTGTTGTAAAAACTTGACTTGTTATTAGACTTGTACAGAGTTGTCTTTATAATGCTTGGAAGATAATATTGATTTTAAAAACTATGAAAACACACTTTAATAATAAATCGAACTAAAAAGCGGTATTTTTTTTTCTGAATATTATATTATTGTATTATTGTTTTATTACCGACCCTTGACACATGTGTTTGAAGTCAATCAAAGGTCTTTAAGTTGGTGAAAATACCATACATACATACATATATGTTGATATCCTACTAGTCCTACTATGTAATATTATAAACGTGAAAGTTTGTGAGGATGTATGGCTGTATGTATGGATGTTTGTTACTCTTTCACGCAAAAACTACTGAACCGATTGCGATGAAACTTAGTATGTAGATAGCTGAAGACTTGGATTAACACATAAGCTACTTTTTATCCCGATATTTCCACGGTATCGGAACTTACGCGGGTGAAACAGCGGGGTGCAGCTAGTAATTTGGACAAATTTTTTGAAGGCAATTGACTTCAATTATTTTCTTTCCATGATTAATAATCCGTTATCTACCTATATAGGATGTTACAGAATGATGTGGTTATATTGTAGGGTTGCATAGTAGACCCCGTAAATAACGTAAAGGGCTAAACAATTGTTTTTTTTTTAATAAATAATATTTATTTTGAAACTGACAAATTGAACTTGAAAATTGATCGACGAAGCTAATATTTCGTAAGAGAGAGAGAGAGCTGACGTGACATGAATAAAACTATAAGTATTATAATGCTAAGGATGTTGACGGAATATCCAGATTTTTCTGAAAATATCTGCATAAAAATTAAAAACGAAATTGACATGAAAATTCAAAATAATATGTATGTTGTTTAGAACTGTGCACTGACACCAGGAGAAGCAATTTCCGAAGAAAATTTTTTTTGATCTATTTTATCATTGCATATTATAAAACAAAGTCCCCCGCCGCGTCTATTTGTATTTCTGTTCGCAATAAACTGAAAAACTACTTACCGGTTTTTCATGCAGTTTTCACTAATAGACAGAGTGGTTCATGAGGAAGGTTTAGGTGTATAATTTGTTGTACGGAAAGTCTATACCATGATAGTTCAATGTATACTGGTCTATGATATAAAACTAAACAGTCAAAACTTAATGAATTATGGTCGAATTCTGCCACCAGGCGATCTTTAGTTTATAATTAATTTCCTATAATTCAGAATTACCTAACCGTTAATAATTAATCATCAATTATCTTTAATTAATGGTCCATTATTCATAATTAATCCTCTATAATTCATAATCGTCTATTATACAGAAGTTGTAATTTTTCAAAATATAATTTAATGATTACCGATGAGTGTCGGCTAGTTGCCATCAAAGAATTTAAATCATCGCTGGTCCACTGTCGTGTAACCTGACAAGAAAACTTACTAGAGACAATAGACATAAACATAGTACTTAATATTATTGTTTAATAAACTTTCATTCGTTATTAAACCATCATAATTAGATGCCAGTGTTGAGTGGGGAAAAATCCAGAAGAAAAACCTGTACCAAAATCAATAATTTTAGTAAATTTAGGTGAATTGACGGAGAAAATGCAAATACACTCCTGTAATTCAAATCAATTCAATTCATTTACTTCGAGTAACTCATAGTAATTGTTAGTAATACATAAAAACTTAGCCTATGTTAGTATTAAGGTACATAATTACAATAAGATGCATGTAGCCGACAGCATCGAGTCAAATATTCATATAGTCCATTCTATAGGCTATCATGTCTAGGACCCTGTTAGAGCTGCTCCTTACCCGCGACAAGAACGATGCTGCGCGTAATACATATTAGTACATACGTTTAAGACGAATAAACAGTACTTAATCTCACGTAAAAGTCTCGCGGTACGTAGTCCATACGCACGCTCTCGCGTGAGTGAAAAGGACAGGACCGCAAGCTACGTATTTCAAATTATCTGTTATAAATATATCATTGGTCACAGCGCCATTATTTTAATTTAAAAATTAAAGCTATTATAAAAATATTTAGACTTGCAACAAATAGTGTATGCGGCCATATGCCGAATACCGAATATTCTCCAAAAGTATTCACTGACACGTAGCAGGAACTTTTATCGATTCTTCGATCTTGTTTCTACTTTCCACTGTTTTAACGCCTCCCGCAATGACGCACCCAAGCGCATCTATATTCTTTTATGGATTGAGTATTTTATTGAGAGAATAAAAAAGAAAGTAAAGTAAATAAATTAACAGTTTTCTTTTATCAATTATTATCAGACTACAACAAATAAAAAAAATATATATATACCCTCTCACACCTTATTTCTGTCATCAGACCTTTCTTAGCCCTTCTTAAGTATACTGCCGATCTAAACAATATAGATAATTCGAGGCCTATCCGCACTGACTCACCCACTTACAGGCGAGAATAACAAAATAACCGATATTCGGTATTTTGCCGAATAGTATAAAAGTAGCCGAAAAGGCCGAATACCGAATATTTACCGAATATTCGTTGCAAGTCTAAAAAATATAATTTTCGATGGTACGACATTTCATGCCTTTTTTTTGATGGCATAAGGGGCAAACGAGCAGACGGGATGGTAAATGACTACCGCTGCCCATGACCACCTGCAACTCAAAAGTCAAAAGTGCGTTGCTGGCCTTTAAGGTGGGAGTAGGGGAAGGGGGGAATAAGGGGCTAGGAAGGGAGAGAGGAAGAGGGTAGGGTTAGGGCCTCCAGTAACCTCACGCAATTGCTTCACTGCCGGTTTTTTGTGAGGCCGTGGTATCACTCGAGCCGGCCCATACGTGCCGAAGCATGGCTCTCCCACTGTAACTTTTCCAGATTGTTAAAGCATAGGTAGGAGGTACATCTGAAACGGCACAGCTGTGCTTACAACATTTTAGTTGGTACGTTTTTTTGAGCGCCGATCAACATCTAAGGTATAATATCGAAGTATATTTCACAAACATACATTAATAAATAAATTGATAGATAGCTTTATATCAAAGCAATGCCAGCCTTACTGTGTATGTAAGTGAGAATCATTAGCAGTATGTCATGATTTGTCCCCCTTCATGCACATTCGCACGACTATTCCAAACGCATTAGCCAATGCTCAGTGGGATAAATGCAGGTTATTTTCATGCCTTCATAATGGCGTATTGCGTATTCCAATGTTTTGTAGTACACCAACGGTGTTGCTTAGGCGTAATTATTTCGAAGAAGCTATGTCTAATGGCAGGTCTAAGTAGGCTGCGGTGGGATAAGTAAAGGCTAGGCCTAATGAACTGGCTAGTATCAGTAAAGTCGGCAACTTTAATTGCATTACTTTTATTGTGCTTAAAAAGCAAGAACACTGCCACGATCTAAGTAATGTGGGCGTGTTCTGAGTTTCCGATTACGATTGGTACAAGTAGTAAATAAATTTAAAATTTAAAACACCCGCGACTCGAAAATCGCTTTAACGATTACAAAGTGCTTATACTGCTGGACCGATATTAACCAAACATAGCTAAGAACTACCACAAGGAAACTAGCTTTCAAATGAAAAAAAAAACGCATCGATATCGGTCCATCCGTTTGAGATTTACGATGCCACAGACAGACAGACACACACAGACAGCGACGTCAAACTTATAACACCCCTCTTTTTGCGTCGGAGGTTAAAAAAAGGACAAATTTCCAGCAGGCAGAAAATATTCGCAGAAAGAAAATAACTCCCTCACATGGGATTAAGTTATTATTTTCTTTCAAAAGAAAAATCAAACCTGTTTTCCTTTTTTTTCTTTTTGACCAGCAAGTGAGGACAGCCATCTTGTGAAGCCACCCGGTGTCTACGTGTGCGTTTTGTCTAAATATCAGAATATTGTCAGTAGCCTGATTACTAATAATAAGTAGACAGCATAAGGATATAAAATCATACTAATATTATAAATGTGAAAGTTTGAATGGATGGATATTTGTTACTCTTTCATGCAAAAACCACTGAACCAATTGCGATGAAAACTGGTATATAGATAGCTGGAGACCTGGATTAACGTATAGACTACATTTTATCCCGATATTCCCACGGGATCGGGACTTACGCGGGTGAAACCGCGTGGCACTGCTAAAAATAAAATAAATCGGGAATCACGTGGAACCTTGCGGGACGCTTACATAATTATATGTCCTTGTAGTCAGAGCAGGTGCATTTGCCATAGCCTTCATACCCTATTGAATACTCGTTTATAACTATTCCTTTTTTCTATTTGTATAGACTGCTTCAAAATTTCCCTAAAAATCGAAAAACTCGGAGAAATTCTATTAATTTATAAACGTGAAAGTTTGTGAGGATGTATGGATGTTTGTTGCTCTTTCACGCAAAAACCACTAAACCGATTGCGATGAAATTTGTTATATAGATAGCTGGAGATCAGGATTAACACATGGGCTAGTTTTTATTCCGATATTCCCACGGTATCGGGACTTACGCGGGTGAAACCGCGGGGCGTAGCTAGTATAATATAATGTCATACTATCTATTTGTGTTTAAGATCCGTAAAGCCAGCTGATATTTTTTAGTAAGTGTGTTACAGAAAGTTATGGTATTGAATGGTCCTATAGTAGATCCCGTGAATAACGTAAAATGCGAACAATTTTAGGAAAAATCATAATTCTTAATATAGAAATCTTATTTTGAAACCGAAAAATTGAACTTCAAAATTGTCCGACAAAGCTAATATTTTCTTAGAGAGATGACTGACGTGTATGAAACTATGGCAAGTATTTATACCAAGAATATTGATGGTATGTCCGGATTTTACAAGCTTTTTTATTTTATTTTATTTATTTATTAACTTGCAATGTTTGTATGTATGTGTGTGTTTGGCACTAATTTTGGAAGCTAAATAGAACCAATTCCCAATGTCCGATTGGGCTCAAATTTGGTGTACATAATCTTTGGTGACAATACAATAATATGGCACCATGGAGATGTTCTGATGATAGAGCCAGAAGACGGCCATAGGAACTTCTTAACTAAACAAGACAAACCCATCGAGTTAGGGGTCATTTGTTTTGTCTTGGTGTGAGTATTATGAACAAGACCAACCAATCGAGTTTCCACTAAAATAAAACTTAGTTTTTATAAAAGATTGTTTAAAAAAAATACAATTAATTTATTTCATTATATTATTTGCCTGTCATCGGCAATGTAAAAAACTTATATTGTTCTGAAGAATGGTAGGATGGTCATGCTACAATGTAGGGCAAGAAAATTCCTTTTAAACCGCACCTTACACGAACATTGCTTTTTTCACTGCCTAAAAACCTACATAACTTAGTTAAACATTATTATGGTGTAATTGGGGTTAGGTTAAGTAAATATATGTCGACCCATTTACTATTTTAAGACAGCAGTCATTGTGTTAACTGTTGGGGTCTTTGCACCGACACGAGGTAAACCTCTAAAGAGAAAAAAAAACAAACATAATAATGTCTATGGTTACCATAAAATGTATAACTTTACGACCGAGCTTTGAAATAAATGACAATTTTTTTTTTACCAGCGAATTCATTCATGTCTAAAAATAATTTCCACATTTCATAAATTCAAGCTACGTATTAAATTACTTAGTACACATTGCGTAAAGAATCGCATTTATAATAAAATAGATACCAAAGATACAACAAGGAATATAAATTTCTTGCTTATAGCTTTTTAACTGGTAACTAAATCATGGAAACTACGAGTATTGCCGTACGTTAGTACAGTTCAATAATGTTTTATTGTTTGCGTGTGATCTAAGTGGAAAGAAAGAGCGGGCATTTTTTTTTCTGTAAGCATTTTACGAGTTGATACATCCAATTACAATAAAACGTAAATAATACTTCACTGGTTAACTTCACGAGTAAAATGCATTCAATTAGGCTTATCGAATAAACATTGTAACAGTGTTCAATCCTCGATTCTAAATAGCAACAAACTTATCATGTCCTCTGGAAGGTAGCGCCTAAAAGAATAAACGTTTCATTAATATTTATTTATTAAGTAGTACAATCACTGATATGTATGAGACTAACGGTGTAAATAACATTGGCTATAACTAGGCCTGCCATCACTTAAATTGCCGACGCCAGACAAGCTCTTCAAAAACCCGGACACATGTGTGAAATCGAGATTCTTTCCCGGAAACCTTAAAAAAACGCCGATTCCATTTTTTTATTAAATTAAACAGCTTGCTCAACTGATAATTATAAGTTGCCCCTGCCACAGAGTGTCCGGATTTTACCCGGACACTTTTTAAAAACCCCACCCGGACGCTCTCCGGACGCCCTCTAAACTAGGACAAATCCGGGGAAACCCGGACGGATGGCAGCCCTAGCTATAACTAGCCAATGTTATTTACACCGTACACCGTGTAACCAGTGGAGTGCCAAAGAAGAAAATAAAAATAACAATAAGCAAACAAATAAAACAAGCAATAATGGAAACAATTATTAGTTATTAGGGCTACTATAAAATATTTTTAACAATTTAGTCTTAAATTTATTAAATGAATCACAAAAGATGTCAATGGTGTCAATTCTATTGTATTACTCTCTTGACTATAATTGACTAAATTTTCTTCATACAAAAAGTGTAAACCTTGTACACTTTGAAACAAGGTCTTATTTCAAATTTAAACAAGTAGGTAACATATGTCGCTATCGAAATAAGCAATTTATTGGCGATTAAAATCTGACACGCTTAAATAAAGTTTATTGACTACCACGTAGCGAGAGCCGCTATCCGTTGAATGCCATTCATTTTGCTCTATGTTTTTAGTAAGCGTCTTCGTAGGTGTCGATTAAAATAACGTCATCTTGGTTCGTTTTGAACAAGTTTTTATACAGCAATTATACGGCATTTGAATAAATGGGGACTCTCGCTGCGTGGAAATAAAGTTGAGTATACGTAGACAGGTTTTAGCGAAATTTAGTGGCGCTGAGAAATAGACCTTGTTGCGAAGAAGACAAGGTTGATTTCATATGAAGAAATTAAGTCAGGTTTTAGTTTAGTCGAGTGTACAATAGAATAGGAACCAATGTCTGGAGTGCGTGTTTGAATAATTTTGCATTGATTGAGACCTCAATTTATAGGTGATTGCATGCCCAAATTAGTTCTACAGAATGGTACATGAAACGCTCTAGTAAGTCTGTGTTTAGGATAAGAGTGGAAAATGGCCAATGGTACCTTTTCCAAAAGACAACTGCTGGAACAGTCTAGAACAGTATCCAAAAGACAACTTATAGTTTCAGGTGTAAATTGGAATAGAAAAACTATGCGGATTTTAAATTGTTTATGTTGAAAGTTTTATGTTGTTTTGGGGCACAATCTTTTTTTGGTGTACTTTTGTTATTTGTGGACAGTGAATATGCTAATTGGTTTCAAATCTCTGTAAGCTTATTACAACGGTCAGATTCACAGCCCGTTAATTGCAGACGAACAAAATGAATAGAAATAGCGACTACGCTCGACCCACATTGCATATCACTGGATGTAATTCATTATAATAAATTTAAACTTACGTGTATAAATAAATACAGAATGAATGTATAAGGCATATTTTATAGATTATTTGATAGTCTACTGGCAGTCTAGATTCTCTTGCATTGGTCATAAATGCCATTTTAAAACTAAAATTTAATTATCAGCTTAGCTTAGACAAAATCTAGATGGAATTAATTGTTAAAAATAAATTACTTGTTTTGGCAACTCTTTGCAATACGAAGCTACCGGCCAATTTGATTTTAAAACTAGCAACCCGCTCCGGCTTCGCACGGGTACAATTTATATACCAAAACCTTCCTCATGAATCACTCTGTCTATTAGTGAAAACCGCATGAAAATCCGTTCAGTAGTTTTTCAGTTTATCGCAAACAGACAGACAGACGCGGCGGGGGACTTTGTTTTATAATATGTAGTGATAACTAGGACGAAGATAGCTGGAGCTTCGCTTGTAGGAAAGCTATTGCAAGTGCTCGTTAAAGCACGATTTTATATTCAATATTAGGCTCAGATATTTTGCCTCGCCTCAAATCTCAAAACGTAGTCGGACGATCTCGCCATATCTGAAGTAGACTTTCCTAGTAGCCAGGTGGGACGACTTTCCACCGAGGCGACGAGTGCCGTTAGCGTAATAAATTGCAGCCGATTCAGAAGACTGTATATTCTCTTTTCTTTGACATGACTGACTGACATGACAACTTCAATACATGCCGTTTGCGTTACCATAACTATGCTATTTGATCTATACTCCAACTACAGTTACATAAACAAGTTCTTGTATCTTTTAGTACCCATAGAATATCGTAAATAGATATTTTATGCTATTGAATGTTACGTAATAGAACTAACGTTTGATGAGGTCAAGATAAAACTGACCACTGACACATGGGGTCGAAGGTCTGGTAAAGGAAATATCTGTAAACCCGTTGACAAGCACAAGAACGTAAGGCATGTACATTATTGGTTAAGTATGTTGAAAGTTAGACATTCGCAGCCATTTATGGAATTAAAACAAGATGCATTATGTAAGAAATACAGTTACACAACACTGATTAAATGGTTTGAGATAATTCTATTATTAACGGACTTCAAAAAAGGAGGAGGTTCTCAATTCGACTGTATGTTTTTTTTTTTGTTTGTTACCTCAGAACTTTCGATTACCGATTTTGATGATTCTTTATTTGAAAGCTGGTGCTTCCCGTGTGGTCCAATTTCAATTTGGTCCAGTTCTGACAATGGCATCCATGAGAAAACCATATATAAGTCTTTTATGGAATAGTTTTTTTTGTTGAAGTCGGTTTTTTTTTAAAGAATTGTTTATTTTGGGTTCGTTGGAAGTCATTTCAGCTTCCTTGTCGCAGAGTAACTGCGCTTGCATTCAGTTATTGCAAGTTGATTTTGTCTTCATTTATCTCACATTTTCATAATAGTCAATTTCGGAGGAGGTTCGTAATTAATTTGTTTTTTGTATGACCATGTATAACTTTTTGCAGGGTAGTCCGATTTTGATAATTATTTTTTTATTGATTAGGGCATACTTCGAAGATCGTCTTAATTAAATTTCAAAGAAAAAATTCAACGCTAACGGTAGAAAAATAGGGGGTGAATGATTGTAAACCCTGTGACTCTACACCTGTGTAAAATTTTTTTATATAATAGTGAATTTTTTCGAAGAAATCACCCAAAAAATATCATCATCTTGTTGACCCCAGTATTTTCGTAGAGTCTCAGTTGCCATCTCTTCAAGGTCCCCATAGCAAAGCCCTAAAAGTTAAATCTCTAGAGTTCTATAGTGATCTGACCTCTCAAAACGGTAAAAGTTATCAAAAGCCACAAAAGTTAAATACGATTGGCTGTTCTTTTTTTTATGGTATAAGGGACGAGCAGGCGGGTCACCTGATGGTAAATGATTAGCGCCGCCCATGGGCACCTGTAACTCGAGAGTCACAAGTGCGTTGCCGCCCTTTAAGGTGAGAGTAGGAGAAGAGGGGGAGGGGGGAAGAGTGGGGAGAGGGGAGAAGGGGGAGAAGGAAGGGTTAGGGCCTCCGGTAACCTCACTCACGCAGCGAAATGCAATGCAAGCATTGCTTCACATCCGGTTTTCTGTGAGGCCGTGGTATCAAGCGGAGTCGAGCCGGCCCATACGTGCCGAAGCATGGCTCTCCCACGTAAAATGTTCTGTTCGTAATTTTTTATAACTGTCCAAGTTTCAGAATTTAAGCAAAGCGTTGTTTTAGCAAACGACTATTAACCGCAAGGTTGTAACACTACCCTAAATTCTAACTACACCAATGGTGTTAATAATAAAAATAGGTAGGTACCTACATAAGTAATACTTTGAGCAAGTGGCACTCTGAAAATAAGAAAATTGGCCTAGTTTAGATCAATCTTAACGATCTTCAATATTCCACACTAAAAAAGGACTATACGCGGTGTATGTTTATGGCTCAATTTCTCACTATTATTCGTGTTTACATTTTCAGAGTTTGTACCACATTACACTTCATAACAATGTACTAAAAAAGCAAAGTTGATAAGAATGATATAGTAGAAAAATTTGTGGTGTTATGTAAGGGCATCCACCCCGGGATCGTAAAAACAAATTGGACTGATTAATTTAAAGGAACCCTTGTACATAACATTAGATTTTGAGCTGATAAGAAAATACTGTTACTCCAATGCGCTTTCCTCACGCCAATTGTAATACGGGTATACGAAAGAGGTACAACTCTACGCTTATTAAATGTATAGCCACACTTGACAAAAGGCGCAATTATGAAATACTAATAAAATTTAAGTTTAGAATAACGCGCTCATGACTTTTTTCGAAATAAATTGTTTTAAAACGTTCATATTATGTTTTTAAAAAGGGTTCCTGAGCGTTTTTAGCATATAGTGCTCTCGTGGGGACACAAAAACAATATTTTTCATGTATAGTCAATAGTATCGAGTTAACTGTGACTTTTGGACATTGGATATTATGAATATAGAACCTGACATCAATGCATTAAAAGTAATAAACTTATTGAATTTATAACATTTTTATAAATAAGCATCTGTGTATTATGAAATAGACGGAAAGCATCTCACGATTCCCATAAAAGTTTATGAAACCCCTGACTTCGTGTTCGAATCGAGCGAGTGCTTCTACTTATATACTTCTGCAATTATTTCATTGTATCCATATGCTTAGGGTTGAACTCGAAGACACTTTAACTTGTTAATACAACAGGGTTGTCACTTGACCCTATTGAAACTATAAAATGCAACACTTCAGCTAACCGATTCTTACCAGTTCCACAAGCGAAGTCATTGAGTACATTTTAAAAGGATTTAAGACTTCATGTCCTGCTAAATAAAGGTTAAAATAGTATCAATTTATAGATTTACTCATTTGGTATCATGATTTCTCATTTTAAGCTTTATTTCTTTACGTGAAAGTTTAAAGTTGCTTAAAGAAGTGCAGTTGAAGTTGTTTTGTAAATAAACTCAGTTGTCATGACAACGGCTCATAATTGATAACAATCTCCGATCGTTTGAGGTATAGAATCGAGCTCGAATCGATATTAATGCCATCAATTAAAGTACAAAAATATATGTTACATGAATTGGTTTAGAAAGTAAAATAAATAGTTTGTTCAGACTTATATTATAATTATAACAACGAACAATCAAAATACTTGCACTCCACATGAGTCTATTCAGCATCTCTCTCTCTTTCTTGATGTCGACGAACATAATATGTGTGGTCAGTCTGGCCTAGTGGTCTTGTGGTTAGTGATAATGACTGCTAAGCCAGAGGTCGTGGGTTCGATTCCCACCCAAGACATACAATTGTGTGATAAGCACGATCATTTGTTCTGGGTCTGAGTGTAATTTATCTATAATATGTATGTATTAAGTAATAAATAAGTATGTTTATCAGCAGTCTTCTTACCATAGTACAGGCTCTGCCTAGTTTAGGATCAGACCGCCGTGGTGTCTCAAGTTATTATTATTATATCTTACTATTCTTACTAATATTATAAGGGTGAAAGTTTGTGAGTATGGATGGATGGATGGATGTTTGTTACTCTTTCACGCAAAAACTACTGAACCGATTGCGATGAAACTTGGTATGTAGATAGCTGAAGATCTGGATTAACACATAGGCTTTTTTGCACTTTTTATCCCGATATTCCTAAGGGGTCGGGACTTACGCAGGTGAAACCGCGGGGCGCGGCTAGTGTATATTATTTTTGTTGTCATACTCTCCGCGAGGCTATGATGCATACTATCTTTTAACACAATAAAGGGTTTTATTAACTAATAATAATTAACTGATGACACAAATACCTACACAATTAGAAAGTACCGATTTCGGAAGTTATTGCACACAAACGATAAGAAAGTGCAATTAATACCAATTATGTTTGATTGTGGATCGATTCAATTACTGTTTGTAAGTTAAAGTGCAAATATTGGCCCTTTTGTACTGAGAGAGAGTGAGGAGGAAGCTTGAAATCTTCGAAAGTAATACTATTGTAGCCCCACAGGAAATGTTTGAGGAAAATACTGTATTATGCACGGTCTATATTCGCTTTTAAAAGCATAATGTTTAAAAGGAGAGGCGTTGCTTGAATTGGAACAGTTTGACGTAGCAAACTTCTCTGCCTTATAGAAGATTGCGGAGTAGGGTTGCCAGCTCTCCATGACGATGACAAGGTATAGGTACAATGTTGGTAATTACCAGCAGTTTGGGATCAGACAGCCGCCCGTGTGTGAGATATCTCAAGTTATTATTAATAGTAATTTTTTTTTGACTACTCGTAACGTGGAACAGTTGGGACGTGGCCTGCTAGGAACTTATGACTAGCTAGTAGAGACTAGTTTATGAATTTGTCAACCAATGAAGCTATTTCTCATGAACAGTACTTTTTTCTGGATGGAAGGTATCTCCTTTTCTGTAGCCTGGCAAGACAACGTGTCTGCAAAATTTTATGACGATCGGTTGAGTAGTTAAGGCGTGAAAACGTAGCAGACAGACAGACAGTTACTTTCATGTGTCATTGATAATATTAGTTAGGATTAAAATTAAAACGCGTGAAATGTCTTTGGGACTCCCGGTTGGAACGAAGTTCCTTTCGCTATATAAATATATTTAATGGATTGAATAAATTGTATCAAAATATAGTAAACATTGTAAAAACTCGAAATAAAAATAACGCCATCTGTGAAAGTTACCCGAACTAATATTTGGATAATTAGTATAGAATAGAATAGAATAGAAATCAACTTTATTGTACACCAATTATAAATAAATAACAAGGAAATCACAGAAATAATATATAGGTTCAATGGGCGGCCTTGTCGTTGAAAGCAATTTCTTACAGGCAACCTTTATATAACAGTAGTATCGCGCAGAATCCACAGATGGCGTAAATAAAATAAATCAACGTGCTGTCAGCATTTTTCGTTGGGCTAACACTTTTTTACGCCTAGCCCCGATCCGCTGAGCGTCTAAAGTGTAACGTGCGATAGGAAACATCGTTGAAAAAATTATTGAAAAATATATAATATATCAAAATGTACTTTGAGCTCCAGTGGTTGGACGTAGGCGTCCTCGGTCACGACTGGATTTATGTCCTCCTGCGCCCGTGATTATTGTCTTTTATTATTTTTATTCACTACTTTATGTTGCACGGTTAAGGGCATAGGTGCTTGTTGCTAGTGAGGCTCCAAGCTAGGGCTGTACAAAAGTATTTTAATTCCCAAGAATAAGGTTTCTTTTTGACCTCCAATGCAAATGATAGCAATTATACGTTTGAAGCCTATGTTGGGGTATCGTATGTCCCGAACAGATGGATCGATGTGAATACTGTTTTCTTTTTTAATAATTGAATATGATTGAGAATTAATTAATGATTTTTTTTAAGTGAAAACTTCTTTAGCGGCGTTGTGCACTTTTTGGGATGGGTAAAAAATGTTAAATTCGCGCCAGGACAACTCGCGTCAGGACACGTGACCTGATCGAAAATTCGTAAGACGGAGCCGAGTTACTTATATTTAAAAAAATATAACATTCGAAATTCAAACATTTATGAGCGGCCAGGAGCGCAGAACTTCCAGTGTACCCTATGTATACATTTAGATATGATATTACCTACTTTTTATTTTTAACCTAATTATATATATACAGATGTGTGTGTGTGTATGTATATGCAAATACATTGTGAAGTTATGTTTTTACTTCTGCCGTGCAGTCCTACGACTAACGGTTTTTTATTTTATTTTAACACTGTCTTGTATCATTAGTTAAAAAATATAGTGTATGATTGTAATCAAAATATTGTATGAACTTTGCGAGTATTTTTCCAGGAGCAGCCCTATGCTTGCAAGCGTTAAACACTTTCTAATTTATTATCGTCGCTGGTGTGCACATCACTTGGAAATTATACCTATCTGTGCGGTCTAGACGTCGCTTGTACTTGCTCCTCTTGATGAATAAAGCAGACACATACCAGTCCTTGGTGCATACGAGATGTAGCGTTGACACCAAGCACCACTGTTAAAGCCTTGCTTCGTTCTTGATACCTTGTCGGTAAAGAGGACTGAATTATCCTTTTGGGTCTGATTAAACGACCTTAAGAAATGCGGTTATGTTAAACTCAAACTAATTCGAAATTCGCCCAAAGCGACGTGATGTCTTGCCGCCGTCACGGGCCGACTGCTGCGAGTACAACCACCCACAGGCTACAGCGCTTATGAACCTCGTAGATCGTTCAAATCTCTAAGGGTCACGGGTGGTGTCCCACTTTTAAAAATTTAAAATTATTACGTTTACTATCTTTATATATATTCGAACACAGTTTTTATATATATATATAAACTTTTCTATCTGTCTGTCTATCTATCTTTTCTGTCTATTAGTGAAAACCGCATGAAAATCAGTTCAGTATTTTTTCAGTTTATCGCGAACAGACAGACAGACGCGGCGCGACTTTGCTTTATAATATGTAGTGAAACTATGTTTGAGGTTTGAATCACCTGCGGCAGGTCGTCTGCGGGGCGGAAGACTTGATATCTTGCCAGATCATGTCCATAATTACTCTTTGTTAAGAGATTTTCCACCGAGGAACGATGGTTCAGCAGATGTCGGTCGACTATTGAAGACTGGTTCAGTTATATGGTTCAGCAAGGAGACTGCTTCTGCCGGCCCTGACCGACACTGGCATTGACTCGTATGTCGCGGAGGTCTTTAGAAACATTCAAACGACGAACACAAAGAACACCCAGACTCAGGACAACTATACGTAGAACACACACATGTTAGTATTTCATCACCATACTATTCCGTCAGTATTAATCTGTTCTTTAATCATACTATTCCGTCAGTATTAATGTTACTGTTCTCGTCAAATTCCTGACCCGAGCTCTCTGATAACCAAAATACCTGTAACCTTAGTTCTGTAGAAATGATTCGCCACTTCAATGACTGCGGTATAAGGTAACTTGACGGGCGCTGCAGCTGGGAAGTTGGTTCGTCTGAGTTCCTTCTGCAGTACGGCAGGATAGGCAAAATAAGCACAACCGATAGTGCAGTGTGTTGTGTTTGTAGTTACCTTCGTAATAACAAAATCATCACCAATCACCACCGTCAAAGTTATTATTCTTATTACCCCAAACGATCTTTGAAGTCAATTAACATACTCAGCATGGTTTCAAATATGTATGAGGAAGTGAAATAATCATATCTGTTAGTACTTTGTAATGTCGGTAATTGATATTTGATATTAGAAAACGTGCATTAATGCCTTCCTATGATATCTTTCTAACGCGACAGGAGGCGCCTCCGGGGCGTCATACCTCTAAAACTTACTATAATTTCTATTTTAATTAAACTTTTTATAAAAAACCTCATTCATAAAAATTAATAGTGTACCTACATATATCTACATGATAAATCTATTTAAGTTTTCACTATTAATAATAATTTCTAATGAATGAAGTAACAAGCTATTAATTTTGACGTTTCATAGGCCTTTCGATGCGCATACCTTAGCCGCTTCGGGCCGTCAATTAAAAAAACACATTAGAAGCTGGTTGTTAGGCGGGAACGGATCATTGTCCTTCGAAATATGGTGTCTTTGTAATATACACATAGTGAGTTTATAATATAAGATTATGGTTTAACGGTAGATTAATCTAATAAATTCATGATTGAGAAAATAATTACGTTGTAATAAATTATTACAATATTGCAATAGCAATGGCGCCAGGCCGCGTATCTTGTAATCTTAGTTCTAATAACATAGAACTACCGACCTTTGCAAATCGCAGCAATTACTGTACAGCTTGTCGTTAACACTAATCTCTGTGATTCAACCGTAGTCATGAAATGTTCTTAGGTACAATTCAAAGTCGCGATTGATATTTTACGAGGTTTATTAAGACAACACCTGAAAAGGTTTAAAATCAGACGGAATTAAGATGCCAAACAGGTGTCACAGTATTAACGTGGCGTGTTTACCACAAGAACTTTTTTTGTGATTTTTGGTATGGTAACACCGAGCAGTTTTTACGACAAGCCGGGTAAACAACGGGGGAGAAAGATGTTGACTGGAGTCTGTTTTGAGGTGGTTAGCGAAAATTATAATCCCTTTTATAAAAAATAAAATTATAATGCTTTTCATGCAGTATTTAGAAGTAAACCCTCAATTCCAAACACAACCTTTACACGAAATTAACACTTAATGGTTTAAGTGTTAATTTCGTATATATATTTCGTAATAAGTTTGTGTAAAAATGTACTATGAAAAATAAATTATTTTCATTAGTTCCTTAATATCTGTATACGATGGCGTATAACCGGTTAGGGAAACGCAATAGTCTCAATTCACTATTGACTAAAAAAATTTGAATCAGACACATTGAGGTAAGTACATTTAAATCGATGATCAGACACGATTTTTTTCCCTTCTGTAAAGAAACGAAACAAGTGTATTAAGAACATTACTATCATTAATTAAGTATTTGTTTTTATAAAATTATGCGATTGTGTTAAATAGCTGTTCATGGCTCGGTTATTTCTTACAATGAATTCCGAAATCCGTTTGTTAATTCTGTGCGGGATGTATTGCATTGTCAAGATTATAAGGCCTGTAAATATATTATCGAATTCATCCTGCTGTTCTTCAGAATATATAGCATAAATTAACAATTTTAGTGCACGTCATAGCTGAAGAATTTAGGGCCTAGTAAATTTATGATTATTCCGCATTTTTAAAACTATATTCTTAATCGTTTCGTTTATATGTTTTGAATTCTTTACTTGTTTAGAATGTTTATAGTATTTTAGTAAACAAATTGCTTATAAATTTTAATAGGCTACTACTGCAAGAATAATAATATTATAGGCTATTACACAGTGCTATTGTAGACCCAAACTAAGCATAGCTTGTAAGTGAAGAACACGGTTAAACTTACTTTTTTATACTTTTTTTGTAAATCTAATGTAGGTACATATTGAACATAGCACAATAACTACACCCAGCCATTGCAAATAGACATGTTCATACTTACGAATATTTGCACTGAGCAGGAATTGAACTCACGACGTCAGAGACGTTGCAGTCGAATGCTTTACCGCTGTACCATTTAAGTCGTCCATAAATTACCTATGGGTAACCATGACAATCGCATTAATTCCACAAAGGAATGTAATTGTTTAATTATTTCCCAACTTGTATGCATATAAGATATGAATTGGGACTTAATCTTAATAATAAGTTATAAGTAAATTACGATACTATGCGATTCAAATAAGAATAGGAATGACTTTGCGTCATATTGTGATGTCGTAGCTGTCAATTCAAACCGTAGGATGAGCATAAAACAGATATTTTTGAAATAAATAAATAATTTAAAAAAATTACAAATTAGTTTTCTGTGCAATCCTTTCCTTTCCAAGTGACAGTTGACAGATTAAGGTCATTGACGTTCTTATTCTTATTTCAAACGCACTGTATGTACCTTTTTGTTTACCCACCTGATAGGATCTCAAACTTAACTTGCAGAATATTGCAATCAAAATCACTACCTACTTGCATGGTTTGTTTCTTCTGCTGAGTATATTCAGAGAACTTATTGGAATGAAGGATAGGGGTCGGCAACATATACCTAACCTTAGTGACCACTGGTGTTGCAAGCGTTGTAAACACCAGTGACAACTTAAAATCAGGTAGACCGTGCTCTTGTGCCATCATAAGTTGGTCAATAGTACTGGATCTGATTTGACTACGAGACGCAAGACACGTTACATAGATGGCGCTTCTACTGAAGACAGTGCAATTCACCGTACCGTTCATTGTACCTTTTTTAAATCCAAGTGATGGTTTTGGAATTGCAAGTGTTCAACGAGGTGATCACTTTCCAATTTCGTATTGCAATAAGTGGCGATCAGGTCGTATAATACATATTTGAATTCTTAACTGTATTGAATAGCATTGTTTATAAGACGAGAATATCTTGTTTTTATTAAAAGTAATATTCGTTTCGGGATTAGGGATCATTACGCTCTTATTCAAATCTCGTCAGCTTTCCTTCTCAAAATGCCATTTTTTATAATCCCATACTTTAAATATTATACATGTATATGTCGGATAAAGAGGTCGATTCGAGTGAGAATCTTCACTAAAATACATTTTTTAAGTATTTTTAAGCAATCGTGTAAGCTAAGTATTCGATACGAGCTATAACCAAACAATTACATTCCACGCTACAGACTTAGAGATTATAACACTTAAATTATAAAGAGCCGAGATTCTAGAAGAAGAGACTCGCGTTGACACGAAAGCCGAGCGCACGAACTTAAGTCTGAGTCTAGACTCTGTAGAAGCGCCATCTATCTAACGTGTCTTGCGTCTCGTTGTCAAATCAGCGCCCGTACTATTGACCTCTCCGATATTTTATTTTTAAATAAAATAACCATTTAAAGATTTATTTGATGCATTTATTATACAAGTTACATACATACAGAAAACCAGTCACGCTCAACTACATCTTAAAGAAATTATTTACAAATTGCAAAATAAAAAATACTACTTCTAATAGTATACTAAATGCACAGGAATGTCAAATTCTTACTAAAAATATACAGACAATACTAATTTAGATATGTGAGACTATTTACCCAACTGTGGTAAGACGAAGTATTACTGTGTTATTTTATAAATAAAGGTGGGTGGTGTTAATATTATCTGTTATGAAAAAAATAAATATATTAATAGACTTACGACTAGACAGGTACTATGCAGTGAATACTGTCAAAATGTTGTATTTATTATAATTATTAAATTTATGATTATAATAATTAATAATAAATTAGTAAGTAGTGTTATGCCGTGAAGTTGTTTCGTTACGTCATTTATTTTAAATGTTGATTCAATTGGAATTTGACATTTAAACTCACTAAACGTTTAAATAAACGTATATTTTATAATGAATTATGTTCATTTTTTTCTTTTAACGTCGTGTTAAATTATTTAAAAATACTAAAAATTTGTGAAAAATAACGACTTGTTCCATTATTAAAATGAACATAATTTAACTATATTATTGAATTAAGGTATCACTGGTTTAATTTATAACTACTTCTTACATTTAATTACAATGAAAATGTAATCTAATAAATGACTCAAGTTTTTTTATTATTGATATAGAGTATTACTTTTAAGATTCAGCGACTCGCTACTATAAAATAATTTATTTTCTTCAAATATTAAAAAAGACAAATTATTATATGTAGGTACATATATTTATTCATTACATTTATATTTATAACGTTTGTGTTATTAATATAGAAAAACATCAAATTACAAAAACATTACAAATTAGAAAATAAAACAATTTCAAAACTTATTTGTCCAAATGTTGTCACAGGAAAAAAAACAAATCAATATTAAAGCAATCAATATAACAAGACGAACAAATACTCTGTCATCATTAATTTCTCAACGTTTTCAAGGGGACACCCTTGCAATAACGCAGGGGACGTTCAATAATGACTGAGTAACTCCATTTGTCAATGTAAACAAATTTTACTTATACAAAGGGAGGCAGTCGTAAAATATGATGTTCCTAACAAAACATTTTTAAACATCCCTCCTTCATTTACGAAGGGGATTGAAGATGAAAGAACTTTATAAGAATTGTTTATCAAAATCGAATTTGTTTATTTACAGTCCATACTTAAAAATAAAATTATGTCATGTTTGTTTGTATTGGCTCATTACTTATGGAATTGTAGATTACAAAGGCGGCATTTCTTATTTTTAAAACTGTGTTCAGATGAATAGCGTTAGCCGCGCGTCAAACGCGCGTTGGATATTTGTATGTTCACATGGCGAGTGTATCTTGGGCATTCAGCGCGTTGTCGCAGTTCGGTATTAGTTGAAAATGAGCGTAAAAACAGATTTTTATTTCTCTTGATATAGAAATAAAAATCTGCTTTTACGCTCATTCCCGAATTGATATTCGAGTTCATTTCTTGTATTAATAAAAATATAAAATACAATGTACTGTGAAAATGGTATACGGACTTTTATTTAAATGGCCGAATCCTTTAATTAAAATCACGTGTTGTCGCGTGGAAATGTGAACAAATGTACGCCAAAACCAATGATCTTAAAGCGCGCGTAGGCTGCTGAATCGAAACGCGCGTTAGCAAGTGAACAAAATGCGTGTTATTGTTGACACGCGTTAGAAAAACGCGCGATCAATTCCCGTCATCTGAACATGGCTTTAAGTTTAAAATAGAATATTCATCGTACATGTCAAGTTTTCATTTCTATTTCGGATGTCAACAAATTAGTTAACAGACAAAAAAGGCAATACATGATTGATTTCTAACACAACACGTGAGATGGCAATGAATGTTAGGTATTGCGATATAATGTAGAATTGATGTTTGTTAAGCTAAGACACTGTTTGTAACATTGATAACAGATTACTAAAGTATTTTTAAATTTTGAAGTCACACTAGAAATTTGCTAAAGCTAACATTCTTTCTTATTTACAATTAATGCCTCTCATTGCCCGCTACTTTTGTCTTATATAATTTAGAATACGATTCCAATTCTAAAGCCTACTTCTACTATAAGTTTTGCTTCATTTGCCAGAAAAAAATCTACGAATACATGTCAACCACTAAAATCGAATACTAAAATGTCATTAATAATATAAAAACAATTACAACACAAACAAACAATAAATTTGACGATGAATATTAATTTTTTTTGCCCTAACTCCGAATAAATTGTTAACAGACGTCTTCATTTCACTACAATATATAAGACAACTACGTACAATTTCTCTAATGACCTACCTGAGTGACGGAAATCTTAGAATTCCCTAAATTATTTGTATAAAACTTTATCAATCATTTTTGAGTATCATTATCTCTTTTTTACGGAAAAAAAAACATTGCAAAATGTAGTTTTATCATTATTTTCAATATTTAGAAACCACATTACCTAGTGAAGAACAAAAGTACTAGATTGTACTTTTAACCACAGGCAACGGTTCTTTTGAATAAGGGACGAGCCATTTTGCACTTTATGGTATTGTCTGTAAGTCGCTTTTTAGTTATCGTTCTGTGCACAAATACTATATACTTATTCTTTAATACTCCGCACTGTTCCAACCTATTATTAAACGTTCAAATTCTTTAGGCTAACAATACACAAACGACCTAATTCTCTAAAGTCTAAGTTCTGAGGAATTCCTTTGAATCTACAACAACAACCTACTCAAAATTCCTTCTTTGAACAGTAAGAATTTTACAAGTAAGGTTTGAAACATTAATTTGTACTAGCATACTTTTGAAGATTTTCAAGCATCTACAAAATGAAAATTTCACTTTTGAGACCTGGGAAAGTATTTCGAACTTTCCTTTCAAACGATCAACAATCCTCTTGTGCAAAGAAACAAACTTAATTATATCACTTTTGTCTCTGGTAGTAAGCTGTTCGCTTACACCGCTGCTAGCTAGGGCACCACGACCCGCGGGCCTCTGTCAGAGAGCAACCGGCGCACGGACTGGTGGTTGTTACCGTCGCTGCTCGAGATGTCGCTGGTGCTCACCACCGTGGGCTCTGAGAAGTTCTTGCACAGGACTAGTACCTATAAAACATTTCTATTAGTAGCTTGTACTTCAAAATGGTGGTCTTATTTGAACTCAACTTCTGGACAGCTTTTTTATGTTGTTACAGTCTTTTTAGTCCCTCTATGGAAACCTTAGGGTATCACCAGAAACTCATACCAAAAGGAAACGAAGAAGCTATTAGATCTAGTGATAATAGATATTAACTACTAGCCGTCCCGCATTTTCACCTGCCTTTATGGTCACTGCTCCGCTCCTATTTATGTACGTACGGTATGGGAAATAGCCTATAGCTTTCCTCGATAAATGGGCTATCCAACACTAAAAGAATTTTTCAATTTGAACCAGTAGTTCCTGAGATTAACGCGTTCATCCAACCAAACAAACAAACTCTTCAGCTTCATAATGTTCAAATCCTTTGTGATGGTTAACTTTGGATGGATGGGTGGTTTCTCTATTAAAAGAGAGTTAGGTTAGTCTGTGGACTGCTTCGAAGTGTTCTCAAATAAAAGCATTAAACGTATGTGTTAAATAAATGCTTACCGTATATAGAACGGTCAGAACTCCCATAACCCCACCAGCGAGCACATCCCACCAGTGGTGTCGGTGGTCTGTGAGCCGGCTCAGGCTGCACACGCACGCGTACACTACACACAGCACCTGCAGGAGAGGCACCACCAGGACTGATCGATTGTGCCAGCTGAAGGCTTTTCTTTGGAGATACCACTGGAAACAAACGTAAAATTAATATAAGCCGTTTACGAATTTTCTTGGACTTTTCTTATAGTAGGTAGGTACCTGCACAAAAAATTATTATAAGCGAAATAAAATCATATATCACATGTAATTATGTTGACGGGAATTAACGCAATCACGTATTTAAAACACCTTTGATTTGCCTGACGTTTTGACCAGGTTGCACTGCGACTTGCGACCGTCACGTACACGTCATACACAATTGTGTTCTATAAATAATGTATTTTTTAACTAACTTCAAAAAAGGAGGAGGTTCTCAATTCGACTGTATGTATTTTTTTTTTATGTTTGTTACCTCAGAACTTTCGACTGGGTGAATCGATTTTGATGATTCTTTTTTATTTGAAAGCTGGTGCTTCCCGTGTGGTCCCATTTCAATTTGGTCCATAAATAAGTCTTTTATGGAATACTTTTTTTGGTTGAAGTCGGTTTTTTTTTGAAAGAATTATTACTGGTCTATTCCTATCTCCCAGAAACTCCAAGAATGCTCTGACGACTGTTAACAACCAGCCGATTTGTAAAACCAGATGAGTTAAATACACAATTGTACAAAATTTTAATGAACTGAAAATTGTGTCACGTTAGGTAGTATCCTACAGTGTCTATATATAAACAGGTAATGAGAAAACAGGTTCGTACCTTTTTCTACTATGTTTATTAACCGATTTGACGACGATCTTTATTTAGTGTCAGCAAAAAAAATGTTGGGAAAATTTGTCTACCTTCGATGAGATTTTATTGTCTTGAATTTCAACCCCTGGGTGACCACTAGCTTTTATTAATGCCTTTGTGATGGTTGTCTTTACTCCAGGTCCTTGGAACGTGCCTTATTTAATAATATACACATCAAATACATACTGCTAAAAATAATCCACAGTACACGGAGAGCGATGCATGCGCTGAGGGGAAGCTGCGACTAGAGTCAGTCTGCAGGTACCCTGTGTATTCTTTAGCAGTACAGGTGTAGCTGCTCACGTACTCTGAACTGTGGGAGAAGAAACATTGGTAAAAATCGCCTAAGAAAAGAAATAAAGAAGGAAAGAGTGAAAAGAAAATGCACGACGATGCAGAGCACATATATATTTAATTTAATAAAAAAAAAAACAAAAGAAGTTACATGCAGAGCACAGAGTCTATTTCATTTAATTAAAAAAACAAAAGAAGTTACAAGTACAGAAATCATCCAATGCGAAAACGTCATCAGATTCCTGTATATAAACATACATATATATGTCTGTAAAGCCGAATTTACATTATGAAACAAGTGTCGTGCATGATAAATTAATTTCATGAAATTAGTTGCAGTACTTGTGTAACTTGTTTCGTTAAAATTATCGTGTCGTGAAATCATCAGTATCGCTGACATTAGGTATGGCTTGATGGAGCCATAATTTTAGCGATACTTTCGAGACATTATTAACTCATAACAAATTGCAATGTAAAATGTTATGGTAAATGTAAATTTCAAAAAGGTTTTCTAGAAAGAATGCAGCACAGATAACGTCTGAGTTAGCAGATCAAGATTTTATCGTATAAAGTGTCCAACATAATATCTAAATAAGATACGACATTTTTGGCGCCTAATAACCTGGACAGCAACATAGACATCTATTCAGCGCAGACGCTTTCGTCTTTTTTTCTGAAGGTAAGTACTATGTTCAACGAGTATCTTTTGTTATTAATATATGTTCACAGATACCTCGGCAATGGCTTAAACGATTAAGTTACATAAGTGATTATGCCTGGTGGACTTCGGGTCAATGGTTGATGTTGAGATGTTTTATAATTATATTCTAATCGGAATTTTCATTGAGCGACACATGATCACAAGTTTCCAAATAGTTCGCCTTGTCTTCGCTAGATGGTGTGTTTTGCTAAATGTGGATCACGCTATAATATGTTGGTATAAGAAGGCAGTTTAAAATACTCACTCATTACAAGTGCTGGCTTTATCTGGCTTGCACAAATCAAAGAAAGTAGGCCTAGGGGATCCTGCCGCGCACTTGACAATTTCAAGTATCGTCAAGTTGACGATGGATCCATAAATGTAGTCTCTGTATATGAGGGCCGCCACCTTTGCGCTGGTCACATACTTGCTCTTCTTTAAGCTGTATTCGTCTTCTTGTTGAAGAGTGGTTTCTACTGCCCACAACTGGAAAAAAAAGTATCATATAGCTTTGTAATTTTGAAGGTTTGCTTCATTACTAGTTTACGTTATCTATAATATTATTTGTTATGATGTTTATTATTCAATCATGTCGTGTCGCTGTACATATTTGGGCAGTGTGCACTTTAACCGTACGGTAGACAGTGGTCTAGTTAGTGTAGTGTAAATTTGCTACCTGTAAGTACCTACGCTTGCCAGGGTTCCAACCATGAAGCGGCTGTTTGTTGTATTTGCAATTGTAAACCCGATTAGTTTATTACCAAGTGGCAAAACTGTTTCATTATGGAACTAATATAAAATGATACGGAAATAACGAAATACATAAAACACGGTGGTACTTAGAAAGGCGAAAACTGCACTATCAGTTCTTAACGGAATTTACATTATGGAAAAGTAAATTCCGATTACAGTGCCGTTTATAAACTTCAAGAGCAAAGGGGTTGGACATATTGGATGTATTGCAGCTTGTATATACAATAGGATTCGCTTTTATCACTACATATTATAAAACGGAGTCCCCGCGGCGCGTCTGTCTGAACGCGATAAAATTGATGGGGTTTTCACCAACGGATAGTGTGATTTGTCAGGAAGCTTTAGGTGTATAATTCATTAGGGCTTCGTATAAATTGGCTGAAACATGACGCTGAAATATGAAAATCATGCAGACTGGGAGCTTTACTGGGGTGCACCGCGTAAATCAATAGGTTTATATGCTCTGCTACGACTGCTACCCATGCGATGCCGGGGCGGTATAAAATAAGATAGGGAAATAATTATACTATCAACGATGCAACTGCAACGCAACCTGTTTAATATGTTAAAAAAAAATTGTTATTAATATGGTCGTGAACAGGCTATCGAATCATACTAGTGGTCAGTAAGAGCAGCTAAATTTAAATAGCCTACTAGCGGCAAATTTGTAAATACGCCACTGAATAAACGTATATTTAAATTCATTACAAATGACGTTAAACCGGATTTAAAATGCAAATAGTAGTTGTGTTAATATTAGATAATTAACACAACTTTTAGCAAAAAGTTTGTTGTGTATTATTTGCGAACAGTTGTTAAAACATTTGGTCTGCATGTTTGTATTGAGATCATCATCGAATCCTCGATCTTCAAATTAGTTATCAAACATTGGTTATTATATCTAGAGACAAACGTTTAAAATTGATTATAATGCCGGTTAACGTTTTGATGACATCCACATACGTACATCGTAAAAAACAATAAAATGTTCAATAAGATCATATACAAGACAAAAGTAAAAAATTCTTTAGTTTTAAGTTCAAATCAACGTCTTTGATATAATTTTACATCCGAATTTATTATAAGATGAAGAATGATGCAAAAAGTACATAGATGATCGTAAATTAAAAGAGAAGATGTGAGATATATGTAAGCCTATTCCTACTCTAAATACAACTATGCCATATGGTATAGAGAATTCGGCTTAGTGTCTGTCTGTCTGTTCGCAATAAACTCAAAAACGACTGAACGGATTTTCATGCGGTTTCCACCAATAGATAGAGCGATTCATGAGGAAGGTTTAGGTATACAATTTGTTAATTTTTTATGTAAATTGGTTGAAATATAATGATGATTGTTGAAGATATCTCAGCTACCCGTGCGAAGGCTGGTTGCTAGTATTCTTATATAAGTAGAATCATCAATGTTTGTTTGTTTGTATTTTATGCGCTGCCGTACCGTTCATCCGATCATTATGAAATTTTACACGTTGCCAGCTATATTGCAAAGAATATAGGATACATTTCATCCAAAAAAAATTTATCCCTAAGGATGGAGAAATTAATTTTACGCGAGCAAATCCACGGGCAAAAGCTAGTATATATGTAATATTTATAACTAAAACAAAAGTTTTTATATATTATAAAAGGCGCAAAAGTTTAAAATTTTTATTTTTAGGAAGTAATATAGATAATCTAATTTATATGGTGAGTGTGTATTATGTGAGTACTAGCAATCCGCCCCGGCTTCGCACGGGTAGCAGAGACATTTTCAACAATCATCAACATATTTCAATCAATTTACACAAAATCTTAACAAATTTTACTCCTAAACCTTCATCATGAAGCACTCTGTCTATTAGTGAAAACCGCATGAAAATCGGTTCAGTAGTTTATTGCGAACAGACAGACAGACGTGGCGGGGGATTTTGTTTTATTATATGTAGTGATTATTATAGTCATACCCATTCTGATTGTAGATTTATTCTAAATAGCAAGCCCATAACTAACATAAAGGCGAGGATATGAAAGTGGCTATCTATCCATCTTGTGTCAAACATGATATACCACCTTGTCATAAAACATCAACGTTAAACAAAACGCACCTGTTCACTTCGTCATCCTGTATTGGGGCGCTACAGTAAAGATTTAGATACATTCCTCAAATGTGCGTTAGTAGAACTTGACGTATAATCTTATACCGATAAAGATGTTATGTACTTTTACTATGATTTTATAACTTCGTTTTTAAAGTTTGTCATTTTACTTGTGTTCACGGCGGTAGTGTAGTGAGTTCGAAACACTCGCAAGGACAGTGTTTTAGGCTTATCAGTACCCGTCCCGCAGAAGAAGTACCAGGCAAAGGAAAGCACTTGCCTGGTGGCGACGGACAGGGCTATCTGGTGCCCTAGCAGAAGCAAGCGCGAGACGGCGGCGAATTGTTCACAGGGATAAGATCCACCGCACACCACGAGGGTGTCGCCTGTTGGTCAACAGGCAGTCAAGTCTATCGAGGTTCACAGAGATTTCTTCTCGAGGGTATATCTGAAGCCCTGGCAATAAAGATCTCCCGTAGTGTGACAACCAGTGGGGGTTTCCACAAATTAAAAA